>JAJLZF010000003.1:0-589213 GCA_030572035.1 Yamadazyma takamatsuzukensis | reverse complement strand
AAAATTCAGTAACGAATTTTATATATAAAGAGCGAATTTTATTTGGCCCTTTGAGATATGGTAATGTCGCTTTGCGACATCTTATTTGGAGAGGTGGGAATTTTATTTGGGATTAACTGTATTTCCAAAAACAATTATTTATCAACAAACCCAAAAACCTCAACGATCATAATTGCTATTGACATTTACCTTGCAATACATTAAAACTAGACGCAAATTAAGACAACAATTATCTAGCAGTTACGCATATTGCTTGACTCATTCAATCTAACTATATGTCCAAATACTCATCATCCCATTACCCTTTTGGTCTAACTGCAAACAATGTCTTGCCGACACCCCAACATGTAAACCGCCTGTATGCACGCCCGTTCTATTTTTAACCTGTAATCTCGTAACCTGCAAACAATCTCAAAGTTTCAGTGTCCGACCTTTGTTGAAACCATCATGTTACCATTGGCAACGAGATTGGTCACTATGTCTTATCTTTGAATCTCTAAGCAATTGACAATATTGGCATCTCTTTTTTTTATACTACTACTAGTCTTTTTTATAACATCATTAAACTCTATTGTAAAATTTTCGATTTCAGTGCCTATACTTCCCCTTTACAAGGTTATGCGACATGTCCGAATTGGTTCATTTTCCCGTTTTGGGTTGTTTACCTCGCAAAAAAAAAAGAGCCTGTTGATGAAAAAAAAAAAAAAAAATTCTCTATTGTTTATAAGAAAAAAAAAACATCTTTATATGGAAATTGTCATCCAATTGAAAATGTATAAATTACTCGTCAAATCCCCAAGATTTAATTTTTCCATTAACTACTTTTTCATATTTCAAAAGTTTTAATTACACTCGCTTCATAATGTACAAACAAGTTTTAGCTTCCGCCGCTTTAGTTGCTTCTGCCTTAGCTGGTTACAACGACACTGTTATCACCACTGATATCACCGTCACTGACTACACCACCTACTGTCCAGCTTCCACTGTTGTCACCATCACCAAATGTGACGTCGAATGTGTCCCAACCACCATCACTGTCAGTGAAGCTACCACCTTAACTGTTACCGGTGAATGTATCGTCCCAACCTCATACACCACCGAATGGACCACCTCCACTGTCACCCCAGAAACCGTTAAGCCAACCACCGTTGCTCCAGAATCCACCACTGAAACCCCAGCTCCAACCACCCTTGCCCCAGAAGTCTCTTCTTTCGAAGGTGCTGGTAACAAGGTCGCTGTCGGTGCCTTCGCTGGTGTCGCTGCCGTTGCCGCTGCTTTAATCTAAGCATACCCAGCTTATTAATTTTTAATGATTCTTGAAGAAATTTTATTTTTCGAATTTCTTTATACCTTTTTTTATTTATTCGGTTAATAAAAATTTCTAGTGTAATATATTTCGATTTTCAGAGAAGCGTCTCTAATTGTAGATTGTAGTTTCCAATATTTTTGTATTGGCGTTACTATGTTCATCTCTGCCTGACCAATAGGGCCGTTTGTTTTTAAAGATCTAAAAAATAATTCACGGTAGTAGTGAACGTGAAGTTTTAAAAATATGTTATGGACTTTGAGAGAAGCATGTTTATGAAGAATAAAGAAAGAGCAATGCCCGGCTAAGTAATGAATAAAATAGTGAAGGTGAAAATCTTAAGGTAAAAGTATAATTCTGTAAAAAAAGGTTGGTGAAACATGTGTGTGAAGCCTTTACACGATTTGTTTTATGTACAAAAAAGTTTGTTTTTAACGGCCGCCGCCGCTTAAAACCGTTCTCCATCTAATAACCGAATTAATTGGGTAATGAAATTAAGCTTATGAGCCTATGGTATTTTGTATTTCTTGAGTATGAGCCAATTGACTATTCCATCTCCTATTTGAAGCCTTTCTCTATTCCATACTGGTTTGGCCAGTGCTTCAACAAAATCGTAAAACTTTTTTACCCCCTCCTCGAGCTCAAAAGAAAAAAAAAAAACAAAAATAATTCAAAAAAAAAAAAAGTGAAAATCCAAAGGGGGTGTTTCGTCTTCAGCTGGCTAGAAACTACCCAAAACAAATTGCCACTAGCCGAGAACTATTAAATAAGTTAACAGCTACTACTTCTGGATGAAATTATATTATGTCATTGGTTTAATTTTTCTATTCCACATCGTCAGTGTTGACAATTAACATATAATGGAATATCTGAAACCATCAAACCACATTGTTTCAAAAGCAACAGTTATGTACCCGCGACACGTAACTTTGGGCCGACAGTTTTAGGTTTTTGCAGGTTAGTTTGGTTAAGGTTTGCATATTAGTTGACGGGCGACATTTTTTTGGTCGTGTGAGTAGATGGCCGAATTAGACGGAGCGATGATTTTCAGCACCATCAAAGATAAGACAAAAAATTAAGACAGAAAAGACAGAAAAGACAAAAAATTAAGTTTTGTAGAGGAATGTGACAATCATTAGCAATTTATTAGTTAAAGTTTATTAAGGGTTCAGGAATGCTTAAGGCTTTAATCTAAAAGTAAAAAATTGTAGAGATAGCCAAATTTCTGACTAGATAAAAGACCCGTTTGCAAGCCATTTCTGGTTTGTAGTTAATGGCTTGTTTTGGAACATTCTCTTTTTTGTCAATTCTATTATGGTCAAAATTATCTGTTTTACCCTTATAGTTACAGTGCTTTTCTAATAGTTTAAAATATTTTCTGATGCTATAGAACAAGACTCAGCCTTGCTATTGATTAGCTTTTGTAGCCAATTGACCAATTGAGTCCAATATTTACAATTGAGTCCAATATTTACAATTGAGTCACAACATCTACAATTGAGTCAAACAGTACTACAGATCGGAGAGCAGAAACGTTTACCTAACGCTTCTGCTTAAAGGTACCTTACTTCACTTGGAACCCAGTTCAATCCGTCATAACTTTTGAAACTCAATTTTATATTTCTTGATCATAATAAAATTGAAGTAAAAAGTCATACCCATGGTTACTTCTACTTTTCAATTCAAACCCTAAATAAAGACCAGTGGAACTTTCATTTAGCTTATAATTTGCAACTTTTTGTGAGAACCGCACTCTTTAGTGCTGCTTCATATACGATATAGTACTAGCCTTACCCAGACTTTAGTACTAATAGAACGAATTCGTACTAAATACTCTGATGACATTGGCCATTCGTAGTAACTTTCTATCCTTAACTACAGTTTTTATCTTGTGATAAACACCTAAGTACACTCCACTTCACCTAATAGCTTACTTCTAAAATTTTGCGAACCTCATCCGCGTCTCATGTTAATTGGAATCTCTGGAACCGCTAGTAGTGGTAAGACTGAAATAGCAAGGTACCTTACCTTCCAAGGGTTTGCCTTGATCAGTATTAAACACAATAACCCCCAAGTGAATGGTCAATTGTCTCAAGATGATTCAATTTATAGCAGTTCTATGGAATCTAAAACCTTTGATGATCTAGATTCTTTGGTAGACTTTGTAACCCTCAATTGGACAACTCATTTTGTTTTGAATGACATCAGCAGTGTAGAGGTTTTGTCAGCGTTACAAAGAAGACCATTTTTCTTACATTTATCCGTGGATGCACCTATCAAATTAAGGTATGAAAGGTATAAACTCAAACAGAAAAGTGACATAACCTTGGATAAATTCATCGAAGAGTGTGACTCCACCCTTTTTTCGGTTGAAAATCCATTGGTTGAAATCAATAACCAAGCCAACATCAAAATTATCAACACGTCAAACTCCATCAAAAATTTATTCATCAAATTATCCGAATTGAACTTACTAGACACGTCCAGGTTAAGACCCACCTGGGATTCGTATTTCATGAGATTGGCTGATTTGGCTGCATTAAGATCAAACTGTATGAAAAGAAGAGTAGGTTGTGTCATTGTACGAGGGAATAGAGTGGTTGCAACAGGGTATAATGGTACCCCAAGACATTTGACCAACTGTAACGAGGGTGGATGTAGTAGGTGTAACAAGGGCCAGGGAAGTGGAGCAGCATTATCGACGTGTTTGTGCTTGCATGCAGAAGAGAACGCTTTATTGGAAAGTGGAAGAGATAGAATTACGGGGAATGGAGAGGGAAGTGTATTGTATTGTAATACATGCCCATGTTTGACATGTTCTATTAAAATAGTACAAAGTGGGATTAGTGAAGTTGTTTATGCTCAAAGTTATTCAATGGATAGTGAAACACATAGGGTAATGAGTGAGGCAGGAATATTGTTACGACAATTTTCACCACCACAAGACGGGATTTTTATATAGTCTTTTATTCTATATAGTCTTTCAGGATTTAGATCTCCTTGTATTCGTATGGACCGGGTTTCTGTTCAGCATTTAACTCAATTGACTCTAAAACTTCATCGCCGTAAGATAAACTAGCCTTCAATACATCACCAGGGTTAACAGGACCAACTCCTTTAGGCGTACCAGTTAAAATCAAGTCTCCTTTTTGCAAGGTCATAATACAAGACATATGTGATAAAATCTTATGGATTGGGAAAAGCATTAAATTGGTCTTGTCGTCTTGCTTGACTTCATCATTGATGGACAATTTCAATTGAACGTTGTATGGATCTGGAATCTTCAGTTTAGGAATGAAATTGGACATAGGTAAAAACGTATCGAACCCTTTACCAATAGACCAAGGTAATCCTTTTTTCTTTGCTTCATCTTGAACGTTTCTAGCGGTCATATCAATGGCTAAAGCGTAACCTTCAATGCTTTGCAAAGCTTCTTCTGGTGAGAAATCCGAAGGTAAATCCTTCAAGTCTCTGTTCAAAGTGAACGCTAATTCAACTTCATAATGAACTGTAGCACCTTTTGGGATCAATAAGGGCCCGGAGTTTGGTTTTAAAACCGAAGATGAAGGTTTTAAGAAAAAGAATGGTTGCATAGGTTTAGCATTGTTCAATTCTTGAATATGGGCTGCATAGTTTCTGCCTATACAAAGAATCTTTCTGGCATTATCAAGATATTTAAGTGACATTGAGAATGGTTTTCCAGATTTTTCAGATTTTTCACTTTTCGCACAGATTCTAATATATTATACATTTATATACTCACAATTAACCAGACCAGAATTGGTATGCTTGTGGCTTGGATTCACTTACAGGTAAGTTATTTTCAGCATCTTTAGCAGCAGCATTTTCGGAATTATCATTCATGTCAATTTTCTTGTTGAAACTACTAACAATTTCGTCCAATTTAACAGGCACCAATAAACTATCCAACAAAGCATTCAATTCTGGATTACTGTTTTGCTGCTTGAACTTTTGAATCTTTTCATACTGTAACCATCTTTCTATTGACAATTGTTTTCTTTCCAAATTTAATCTATTTTCCACGTTATACAAACTGGTTTCTAAATTCTTAAGATTATCAAGTTTGATTTGAACTTTTTCCAAAGTTAATTCTGTTATTTGGTTAACAACATTTTGAGTATCAGTATCGATTTCGTTCAATTTAGTATTGGCATTTTGGGTTATTAAATCTTTACCTTCATTTTTGGTGATTAATTTAGTGACAATTTCTTCAACAATATTTTCGGTATTGGCTGATGGCTTTCTATCAGATTCCACAAGTTTGTGTAAGTAGCTATCTTCGATAGGTAATTGGATGAATTTCATTACACATTGTTCTTTTGTTTTGGTTCCAACATGTTCACTGATTTTGACCCATTGTCCATTGGTATTGCTGTTAATTTGGTTGATATTGGTGGTGTTGATCAAATCATAAGTTCCGTGCATTTCAATAGCTTCAAGTAATAACAATATTTCTTGTTCACTCCAGTTAGCTGACTGTTTTTCTGCCGTTATTTTAACGAAATCAGTAGATTGGAAATTGGAAGGGAACAAACCTTGTTCAAAAGCTTTTTTGGAAATAGTGCTAGCATTGTTAACGGTAGAACTAGATTGATTAGCACTGCCTTTGCTCTTTAAATTATGGTATCTAACCTCATTAGTATCTTTCCCAGTAATATTACAGATATATTGATCAGCAGACTCTTTGACATTCTCTTTAGGATCATTATAAACATTTCTTCTTACTTCAAGGTTTAATGGGATTTTAGCATCCACACTTACATCAGGTTCAGATGCAGAAACAGGTGGGGAAGGTAAATCGCCAGTTTCTTGAATGATTTTGGCATCTTCGGGTACAAAAGGCACCAAACCTCTTGGGGTGTCTAAAGTGATTTGAAAGTGGCCAGTGAACTGTGGACCTAAAGATGTTGGTTTTGTTCTAGGATCTATTTGATAATTGATTAATCCCCATTTTTCAAGAAAGTGATGGATTCTGATGATACAAGTAACATCTCCCGATAAATTACGCCTACAAGCAGTCACCGTTAAATATTCCATGGGGTTTAATCTATAACAATTTATCATGAAATCTCTAGCATATTTATAAGATTCTTTTGTTTTGTAGAGTGATTTTTTTTGGTTTTCCAGGGGGAAGAAATCTGGAAACAGTTTCTTTTCAATATCATGAACTTTGCTCATGTCAAACCATTTGGCAAAAGATGGTATAACCACCTGTCTTCCTTGGTCAGCCAAATAGTTTTGGGCTTTATCTTGAAATGAACTTCTAGCTTTATTGAGGTCAATTTCATTAGTAGCACCATTGGACCCATTTAAACCAGATTCAGCTGGTGCAACTTCAGGCTTAGGTTCAACAGGAACTTCCGGATCACCTGATGCGGATGTCGACATTTTGATAAAATTTTCTAATTGATTATGAAAACTTGGACCAGGTTTTTCAATTCCTATGAGATTTCAAAACTTGTTGATTTTCAAACCTTTCTCATTTTTTTCAAAACCTGACCGCGGACACGACGGAGATTTTTGAATTTTTTGTGTAAGAACGCGTTCTTTTTTATTTTTGCAGTTAAACAGATCAGTAATGACAGTCGCTGTTGAGCCCAGAAGGTCTCAAAGAAAGAGACACAACATTAGTTATGAAGACCAGGAGGATGCCAATGTATCAGACGAAGAGTTTGTAACTTCAACAAAACGAAAACAGCCAAGATCAAAGAGGGCGGCTAAAAAATCAAGAAATCAACCAAATAATGATAACACGCTTGATTTTGAAGAAAATTGGATTTATCAAAAGCTCAGTGATCCCACAATTCAGATAGAGCAGTCAGTTCTTCAATGGATAGATAGCTATGAGTCTGACCAGAATGAAGCGATGACCAATCTAATAAATTTGGTTCTTAGATGTTGTGGATGTATTTATCTCTTTCAACCTCATGATTTAGTGAATTTGGGCTCTGCCCAGGAAACTGTAGAGGAGTTGGTAATAGGTTTTAAGCAACAAAAAAGCCATGAATATCCTTTTACGTCTACTAACAAAGAAGTGAAATTTTTCAAAGGTAATACCATTAATTTTTTCCAACAATTAATTACTTATAGTCACCAGAGAGGTTTACTTTACGATGAAAACCAAGACGAACTGGATGAAGAGGCAGAACTTGCTTCTCCTTTGATGAGCCATATATTCACATGGTTGGGTACTCTTAGTACTTGTTCTATTAGACCCTTAAGATACGTATCTACTACAATTTTAATGGAGATTCAAACGCAATTATGTCATACCATTGCCGATGTATCCAATACCCTTGAAAAAACTCAAATACAATTGCAGAACTCCAAAAAGGCCAAAAGAAAGCAGAAAGAAAAGATTGAAGCAATGGAGAAAAATGTCAATTCTTTAAATATTCAGAAACAAACAATATTGGAATATTTCAATGATATCACAGAAGTATCATTTATTCATAGGTATCGTGATATAGATTCTCTGATCCGTCAAGAATGTATTTCATCTTTGGGTCAATGGATGCTTATTTATCCTGATGTGTTCTTCACAACTTCATATTTCCGTTACTTTGGTTGGCTCTTGTCAGATCCTTCAAGTTCTGTAAGAGTAGAAGTTATGAAATATTTGTTACGGTTATACAAATCAGCTAATAGTAGTGGTAGAGCTGTCCAAGCTGGATTTAGACAGTTCACTGAAAGATTCAAGAACCAAATCACTAACATGAGCTATAAAGATAGTGATTCTAATGTAAGAATTCATTGCATCAATATTTTATGTGAATTATTAAAACTCGGAGTTTTAAACGACCAACTGTATGGGATTATTGGTAATTTTATGGAGTTGATTGAAACAGGTACCAGCTTTGCTAAGAGTCAAAATGAAAAATTAAAACAGGAATACTGTAAATTCATTCATTTGGTTAATTCTCAACATGCAGAAGAATTGCTTGAACATAATGAAGAAGTTTTGGAACTTTTAGCAGGAAATGCATTGAATTTACAAGATTGTATCAAGTTAAAGAGTTTGGTTGAAATTTTGAAAGAAAGTCAATTAGAGCCAAAGTTGGAAGTTGTTAAAACCGAAAAGTTTCCCGTTTCCGTCATATTCAATCACCTATATTCGTTGCTGTATTATCAAGATTGGAGTGTAATATTAAAGTATTATCTTTTTGATGTTTCGAGTATATCCTTAGAAAGTATTCCCCCAGATCTTGAAGATCAAGCCACTGAATTGAAAGAGTTTTTGATCGTGAAAAATGAAGACAAGAAATACTTGTTAAATTTTTTGTACGGAGCTTTTCTTTTCATAAATACCCAAAAGAAACCGGAGAATGATGCTGATGATCCAAATACATTGGTTATAAAGTTTTCTGAAGATGTTAACAATTTGTTTTCTCAAGTTATTCAGAGTGAAGAGACTATGAAAGTCTGGATAAAAATTTGGACTTTAATTTTGAGCTTTAACCAACAGGATACTATTTCTACATCAACTGACTTATTCAGTACTGTGAACAATAAACTTTTGAATTATTATAAGGAATACGAACTCACCAAATTTACTGACAACATTATGGAAGTTTATGAGGAATACTTTGGTGTCTATCTTGTTAACAAAACCATTGAGCCTTTTACAGACCAGATTGTGGCGGCTATCGTTAAACAGGCCATCAACGGTTTCAATGAAATTGATATTGAATCCGAAAATGTCATTGAACACCAAAAGTTTGTTTTACAAAAATTAATCCTGGTTGCAAAGCCAATTTTAAAACTTAATAACCTTGGGAATTATCTTGAGATTAACACTGGGATTGTTTCATTAGTGGAATTATTCAAAACTGAGATTTGCGATAAGTTAACTACTGAACTGTTCATTAGTTCAGCTTCTAAAGATCTCCTTAATATAATTGATGATGTTTGTGAAGCGTTCAAAATTAATTTTGATTTTGTACTTATCATGAATTCCACAAAGTTGGAACAATTGATAGACCCATTATGTTCACAAGCCGACAAAAACATCGAAGAAATCTTTGAATCTACCATTCCTGCATTGTCTGCTATCTTCACCAAGTATGAAGGGGTTGAAACAGCAGTTAACTTGTTAAATGAAAGAATAGGGTCATCTTCTTTGTCTACTACGGTGACTGAAACTAGACTTTTGATTGACAAACTCAACGATTTAAAGATGATCCTTATAATTGAATTAATTGATCTCGTAGTATCTTTAAAAGTATTTTACGACAAATTTAAAGGGAATAATCAATTCCAAGGGTTCGATATATTTTTCAATAATCCCCAAATCAAAAAGTTTATGGTAAAAATCCCCCATGATTTGCAAAACAAAATGCTTCATGTATTTTTAATTAAAGAATCAACGTTGGCCAGTAAACTTGGTGTTAATTTAGAGAGAAATGATGAAGAGAATTTACCTATGGATGAACAAGCGGAGAATAATTTTGAAGTCGAGAACAGTTTTGAGATTACCAAGGAATTTGATAGTGACGAAGAAGAAATCGAAGATACTCAAATGCAAATCATGGCCAAAGAATTGAAAACGAAGAAAACTCAGCAACAAGCTATTTGGCAAGCAGAAAAAAGCTTATGTATTTACAGTGTGAAGCTCCTTAATTTGTTCAACTTGGGAATTGTGGACGAGTTTATTGAAAAGAGAATGAAATTAAATATGGAAAAGATTGGAGGATTATTTTCCAAGATCCAATCTTAATGAATTACGATTACCATTACTTTTCTGTTACTCTGTCATTAATCTTTATACATTGTACTCTTTGCACCAAAACTTTATACAATCAACCTTTATACATCATTAGTTTTCCTACCAAAACTTTATACAATAAGACTTTATACATCATTACTCTTCCTACCACTTTCAAACCTCAAGTTCTTCAACATCTCCTCCGCACTTGGGCCCGATAACGGTGTTTTGAAATCAACCTCATGTTCCTCCTCGTCGACCCCTGTGTTTATTATCAACGGGTTGGCCGCCTCCTTCCGTTCTGGCTTGATTATAGGAAATGGCTGTGCAAGCTCATTTTCCGGGGTAATAGTCCCTGCCAACGGACTAGAACTTCTTGTTTCGGGAAGTTGATCTCGCAACTGCTGAATGGGACTGGAAACAGAAATAGGAGGATTGTTATGGATTTCAAGCGTAGCATCCTCTGGGAACATAACATTTGAAACCGACTTCAGCACTGGTCGTTTATCGACACTTTCAAATTTGGCTAATTTGGGTGTAGCACTGGACGAGGCCGCTTTCTTCAAATCTGGAGCCACTTTTTTGGACCCACAGGGTTTCCCAAAATCTGCATTCAGTTTCCTACCGGGAATTTTGTTTCTGAAATTTTGCTGACTTTGTATGGGACTAAGATTCCTAGAAGGAAGTTTCTTCTCAAACTTATCTTTGTGTTTCTTATAGAACTCTAGGACCATTTTCCGAACCTCATACGCTGGGTCGTGTCTGAAAACCCGGATCAACCCGTACTCGTCCGTTGTTACTATAAGGAACCCCAGACTTCCAGCATCAATCTCTTCCTCGGTGGGGATATTAATATCAGCAAAATCATGTTCATCGACACAGATCCTTCCTCGTTTGATAATGTCAAACACCAAGTCGTCCGATAACTCCAAAAGTCGCTTTGTACTATTGGGTGCAAAAATTGCCGCGTTAACGGTAGAATGATGGGCATGGAAACTGGCGTAACTATTGTTTTCATTGGACACAAACTCCATATTTTCATCCTGTAAGAATTGGTTGACGTTCAACTTCTTGAGAAGTTTATTGTCTCCAATAAACTTGTAATACTTTTTATGTTTATTCTGGGTGATATGGGTTTTCCCTTCCTGGAGCAAATCCTTGACTGCGACTTTTAACTTGTTGTTGATGATGGTGTTGTTGTTCTCCCATATATAACACCAATGATCTTCCGACCCGGCTAAAACATATCGATTATCATCAGAAATCGAAGCTTCAATGGAACTGGTGTTGGTGGTACCTTTGAACCGAGTAACCAACTTCTTTTTCTGGCTACTGATCAACCTAATTTTGGAATCATTGGTGGTTATCATGAACGTATACTTGGAAATGGCTTCAGACAAATCATCCGAGGGAACATTATCGGGGTTATTCAACACTTGAATGTTGGTGACCTTATTCCCGTCTTTTCGAGGGGCCATAAGATGTCTTTTTTTGATATCAAACTTATGTAATAAATATAAACCTTTAGTTTCCATAACCATAAGCGTCCCATTGAACCCTCCAAATAAACAATGGTTCCCATCGGGGGTGAAAGTGGAAGCGGTTATTAACATCTCATCTCCCAAATGTCGACCATAAGTAACACTGTTCTCAAGAATAGACCAAATTCTGGCCTCATTATCAAGAGAACCACTTAGGAAAAACCGATCATCCGTGGGATGGAACTTAACGGTGGTAACAAAATCCTCATGCTCAAAAGACGACAAATAATCCGGCCGATCTACGTGCCAGAGTTTCACCGTTCTGTCCATACTACCAGATATCAAGAAATTGTTTTTACTCCAGTCCAAACTCAAAATACTGTTAGTATGACCTTTAAATACTCGGATAGGTTTTTGGTGGAATACTGGGGCATGGTCATAAATTACATCTTCCCCCTTGGCTTTCTTTTTACGTTTGATGTGCGACTCTTCGTAGTTATTGTACTCCATTCTTCCCAAAGGGGAACAAATGACTTTCCACACTTTTATGATGGAATCTCTTCCGGCTACCGCCAAATACTTTCCGTCCCGGCTGAACTGCATGACGAAGATTTCCTTGGTCATACTGGCTGGACCCTTAAGGGCTTTTGAACTCTTATTGGTATTCAAAATATCTTCCTTTTTGTGATCGTCAAAAGAACTTGAATCTGTTCGATAATCCGAGGTTGAATTATCATCACTTTTATACTCTTCAGTTTCATCGTTTAGTTCCTGTGCTAAAAATATCTTTCTTAAAATCTTAGGACTGGATTTATTATGTCGGGTGGTTTTCAAATATTTGGGCATAACCAAAGCTTCATGGTTAAACCCTTCCCAAGGAGTGGAGTCTTCAGGCGAGTTCAAATTGTTGTTTAACAAAGTGTTCAAGCCTTCATCCCATATAACCCCATTGGTATCATCGTAGGAAGTTTGGGTTTTATCGAGTAAGGATGTTGACCGGGTTCGCTGGAACGACGAAGTAAAACTGGAATCATCAAAGGTATCATTCAAAGCCTCGGTATTATCATCTTCTGAATTAAATACGGTTTCTTCATCATGGTCCACAAACGAGTACCTTTTATCATTACTTTTGCTACTCTTAGCACTCTTGGAACTTTTTACACTGAGGTTTCGCTTCAACTTGGTGTCTCTGGTGGAAGGCGAACTGGAAGGTGAAGTGTTACTAGACAGACTCAGTACGGTCCTTCTTCTCAAAAACTTCCCCATGATACCTTTCCGAAAACTACTGTTCGGAGATTCCGGAACCGGGTCTCTGGGAGTACTTCTTGAAGATTCCCTGACAGACATTTTGAGAATCAACTTCAATGGCAAATTAAGACTGTGATTTCAGATTTAATTGGCAGGGGATGAATTATGGAGTAGATGCTTGTGAGTTATTTTCGCAGGCCAGATTAGCAACTGGTCGCGATGGTACGGGGAACGGGAAGAACAGAACAGGACGAGGCGGATACGGGCAGGAAATAGTGGTGTGTACATAACTATCATAAGTCTGCAAACTGTCATGTGTCTACAAACTGTCATATGTCTACGAAGACGTGAAACTTCCTTCTACTATTGTCTCTTAATCGTGCAACTATGCCTTTATACTACGTATTCTGTATATTATCCTACTTCTTCTTCTTAGACCATTCAAGATGTAAAATCAATGAATGATATCCTCTACCATTCAAATCGTTTAAGGCCCTTTCAGCCAACTGTTCAGTGGCAAATGCAACATAAGCAAAACCCCTAGAATCTCCAGTTTCTCTATTTCTAACCACAGTAACTCTTTGTAATGGACCATAGTTGATAAGCAATTCATTTCTTAACATATCTTCATTAACTATACTATTCAATTGTGAAATTCTTAATGTGGTGGAATCATCTCTGGCAGATGGATCCTTAGAAGGTAAGTTACCATCAGCATCTTTTCTTAAGTGTCTTGGAACGTATTTACCTGGAGCTGAAGCTTCAGCTGATGCACTGGATTCTTCTGGCCCTGGAGTAGCACCATCTTTGGTGGCTTCTCCAAGAGTACCTTTGAAAGGACATTTGGATGTAAAATGATCACCTCCACAAATTCTACATTTGATTCTTTGAGTGGAAACTAATTGTGCCTTTTCTTCGGCTTTACTTTCTTCTTCTTGTTTTTCAATTTCTTTCCAAGATGTACCTAATTTCAATTCGACTTTTTCCCCCAACTGGGTGGTTCTGGTATCTGGTCCTGGAGGAGTATTCTTTTCTTTACCGTATTTGGCCCAGTTTCTACGCTGAGCAATAAAGGGATGGACTTTTTCTTTGACTTTGATCTCTTTTATTTTCTGCGTTATTTTGACTTTTTGTCCTTTTGCATTTAATCTATAACTAACAACGGTCTTGGTTCCATCTGGGTTGGTGGTAACTTCAGGAGTAGGTACATCATCTTCAGCATCTGCCCATGAGTTTATAACAGCAGTAGACATGATGGTATTGGTAAAGAGGCCTTTGCGAAATTTTCAAAATTTTTCACTGCGCGGTAGGGACACGTAAATTTGATTCTATATAATCTTATCTATAAAAGGTCTGTCTACACCAAAGCTTGGTTTATAATGTCTGAAATTTCTTTCCTTGTGTAAACTTCTTCATGTGGACCAAAATTCTTGAAGATCATTATATATGGTAATCGACATTTCTTCAAATAAGATCCTAGTATTTCAGATTGTCTGGTTGACAATAACTCATCTTCCAAAGAATGAATAACATATATTTTAGTTTGTGAATCCATTAAACTAGCAGGTTTGCCAATTTTTGAGTTAGTGATACCAAAAGCATCTTTCCAATGGTCTTCACAACCAAAAGCACTCCTAATGAAAAACATATAATCATATTCTTTTAGAAGGTCTTCCACACTATATATCCCATCTAAAAGAAACAAGTTTTTCAACATAACTTTATCTAAACATTCTCTAATGCTTTCAAAGTCTGATTCACTGGGAATATCCTGCTTTGGTTCAGCAGTATACTTCAAACCAGCCCTAATTATACTCTCATAGTTTAATAGTTGGAAACTTAAAGAAGCGCCTACAGAATGGCCCACCAACAGGATTATGTTGAAACCCTGCTTAACTAAGTGTACCAAAGCGTTAACAACGTCAATTAAATGGAATGGATGTTTAAAAGATGGAAGTTTCTCCAATTCTTCGGGTGTAGATACCTTTGGTGATAATCTATAGTTTATGGATGCTAAATTTACATTCAAATGCTCAAAATCTCCCATAAGAGGGGCAAAGTCGTCAAACGTATTACATGGGTCTCTCCATCCACCCCCGTGAATAAAGACTATCGTGTCTCTAACACCCTCATACACCCTGAAGAACTTAATTTTCTGCAATTCGTCTGGTCCATAGGAATCCATAGCTAGTTTTTCGCATTCTCACTCAAAATTATATTCTCTATAAAAATTATACATAATACAAGCCGACAACCTGAAGAAGGCACCCAAACAATGTTCAGCTACCAAAGTAACCACAGCCACAAACCCCAGGCCGTACAAGAATTAGACATACAAACTTTTCTTAGTAATCCTACTTTTATTTTCATTAAAACAAGGAATAGAATGTGAATCCACAATTCGTCCCACAATTAAAAAACATATATAACTCAAACTTCCTCGACAATTTCGGAATTCTTTTCAGTAGTTTTAATATCTGGTTGGAGATCTTTCACGTTCTTCAGCAACATAAGAATCTCTTTCGTATCCTTCATCACGGGAATCACGATCGTATCCACCACGACCACCACGGCCACCTCTAAAGTCACCACGGCCTCTACCTCTGAACTCACCACGGCCACCTCTGAAGCCACCTCTGAAGTCTCCTCTGAAACCTCCACGGCCACCTCTGAAGTCACCACGACCACCTCTGAAGCCACCTCTGAAGTCACCTCTGAAACCTCCACGGCCACCTCTAAAGTCACCTCTGAAGCCACCACCACGGCCACCTCTGAAACCACCTCTTCTGGATGGTGGAGGGATGAATGGAGAAGTGTCTTCTTCGGCTTTTATAACAGTACCAAGGAATTCAGATTCGTCCAACAATGGTAAGGCAGCACTTAATTCATCAGCAGATCCAAATTCTAAAGCTCCAATAATTTCGCCACTGTCATAGTCTCTGAAAACTTTGGCAAAAGTTGGAGTCAATTCGGTCTTGTCTCTGACGAAGTCTTTAAAGTCTTGCCAAGCAGTACCATCTGGTAAGTTGGTGACTTTAACTCTAAATTGACCTCTAGTGTCTTCTTTCTTTTCACGAGCAAGTTCCACCAACAAATTTTGACCGTTGAATTCAACATTGTCAAAAGATTCAATGGCCTTTTCAGCACCGTCACCATTTTCAAAAGTAATGAAAGCATACCCTCTCATCATTTGTACTTCTGAAATTGGGCCAATACTGGCAAAGTGATCTTGAAGCATTTCGCTGGTAACTAGAATTGTTAGTAATGGGATTAATATTAAGGTATCATATTCCCGTGTTTTTAACAAATCCATCTCCTTTCAACATCAGGAATACTTTCTGCTATTTTTACATACCATCAGGACCAAATGGTCTTACAAATACTTTATTTGGTTCAGTCATTGCTCCTTTAAAGTTATATTGTTTGAGATGCTCAAGCTGAAAAATTTTGTTCGCACAGTTCACACACGCCCGTGGTGCACCTGGTGCAAAATGGGGTCGTTTTGAAGGGGGTACAAATAAAGCGAGGTTAAGAGCTCTTTGATTCTATTGATTATAAATGCTAATCTAATCTCTCTTCCAACGTACTCTACTAACTTGTCTTGGGTAATAAATACCTCCAACTTCTATGTTAGTATTCCACTGATCAATAAAGGAACATAAAGCACTTGACAAAGCTAATTCTCGAGGCATTTTAGTTTCATCAATTTTCAAAGTGAATCCATTATTCCCGTTTGGAATAACTTGTCCGATTCTTTCTCTTACCTCGCTTTCCTTTTCACCTGGGTTGGTTACCCTCTCTAACCATTTTCCTCTTGATGTCCATTGATAAGTATACCCATCAGCCAACACAAACATACGGTAACTATCAATAGCATCAACTCTATGGTTAATGACATGCCATCCCAATTCAGCAGCTGGAGCTTCTGGTGCTCTTATTAACAATATATTGGACCTTAAACCGGCTCTAACAGCAGCCACAGGCTCGTCTTCACCTTCAGGCCCAGTTTCTCGAATGGCAGAAGAGTACATTTTGTACGCCCCTTTCACGGCTCTGGATCTAACAAACCAAAATAATGAGTCAGCTGGGTCATTTGATCCAATAGGGTTAGACCCCCCATTAGTATCATATACATCAAACACCTTGGACCCTGAACCGAACCGTTTCAAAATAGAATAGGTGGAAACATTTTCTGGCATATCTTTAATAATGGGGACGTAACGGGATGAACGTCTGTGGGGAGCAAATAAAACAGACTTGGCCATGACTACTGGCCTCATCAAAGGAGAAAGAATAAGTTCGATAGGCATGTTGTAACGTTAGCTATTAAATAAACAAAAATTATTTGTTTTGCAAATTTCGCAGCCAACCCACAAACGGATATTTGCAACCATCGCATTTGGTGAACCATGAATATTTCCCTTGCTAATCCAATTCAATACCGAGGAACACAAGAACCAGACTCCCAGTATGTTTTATTAAAAATTGCTTCAAAAAAAATAGGTCTTTTTAAAAAGAAAAATCATGTCAAACTTCAGTATAACTTTCTATTCAATAGAAATGGGAAGCAATTATCAGATTTACAATTGTTTCAAATATTTCAAAGTAATATAGAAAATTTAGAGTATCCAATGGCTAAGTCAATGATTTATAAGCGAATGACAGAGCAAACACCAACTATGACCAGAGACGAGTTCCGTCAGTACGTGATACTATGTATTCAGCACCTCCATCCAAGTGTGATTAAGACTAGAAAAGATGGTTCAAAATATATGGAGATTGCTGCTGATGCTAAAAGAAAAAGTCTTCCCGGTAATATTAATAGAATCATTGGTAAGATATATTATTATGATGGACGTCCGATATTTAAATTATATTGGGTACGTACTTAAGATTGTATTGAGACTTTGGATAATCTGTTAAATTGAGACATGATTTGAAATAATGTTAGGACCTATGAATATATTTAATCTTATGATTAGTTTGATATTCAGCACAAATAACAGCTAAAGTTAAACAATCTACCTACATAGGCCTCTTTCTTCTCATCTCCACTACATAGTATCCGATATAGTGTAATGGCTATCACATGGCACTCTCCATGCCATGATCCGGGTTCGATTCCCGGTATCGGAGTAAATTATTTTTGCAGCCTTTTACGTGCTTTTTTTGCTCCCTTCTTTTTCTGACAATAATATACTGATTGATGTACTATTATACTATACAACAATGACACCCTACCGTCTGTTTCAACTTCATTTCAATCCCCACAACAAATTCGTCGTTGATCCAAACTCGTAACTCCAAGCTCGTAATTCCGCACCACCAATACCAAATGTGGATTGCATTTTAACTTACGAACACAGTTTTGTCAATTTTGTCAGCACGCCTTGTCAGCGCAGCTTTGTCAGCACCAACGCTTATATACTCTCAGGCTTTGATTTACAGCCTTTTACCTAACTTAAACTTTTCGGCTTTATTATTGCTTATTAAGCAATGTGAGATTGCAAACCAGACAAGATGCCAAAAATGTCACCCCAATAGAGCTGAAATATCAAATACCAAACGGCCCGAGATGCGCTAGCCGTATTCCGTAATGCATGTACTTCCCTATACCCCATGCGGCTTGTGTCAAAATTATTTGACTATCCGAACTGATCGGAACCGATTTGGTCGGAATGACTCAGATTACTATGGAAAATGCATAGGGATTAATAATGACAATTCAAGAGATCGGCGTTGACTAATATAATTCAACTATAAAAAGATGGCGAAATCCGTAGTTTTTCTCTACAAAAATGATCAACCAACTTAAAAAAATTATTAGTAAAGATTCTATCAGTAAAGATTCAGTAATGAGTGATTCCAAGTCATTATACTCTCTGGAGAGTGATTCCACGATACCGGTCAAAAAAGAGAAACTAACCAAGAAGAAGCAACACAAGACCAATTACACCCATGCAGCTGCATACCTATCACTTAGGGGTTGAGACGGAACTTCTGTGAGCTATCAAATGATGTAAGCCTGGAACCAGCACTGGTGCTAGTATTTTGACTAAATTTATATTCAATGTATGTCTATTATCTAAGCTTCGTAGTTTTACTCTGTTGAGTTAATGGTTATGATTATTTGCCAATGTTTTCATCGAGTTTGTACTTTGGTTGTTTTGAATCATCAGGTTTGGATGGTTTAGGGGTTTTAACCTTTTCCTTAGGATTTTTAATTTTTTCCTTGGGAGCTTTTTCCTTGGGAGCTTGTTTTTTGGGGTCTTTAAGCTTTTGTTTAGGATCTTTTATTTTTTCTTTAGATTCTTTTATCTTTTTAGAGTCTTTAACTTTTTCCTTGGGATCCTTTATCTTTTTAGGATCTTCAACCTTTTTAGAATCTTTAACCTTCGATGGTCTTGTTTTTGCCGGTCTTGTCTTTGGTCTTGGATTTGGTTTCTTACCGGGCCCTTCTTTAGCCTTTTCTGTATCATCAGGATTTTTTTCAGAACTTTCGAGGGTTGGCTTTTTAGGTTTTACAGGAGGTTTTTTGGGCTTGGAAGGAGGTCTTTTAGGTCTTTTGTTCCTAACAGGAGATGAGTGAGAATTCTTAAGTGATTGCTGATACCTATCACTCAATTTCTTGAAATAAATCTCTCTTTCATATGCTGCAACATTATCATCAATTAAAGCTTCCTCCTCATCTTTATCTCTGAAATCTCCTTCATCAGACGTGAAATTTCCAACCCCAAAAATCCGATGAGTGCCCGATACGGGTTTGTTCGTTTTCAAAGAATCTTCAACACCATAAGCGTAACAAAAATCGGCTGATGCTTGAAGAGCACAAACAACATTATCATTGTCAAACCCTTTCATTCCATCGTTGGCAATGTCTTCGAGGAAAATATGGTGATCGTTCATCTTGAAAATTTGGTTCAACAATCCTCGGATGTTGATTTTATCAACCGTGAAATCCGATACCGAAAATGTTAGGGTTAAGTAATCTTCAAAACTAGCCCCTGAAGCTTTCTCAACTACCCAATTAGAAATTCCATTAGGAATCAAAATATTGGGCCCTTCACAGACTTGCGAAGGTTTCATTAAATTCCAACCGATAATGGGAATATCAAAAGATATGGACGAACTCAAGTGGCTGATTTTGAATACATGTTTTTCCACTTCATGATAAGATTGTAAGTCTGTATCATCATCAAAAGCTTCAACTTTTTCTTTCGCTATCACAGTGTCTTTGGTAAGAACTACTAAATTAGGACGATACATGTTGTTACCACATCCACAATCATTTATATGTGCTCGTGCGAATCCTACCCAAATTTCTCTATTGGTGGGTATTACTTTATGGGCCATGTCTCCAAGCAAGCTATTGATGTTGATCAACTCCGTTCCTCCTCTTAATGGTCCCACAGGTGAATTGGTTGACAATCTGTTGTTCAACCGGTAGGAAAATGAACATATACCTGTGTCATAGGCAATATCACACTTTAACACCTCAAGGTTAGCCCATCTATATATAAAATTAAGTGACTTATCATATCCATTTTTTTCTCTGTCAGATTGACTCACAAAAGGAGTCCAATTTTTTTGGACTTTTTGTCGTGGGAGATTTTTCATCCGTAACTCTATCACTTTGTTGTAGTAGTTTTTGTCGTAAACTTCGTCATTAAACCCGTTGGTGTTTTTCTTCCCCTGTTGAAATTGCCAGGGCCAACACAAAAACATGGACCGATAATATTCCGCTTGCAAAAGAATTCGGTCATCGTTATCATCATCAAAATGGGTCAATTTTCTGTGGTACGCGTTAAATACCACCAAAGGTTCGTCATATCCGTCTTTATTCTTGACCAATATCAACCGAGGATCTTCGGGCCCATAGTATTTACCTTCAATATCATCTATATCGTGCCAAAAGGGAATGGGGAGGAAATAAGGAAACTTGATCACTTTGAAGTGTTTTTCATCAGAAGGCTTATCATCGTTCGATTTGTGCTCCGATAAATCATTCGTAGGAACTATAATTTTTGTGTTGGTCAATTCTTTCCAATTCTTATCAAACAACTGTCCATAAGTTAAACTTACACTTGGTTGATTTCTAGTCCCTTTAGGACTGTATAAAATTCTGGAGATCATAAAGTGCGCTTGGTATTGTTCCAACCATACGGATGATCCGGCCAATCTGTACCAGTAATGATCCACCACGTTAAATTCCAACTGCATCTTTAACTCTTCAATGAAAAAAACAGACATTTCTTCATAATACTTATTAGTTTCCATCTCTTGTAAAAATGCATGCAAAATTTCTGCCAAAGAAGAATCAATTCTTACTGGCTGATCAATCTCTATGGAAGTGTTGGATTTGATCCCTACAGAGTCACACAAGTCCACTTTCAAACCTACCGGTGCTATGTCATTATACACTTCTAAGGAATGAGGCTTATATTTGGACTTGACTATCTTCTTGGTCAAGGGGGATTGAACGGTATCAAATTTGAAAACCTGGGGGTTACCTAACTCTTTCAAGTCAAAAGTATGACTCTCCCTTATGAAAGAAGCCAAGTCTCTTCGATCAATGGGGAAATCCACTGGGAATAAAAGCTGATTCAAATTGATGCGATTTTTCATCATACTCTTTAAGGCATAGCTTCCCTGGTAATAGGCACTTTCTATGTTCAAAAAGCTGTGCCCACTACCGTAGGATAGCACCTGGAAGGTTACCACCACTAGAACAACCAAAGTCCCCACGAGGATTTGGTTTCTCTTTCGTCTTAGTAACATACCACTAGAGTTTCGCGATCTGAAAAACGCCTTAAGAGGGAGAAATTTTGGAGTAGAAATTTTAGAGTAGAATTTTGGAAATTGAGCATAAAAATTCTCGCTTCTATAAATATCCAAGCGTCGTAAATTGTAAATAAATATAATTACTTAGGAGAAATATTTGAATAAAGTAGCTATAATTACGCCTTTAACCCCTACCCAACTGTTTACAGTATGCTCGGGATCCTTCAATGGCACAATCAACGTTATCGTTGTTATATCCAGTGGACTTGTCTTGCAACAAAGAAGACACAGATTTCAAAATCCCCTTAATATGTATAACATCTACAGTGGCGTCAGCCAATGAAAATGTAAGCGTTAAGAAATCTTCAAAAGAATCTCCCGTTCGTTTGACTGACCAGGAAGAAATTCCATTTGGTATGAAAACACTAGGTTGTCCTTGAACACATATTTCATCCGGTTTATTCAAATCCCATCCTAAAACTTTAACGTCCAAAGATACAAACGAACTTATTATGTCAATCTTATACTTTCCAGTGGTATTGTCTTTGATTATCACCACAAAGTTGGGTCTATACATATCAGCACCACATCCACACCTTTTAATGTGAGCTCTCGCGAACCCCATCAAAACTTCTTTGCCTTGGGGCAAGGTGATAAGATCATGTAAAAAATAATCATTCACAAAAGCATTAATATTAATTAATTCTGTTCCTCCTCTTAACGGACCCACAGGGGCGTTCTTCTGTAAATTTTCATCCATTCTATAGACAAACTCACACTGAGAATTAAACCCATCAAAACTCGTTAATTCACACTTCAATACTTCAAAATTAGACCATCTATACACAAAATAAAGATATTTGTCAAACCCAAATTTGGTTCTTTCTCCATTGTCAATGAAAGGTGTCCAATTCTTCTGGGTTTTTTGACGAGATAATCCTTTTCTTCTTAACTCTTTTACTCGGTTATAGATCGTACGATCATTTACTTTATTAGGGAGTTCCTCAACATTTCTTTTGCCTCGTTGAAATTGCCAGGGCCAACAAATAAACATCGACCGGTAAGCTTTTAAACCCACGGTTTTTTGGAACTCATCAACTTCGTCTTGCTGAGTTATTTTGTGATGATACGAGTTATATACAATCAACGGTTCTTCAAATCCTTCAGGATTTTTCACCAATAATATCCGAGGATCTTCAGGGCCGTAGTACCGATCCTGAGTTTTGGTAGGATCGTGTAATGTTGGAATAGCTAAGAAGGAAGGATAGTGTTCCCGCCTATAGAAAGTTCCCACAGAGTCCTTTACTTCTACAACTTGGTCCTGCTCAAAATCATTACTGGGGATAATCAAATCGATGTTGGTTAATTCTTGCCAATTTTCATTGTACACTTGGGCATAGGTCAAACTGAAACTAGGTTGGTTTCTAACTGCTCTGGGACTATAGAGAATTCTTGAAATCATGAAATGAACCCCATATTGTTCCAACCATACCGAAGTTCCTGCTAATTTATACCAATGGTCGTTGATAGTTTTTTCTTCCAACTGTTTTTGAATGTTCCCTTCGAAGTATGGTTCGATTTCCTTAAACAAAGGCGATTGGCTTTCCACCAACTTTTGAATGATAGGATGCAAATCCATATCTAGAGATTGCAGATCCGTGACTTCTGTGGCAAAGTTCAGGCTAAGAGCAGAACATTTTTCTAGGTCTCCTTCGATATCTTTAAAACTATTAAAGGACTTAAATTCATGGTGACGGAATTCTTTTTTCATGGAACTAAATTCCATAGCGTGCGACTTGTCGGAATCATATTGTCCATTGTGAAATTTGATCACATAAGGGTTCCCTATAAGTTTTTTTGAGACTTTAAAGTTCTCATTATAAAAGGCTGCCAACTTTCCATCTTCCACAGGGAAATGTTTTGGGAAAACCACAATGTTACTGCTCGGTTTATAATCTGAAAGTACATGGGGAGCCGGCGGCTTGAGAAGTTCTGACTCACCTTTGGGTGTTTCTACTTGGGTATTAGTGTTTGACTGAGAATTCTCAGGCTTCTTGAAAGAACCGTTATAGGTGGTTTTCACACTGTCAATTATTACTTGATCATATTCTTCTATGTAAATAGCTAATGATATTATGATTACCAACACTGCCAATGCAAGTATTATAATCTTCTTGTTGAAAAACAACATGGTAGCCCAAGAGAAGAATAAGTTGATTCTATGGCCACGCTGCGCCATTTTTATTTTATGACATAATTCGCCAATGCACTACGATGCGCGCTAGCCGTGCCATTATGTACTAAAGATACTGGAATTTATGCAAGTGAAGATGCTTTCCTATTTCATCAACTCGCTAGCGGTAGTGACTTCAGGCTTTCTTAACTTATCAAGACCTTTCATGTTGATGTCCTCATCTTCAGGAACGTTGGGAATTTTTTCTCCATTTTTATTTTTTCCGTTTTTGTCTTTCACCTCCTCTTTGTTAGTCGCATTTTTATCCTGCACTACGTTTTGGGGGGTTTCAGGTAAACCGGAATCATAGTCTAAATCATCCTCATAGTCAACATCGTCATCTTCATAGTAATCTTCCTCGTCATCTTCCTCGTCATCTTCATAGTCATCCTCTTCCTCGACGTAGTCATCATCACCTTCCTCATCATAATCATCGTAGTCGTCTTTCTCCTCGTCATATTCCTCCTTTTCCTCCTCCCTTTCTTCATCATAGTCATCTTCCTCATCATAATCATCGGTATCATCTTCCAATGCAGGCTTATCTCCGTAATCAAATGAATCTTCTTCGCTTTTATTGAACAATCCTTTCAATGGACTGGCAAAAGACGTTCCTGATTTAGGTCTTTCGCGTCTCTCACTGGACTCTTTATCACTACCGAAAGATCTAATAGACAATAAACTAGGTGATTTAGGTTCGGCAGGAATTTCTTCATCTTCTATATCACTTAAATCACTCAAATTAATAGGTTCCCGCCAATAATTCACATCATTGAACCGTTCTTCAGCTCGCTTGGATGCAAAATTTGATTGATTGGGGTTTTGTAAACTGGAGTAACTTCCCAATTGGTTAACAGGAGGGAAGTACTGATCAACTAATTCACCAATCCCAACATAAGACGATTTAACCCCCAGCAATTCCAATAATTCCATATGAACCTCACCGTCAGGGTTGATGGTGAAAATCCTGTGACTGGGAATATTCACTGATCGATAACTAATGGCATCGGTGATTCTATTACCAAACCCGGCGTAAAATGGAGTTCTATCCCGGTCGTAAACGTAATCATCGTCATCGTGATGGGCAGAGTTACCACTATTGTTGGTAAGAGCACTACCGGTTCTTGAATTTGGTTTTGGAGTGGAATAGTATAAGCTTTTGATATCATTTAAACACGACATTTTAAACACTTCAGGTTTTTTGAGAATCACTTCTCGTTTTAATGCTGCCATGGTTCTATCAGGACTTAAAATAACCGGCCCGTCAGGAAGTTTCCGGCCATTTTCTTGTATAATACTCTTCAAGTATGCTCTTGTAGTATCAGCTTGGCCTACCGATCTAGCTGTTAAGTACACAATGTTGTACCCGTTATTGTGTATATCTTGAAACAATTTGGCCACTCCTTCATGGGTCCAATCTTTCCCGATAAATGTCAATACGTGCCCCAAAGCATCGGATTTGGTAATAGTACCATCGATATCTGAAATAACTAATGGAGCATTGGATTTCCAAAGATAAAGATTGGAGTACACTTGAGAGTTCCCTTGGTTAAGTTTGAACATTAATTTGTTTTCCCCATATTTCAATTTCATATTCCTCAATTGTTCCGAGGTTAATCTTAAAGTCTTGAAATAAGTTTTTTCATCGGCATTCTCACCGGTGTAACTACTATTGGTTAAATCTTGTTGATGGGCTTCCAAAGCAGCATTGTAAGACTCTTCTAGTTGCTGCTGCTGCTGTTGCTGTTGTTGTTCATCTAAATTTTCATTTATGTTTGTAATCCGAATATTTCCATTTTTATCCATTTTAATTATTTGGTCCCATAAATTAACCTGACTTTCGTTATCTTGCTCGTGCCCCAATTTTTCTAATTCATCAATGAAAACTCTTTTCAACATTTCATCAGAATTGTCGATGTTCTTTTGGGATGTTGGTTTATACCCATCCATATCAAGTACCAAATCTCCATTATTATCTATTTTGGAAGAAATGTTCAATTTCTGGGTAATTTTCCGGGCTTTTTCAAATGCAAGTTTCAGCTGTACGCTTGGTGTGGGAGTTGGACTTTTAGTGGGCGATAATGGTTGAGAGTCACTTAGCTTGATCTTACTTTCAATATCATCAGCAACAGTACTGGTTTCAGAAAAATCATCCCCTATCACGTTATGTTTCAAAGCTGCAGGAGTCTTTAGACCCTCCAGAGCTCTGTCATTTACAGCGTTCAAATCCAACTCATCCAAATCATTGTTTAAATCCAAATTTGGTGGCGATGGTGGGAACGAGGGTGATACCTCAGGAGAACTTGCAGGACTGATCACCGGCGATGTCATGGCACTTTTATTGATCATATCGTTGTTTGTGGTTTCAAACACAAAAAATGCTTCCCCACCATCCCCCAACTTCATGGGCAAGTCAGTTTTGATGTCATTCACGTAGAAATCAATCTTTTTCTGCAGAGGTTTGATAATTTGAAACTTACCAAACCGGATGTGAAAGGGGGAACAATGGAAGGATCCATCGTCATGCTCTATGACTATGATATCAATTGCACCCAGTAGAGTGGCAGGATTCAATGAATTCCACTGGTTGTACACGTAACCACCGACTTTACCTACGTATTGCATTGGTGGTGATTATATGATAGTGGAGATTTGAGACTTCGCATTTTTGGCCTAGACACTCACCAGCAAGCAAAGGTAAGAGACTGTGATTTGTAGGGTGGAGATTAGGAGTGCTTTGGGTGTATTCGAAGGTTAGGCAACAGGAAGATTTAAGGTCAATTAGAATAATCTCTATAGTTCAATGGTGGATGAAAGTGGAGTGAAGATCGTAAAAATCTGTCATGAAACGACGAGCTTGGATCAAAACCATCCTCAATAAGGCAAGGGTATATTGATTTGTACAAATGAAATTATTCAAAGATAAAAAAAAGACTAGATTAAAGAAGGTTCCAGACAAATGTTTAGCCAGAAAGATTTCTTCTCTGTTTCATAAATGCACTCTTTGTCTCAGGTTATAAAACTGATACAAGCTGAAACCAGTATAAAAAGCGCACCATCTCCACAGCCAAAAATACATTTATCAATTTCACATTACAACCCAATCTTATGAGTAGATCCGTCTCTAACGAATCTATATGGTCTCGATCACCTCGTAGTGGCCATTCAGCAGAAACCAGTTTTTCCAGATTTGTCAAAAACGTCCAAAAAGATAACCACTATCAAATCAAAATGATAAGTCCCCGTCGGTTAAAACTGCCAGTTAGCGTCCGTGAACATAACCATGAAGATATCAGCCCGGAAATCTTAGAAATTATCACAGGACTTCAAGAAGATGTTAAGCACATTATGGAAGAATCCCTCATGAACTTTAATCACTTAAAAGATAAACTTGACCATTTGAACGATAACATCAATCACTTGAATCAGACCAATAAGGAAGTTATTTTGCAGATGAGACGTCAAGCGGGTTTTTCGCCGAACTCTTCGTTTTCTCCCGATTTCCTGCGCACGAAAACGTCCATCAACGGGTTAATTACTGCCAGTTGTTTCCTATTTCCATTGGTGTTGTTCCTAATAGATTACTCTAAAATACACAAACATTGACTCGTTTTTTAAACCTAAGCCCCACCGTTTCCTGTTTAATGGAGATTCATGGAATTGAGATACGGCGCTTTGGCTAAAATTTTTAAAAAAAAAAAAATATTATCAGTCGTGTGCCTTAGCGTAAAATTTTTCCTTTATAATTTCTTTTTTGCACATTCAATTAAAGTTTTTTTATCTACACTTTTTTGATTAGATTAGACCACTATGAACAATACTGACTTGGGACAAGTAAAGGAAGAAGGGAGTGCAATAGACCACATCGCTGTTGCTGACGCCAAAGTTAACACCGACAATGAATCAGTGGTGTCGCTCAAAAAAGGTGAATTGAGAAGACATTTTTCCGTTTGGTCTCTTTTAGGAGTTGGATTTGGTTTGACCAACTCCTGGTTTGGTATTTCTGCTTCATTGGTTACTGGGATTTCTTCAGGGGGCCCTTTAATGATTGTTTATGGGATTTTAATCATCGCCGTCATTTCTACCTGTATTGGAATTTCTTTAAGTGAATTAGCTAGTGCTTATCCAAACGCGGGAGGACAATATTATTGGACCAAAGTTTTGGCTCCACCAAAATATGCTGCCTTTGCTTCATTCTTTTGCGGTAGTATGGCTTATGCTGGTGCCATTTTCACTTCTGCTTCAGTCACTTCCTCCATTGCTAGTGCTTTGGTGGGAATGTACGTTTTGGGAACTGGTGATCCAAACAAGACTGTTTCAACCTGGCAAGTATTTGTTACTTTTGAACTTGTTAATTTCTTTTTGGTTTTCTTCAACTTGTGGGAAAAGCCATTGCCCACCATTGCCAATCTTGCATTGTATACTTCAATTATTTCCTTCGTTACTATCACCATTACCATTTTAGTTAAAGCTGACGGTGAATTTCAAGACGCCAAATTCGTGTTTGCTACCTTCAACAACGGTACTGGATGGTCATCTTCTGCCATTGCTTTTATTGTTGGTTTAATCAACCCCAACTGGTCTTTCAGTTGTTTAGATTGTGCCACCCATTTAGCTGAAGAAGTCCTTAGACCTGAACGTGATATTCCTATTGCTATTTTAGGAACTGTCGCTATTGGTTTCGTTACTTCTTTCTGTTACCTGATTGCTATGTTTTTTTCCATTAAAGATTTGAACTTATTATTCGCTTCTAACACTGGTGTTCCAATTATGGATATTTATTACCAAGTTCTTGGTTCAAGAGCTGGAGCCATTGGTTTGGAAGTTCTTATTATTTTGACTGCCATTGGATGTAACATTGCTTCCCACACCTGGCAAGCAAGATTAGGATGGTCATTTGCTAGAGACAATGGGTTACCAGGATCCCGTTATTGGTCTGTCATTGATGAAAAAAGTAGACTTCCAATCAACGCCCATTTGTTTTCTTGTTTCTTATGTGCTTTAGTTGGATGTATTTACATGGCCTCCACCACTGCTTATAATGCCATGGTGGTTGGATGTATCATCTTTTTATTGATTTCTTACGTTGTTCCAGTTGTTTCTTTATTAATGAGAGGAAGAGAAAACATCAAACATGGACCTTTCTGGTTAGGTAAGGTTGGCCTTGTAGCCAATCTTGTTTTAATCGCTTGGACTATTTTTGGTACTATTTTCTACAGTTTCCCAGCTGTTCAACCAGTTACTGCTGGTAACATGAATTACGTTAGTGTAGTTATTGCCGGGTTCCTCATTTATTGTTTCGTTTATTGGCATTTCAGAGGTAGAAGCAAGTTCATTTCTACTGTTGATAAGAAGTATGAATTAAATGATACGTCATCATTTGAAACTCATTAGCATGTATTTATTAGAGAGTGATATAGATTAGAGAATAGTTTAATATATTAGAAAATTAAAGATAAGTTAGGAAAGTAAAGCTTTAATGATAAGCTTAACAAGTAAAAGTTTAAAGAAAAGCTCAACAAGTAAAACTTAAAAGAAAATAAATATTTGCATCTACTGACACCTCTCTTTCATGTACTCCAGACAGGTTCTTAAAAGACTCAGTTATTCTCTCCACCAGCTATCGCATTTTATATGATAGGTTATCCCCCCATGCCATTAGCAAAGCCGTCCAAGAACTGAACAAACTAAGCAGCGGATGGAAGAACCATAACAATGCACTGTCTAATGTGGTGGATTACTTTTGGACAAAGTTGAAAATTTTCGTGATGAGATTTGGTCTCTTTTATATTCGCGGCGGTAGTGCAGAGGATGAAAAGTGAGAATAAACAACGAGAATTTCTTTCATCTTAACCTTTGGTGTTGTAGTAAGCAGTCACAGGTTATTGAACAACTATTGATCTTTAAGAGATATTTGAAGCAAACAAACTCAAAATTTCATGTTTGGCCAGAACTCAAAAATTGGTCAAGGATCAAATTCTAATCAGACAAGTAGCAATACTATAAATTCAACCACCACCAACAATACCACCAATTCCAGTGGGATTTCAACTAAAACTTTTGATAATTCAACCCCAAACACGTCAGTCAATTCAAATTCAAGATTATTGAAGGATTTACTTGAATCAGCCAATAATTTGCCTAAACTTGACAACCATGATTTGGGAACCATTCATTTAACTTTGAATGAATTACAAAGAAAATCCGATCAATTAAGGAAACACAAAGATGATAAGCCTAATTTCACAAGAGCCCATTACTTTTTGGCTTCTAGTGGGATAAGTGCTGAAGAAATTGAAAATGATTTGAAATCTATTGACATTCCCACCGAGCGCCAACAATCCCTGGCTCCAAATAAAATTGTTAAACCTAAACATATTGGAATCGATCAATTTTTAAACACCAAAAAGGAAGAAAACATCCTTACCACCATAGAACAATCTTTGGCTTCCGCGTCTAAAGATTTCGATGCATACATAAATAGAACCATCTCCATTGATTGGAAAGTTAAAAGAAATGAGTTGAGAAAATCTATTGGCATTAACCAAAAGGCCACTTCTAAAACAGAAATTCAGTGGAACAAAGGTGTGGCTGGAAACTACAGTCTTTTGGCCCCTTTTCCTACTAATAATGAACACACTAATAATGGACTCAATTCTAGTTCTTCCACTCGTCAATATAGTAGAGATAAGTTTGAAAAATATGCTACGATTATTTACCATTTAAATGACGCCCGACTTTCCAACCAATATTTCCCCCTTTTGTCAAACTGTGAAGAATTAAATAAATCTAATCCAGATATAAAATCCAAGCAAATCACCGATGTATACAAGATCTTGTTACAACTAACAGAGGAACCCAAAGTCAAGATTAGCCAAGAACAAAAGTTTTATACTAGCAACGATAATTTGAACGAATTGATTGTCAGAAAAAGTAGAAAATACTTGGAAGAACAGTTTTACCAGTACATGGATGAAGTTTACAATAAAGAATCCAATAAGGAGGAATACAGCCCCCCTAATAACATCAACAAGGTGAAATTCCTTATTAATAAAATCATCGTAAAAAATAACCCTGACTTCAACAATAAAACTTTGAAAGTGAACGGTACTCCTATCTGGGCTTTAATCTACTACTTGTTAAGATGTGGTCTATATACCGATGCTTTGCAATTGGTGTTGGAGAACGGTGCCAGTTTTGAGAAACTTGACAAAAACTTTCCCTTGTATTTGAAGAAATACTTGGAAAACGACAATTTCAAGTTACCCGTAGAATTAAACGAAAGATTAACTTTGGAGTTCAACCAACAGTTTTCTTATATCAACGAAGATTTGAAAAATTTGTTTGATCCCTATAAGTATGCTGTGTTCAAGATCATTGGAAAGTGTGACTTATCCAAAAAGTCCTTACCGGAATCCATCAATTTGAGTATTGAAGACTGGTTATGGTTCCATTTATCCATTGTTAATGAATCTTCTACCACGGCGTCTGAATTGATTTATGAAAATTATACATTGAGTAACCTCCAAAAGCAAATCATTCTGTTAGGAACCAAAAAGTTGAATGCTTCTTCCAACAACCCCATGTATTTGAAGTGTTTGATTATGGTGGGTTTGTACGAACTTGCTGTTCAGTATACTTATGATTTTGTGAATGAAATTGATTCAGTTCATTTGGCCATAGGATTGAACTACTACGGTCTTTTAAAAGTTTCTAGTGGTACTAACGATGATCTTTTGTACTTAAATCCTACCGGCAATGATTATGAAGTGAATTTCCTGAGATTGATGGGAGCATTCACCAGAAGTTTCAAGATCAGTGACCCTAAAGTTGCATGTCAGTACTTAATTCTCATTGCTCTTTCTAAAGGAGGAGATTCTAAAGAAGAAATCACTAAATGTCATGAAGCCATTAGAGAATTAATCTTAATATCAAGAGAGTTTAATTTATTATTAGGTCAATTGAACGAAACCAACGGTGATAAAATCAGTGGCTTATTGGAAAAACAACGGGGGTTGATAGGATTATCTAATTTGAACGATTTCTACAATCAAATCATTGAGGTTAGTGCTAAGAAATGCGAAGAAGAAGGAAGAGTGTTTGACTCTTTGTTGTTATACCAATTGTCTCAAGATTATGATACTGTTTTGGTGATTATCAGTAAAATCTTAAGTGAATTAATTTCCAGCACTGAATTGGATAAATCTTTAATTAAACATGGAAACTACGAGAACATCAATGGTGACGTCAAAGATAATGATACAATTGAAAATAACATTGTGTTGTTGAGTAAACATATTGTTAATACCTTCAACAACAATAGTATGATTTTAACCAACCTTAACAAATCGCTAAAGAATACTTGCGATTTACTCATTTCCATAGTTTCCATCAGAGAAAGCTTCTTGGGAAAAAACTACAATAAAGTGTTGATGGATATTCAAGAGTTGAACTTGATTCCTACCAGTTCCAAAGAAGATTTATTGGAAATCAGAAGAATGGCTGAGTTTGTTCAGACTGCTTTGGACAACAGTATACTTAAAGTCATCCCATCATTGTTGATAATCTTGATGACATGTGTATCGCAATTGAATTACCAATTGTTAACTAAATCGTTCAAGAGTTTGAATGGAACAGAGGAGATTGATAGGATGAAGGGAATAGCTAAGAATTGTATGATATTTGCTGGGATGATTCAATACAAGATGCCCCGGGAGACTTACAGTTTATTGATACAATTGGAGAGTCAGTTGTAGTATATAATTAATACAAGCATTTATAATGAGATTATAGAAAAAAATGAGATAATGAAAATAGACTCAAAATCTCATGTTCCAATTCCCACAATCTTTTACTAAACTACCCTTACTGTTTAAAAAGCTGTTCTATAAACCTTCTCCAGAAGCTATAATAGATGACCAAATTATAATAATCAACAAATTTTTTACTCCAGAGCTTTGCAATGAGTTGATAAAGAGTTTTGACAAATTAAAGCTAGAGACTACTCCACTAATTAAGAGCAAAGATTATGCTGCCAGAGTGAACGATAGAGTTTTGATAAATGATTCTGTGAATTCTAAAGTACTATGGGATTATCTCCAGCAGATTTTATCACAAGATGATTACGATGAAAACATAATTCAATCCACCTTTAATGATAGCATAGGCTTGAATCCTCAATTGAGAATATATAGATACCTGAAGGGCCATTATTTTGGTAAGCATTATGATGAATCTGTTAAAGCTTTGAAGGGAAAAACTAAATGGACTTTATTAATATATTTGACAGGTGATGAAGAATTTGTTGGAGGAGGAACCATTTTTTACCCAGGTTACAAACCTCTAAATATTCATCCTTCAAAAGGTATGGCATTGTTACATAAACATGGAGACGACTGTTTGATGCATGAAGCCGAATTAGTAAAGAGTGGGTACAAATGGGTGTTACGAAGCGATGTAGTGTTTAAATAAATATTTATTAGTATGAGACAATGGTCATAAAACTAATTTTTTGTCTATGATAGACAATGGTCATAAAAACTTGTCTGCCTATGACACACAATGACTCATATAAAACTCACTCGTCTGTTCCATAATTTCATTATTCGTTAATTTCATTATTCGTTTCTTGATCCATCCACTTAACTTATTTTGGATATTATCTCGTTCATATCTGTGATCAATTAAATATATCATGGAATAATCCTTGATGTGTCTAATACTTCTACCCACACTCTGGTTAACTGCTCTCATACACATATTCTCAATAAACTGCCTTCCACTTTCCAACGAAATTTCTTTAGATCCTGTCCTTTCCAAAGTGGATTCTTCTACAAACCTTTTACGAGCCATTAACTCTCCTGACATTAGATTGGGATATGGTAAGCCTATCATGATCACTGCTCTTGCCAACTCATCGGAAAAATTTATTCCTTCTGAAAGTTTCCCACCAACCACTGAAAAAAGCAAACTTCCATTCTGTCTAGCAGCTACACTATATTTGGCCAAAATATTATCCACGTCCAGAGAAGCTTTAGGTTCAATAAAAATTTCACCCTTGATTTTTTGCATTCTCTCATAAGCCCCACTTTTCCTCCAGTGGTTTACAAGCATATCAAGGTACTTATAACTGGGAAAAAACACCACCACACCATGAGGAACTCTGTGTAAAAGTGGCACTAAAAAGTTTCCTAAACAATCAAGCATCTGTAAGTTATTTCTATTCTTGAACAGAAAATCAAAAGTTTGACCCTGGAAAGAAGAAACAGGCACTACTTTCAAGTTACTATCAGGAATTATATGATCACATGAAAACTTGTTAATCTGGTTTGGGGGAAGATATGGGAATAAATAATTCGTATAATCCGATACTGGTTCCATTGTACCTCCACATAATAAAAGACATTTACATTTTTCAACCAAGGGTTTAAAAATTTCGGATGGGTTTAGCAACATATACGTAATACTAACACCATTCCCAAGATCCCAGAAAAACTTCCCTTCTTTTGATTTATTTGTGAAACTTTTGAGAAACCTTACAAGCTTAAATAACAATGGTGTAGAAGATTTGTGTTCAGGATAAATCTTATGAAGATAGTTCTCAATCTTAAAAGCTATCTTAGACTTGCTTAAATACGCTTCTAACTTGTGAATATTAAATAAATCACCGGTATTACCTAAAAAAACATCATTGATGTTAATTTCGCAGCCAGGTTTTTTGACCGCGGGTGGTTGCAAAATTATGAAATCTTTAAGCACCTTACAGATTTTCATCAATTTCATCAAATAAATTCTATTTCCCGCGTTTAGTCTCTTGTTGAACTTATCAAAGTACAATTGCAAAGAATCGTAGATTTTTTGAATATCTTGCAAAGAAATTGTTACTGAATTCATAGCATTAATTGTGTCAAATAAATTGTGAGCCTCATCAATGACAATGACAGAATTTTCAACGTTAAGGTTCATGATATTTCTGGTATTCTCTTCCAAAAGCATTTGGTAGGGGAGGGAAACAATCTCTGTCAATTTTATATTTTCTCTCGTTGAATAATATGGGCAAACTTTCAAATGTTGACCTAGAGAGTGTAAGTCTTCAATATCATGAATCCGAGATAAACTGTAATCATTGAAGTCAGAAGCAACCAAACTATTTTTCTTTTGGTTCATCAAATATTCACATTTGTGATCCAGTTGATTCATGTCTTTGCATGCTTCATTTACAGCCTCAGGGTTAGAATGTTTGGCAACTTGAGGATTTACACATAGTTGTTTTCTTGAACCCAAAGAAAGGTACTTTGTTCTTTCGCTGAGTTCATCAAAGGACGATTCAAAAGACGTCAAAGATAATTGTTTGGAAAATTGACTTAACTGAGAATGTGTTCTGGAGGAAAAGTAAATTTTGGTATCTTCATTGGTACCCAAATCGATTTTGGTTTCATCATTACGATCAAGTTTATAAAGAAGATTATTTATTTCGTCTTTCAACTGTTCATTTCTGGAACTTTCAGTATCACTTGTATAATCTTCAGCAATAAAGTCATCTTCCTGGCTAGGTTTTGATTTCTTTCTGGATTTTTCAGGGAGATCATATATCTTACTGGCTTTAGATTCATACTCTATCAATTTCTTCCCAAGATGGGTTTCCAAATCTTTCTGGGTTTGTTTTGTTTGACTTTTCAAAGTACTCTTGTACACTTCATTTACCCATTCAGGTTCGGAATCACTGTCTTCATCTACTTGTTGGTCATTTCGTTTATGGTTTCTTAACCAGGTCATCGTAGAACAGATAATCGATAGGGTTTTTCCCGTACCGGTAGGACTTTCAAAAAGTCCTACTTTGTAGCCCTTATCAATAGTAGTATAAATACTATTCATTAGTCGTAGTTGAATATCATACGGTTCATATGGATGGTTGAAGGCCTGCTTTGTCATATCATGCAGATGGATTTTACGTGTACGCGTTGGCTGCGAAAAAAAGTTGCCTGCAAAAAGTTACAAGAAATCAAATCCTAAAGAATACAAGAGATTGTATAACACCTCAAACTATAAATTAAACAAAATAGAATAAATACTCATAACTTCAGTCTTTCAACCATATTTCTATATTCTTGGAGAAGATTTGCATCCGTGCATGAACCTCCACATACTATAATCACTATAGCATCGTCAGATTGCAAATTGGAAAAATTCTTATACAACAAATCCAATCTATTGAGTACCACAGAAACAGCAGCACCACATGCTGGTTCAATAATTTGCTTAAAATTATCGAAATAATTGATGGTAGCCTTAATTGCATCAAGATCATCAATGGGTTCTAAACTTGTTCGATTCTGATCGGTTTGATTCATATAGTTGTGTAAACTCTTTTCAGAAAGATAAGAACAAGCAAGTGACGTTGCTAAAGACTTGACAGAATCTAAGGTGAAAACAGCTTTTTTCTTAATGGTTTCAACAAATGTGGGAGCCTGTGACGTTTCTATCAATAAAATATCAGACTTAAAATTATTCTTTTTCAATCCGTCCAATATTCCATTATATAATCCACCACCACCAACAGAACAAACTACACCTTTAAATTTATCTTTGGGTATAGTATGACTATCAATTTCTTCAATCATTGAGGCATGGCCTTCCCATATCAACTCGTTCTCAAATGGGTGACAGTATATTTTCTCAATCTCATCTCCATATAAGCTCATTTTTGTCTTTAAAAACTTATCTGCTTCATTAATCGAATCACCAAACTTGATAATTTCTGCTCCATACTCTTTAAGCTTATCCACCACAAAAGGCTGACTGGTTGTCGGTAAGGCTACAGTACAAGGAACACCATAAAATTTAGCCAGATAAGCAGCAGCCAAACCAGCATTTCCTCCACTGGAAGCAAAAACGTGAATTTTTATGGTTGGATTTTTGCTTCTAGCCTTAAGAATTGACTTATTGATCAAGTTGCCAATTCCTCTGAGCTTAAAACTCCCAGAAGGCTGTTCAAACTCATTCTTAAAGTAGATTTTGCATGGAGGACGGAAAGGAAGTTGGTGTGTTACCTCCACCAATGAGGTTTTCACATGAGGGTGACCTATGTTAGAATCAACATTTAAAGACATTTTCAAGAAGAAGAATACAGAAAAGGGGCCATTATGGGATAGTGTACTATATAGATAAACTTTACTAGGGTTGCACAAACTGACTCTTCGCGCATAGTTAACCTGCACGAGTTAGACTCTTCCTGAAGAATGCGACTCCACTCCCTCCAGCGGCTTCCTAAAATGCCACTTATGTAAAGCCCACCATTGTGGGCAAGTTTAAGTTTCAGGAGTGATTTACCTTTATCTAACTAATATAAGTTTTATTCCCGGTAATAATACAATAGTTCAAGGTGTTAACCAAATCTGATACCAACGAGTCATTTTCTTCTTGTACCACATAATTGAACTTTTGCAACTCATCCACCTTAGTCTTCATTTCCAAAAGAGGTAACAAGGTCATTTTGCACCTACTCCATTTGTGGTTGGAATTCGATGTTACCAATTCCTCAAACGTGTCATCCTCATTAACCGTGAATGTTTCTGACACAAACTCCGTGGTGTCTGTTATAGTACTGGAAACAAAAGGGAGGTTAAAAGATTGGTTGCAAAATACTTGGTAACTGAGTAGAACAAACTCATCTACATTTTGATTAATCTGGAAATTTTCTTCATCGTAATTCACCACTGTTTCTGCCAAATAATACATAATGGCAAACTCTATGTCTTTTTGCTCTTGTTTCAACTCTTCAATAAATGTCTTGATGCTGTTGAAGGTTTCAGATTCTGTTAATTCTAGTTCTTCAATTTTGTTGAAAATAGCTTGGATTGAATCCAAACATATTTGGTTAAAATTATATAACGTTTGGTGTTTTGTCATGTGGGGATTGAATGTAAAGGTATACTTAAGGTACCCAGGAAAGTCAGACCAGCCCACACCTTGGGGACCCTTGATTTTTTTGACGTCACCAATGGACTTGGATTGTTTGAATTTCTTTAATTCTTCCAAAAAAGAGTCTACAGAGTCCATCGATTTACCGAAGGAAACATCTTTGGGCAAAACCTTGATATTCTTGTAGTTCAAAAACCACATCAGATTCATGGAGCTTAAAGGTGTTTGTAAAATCTCTTGGGGTTTGAAATGGGGGAGTATTTCTGCCAACGGTATGAACCCTATAGAATATTCATTCTTACTCATTATGGTATAGTTTAAATTATTTTTAGGATAAATCCCGTACACAATCAGTAGAATCCCATTAGCATTCACACTTGCTCCATATGTTACAAAGTTACCTTCTATGATTGGATTTAAATACCCCCTGGTCAAGGTATCTACAGCAGTTTCAGTTACCGTGGAACTTTTAGATAACTGAAACTTCAAAAGACTGGTTTGTACAAACTTGTTTAAAAACGTACTATCTTGTAAAACAAATCGTAATCCTGATATTTTAAGATATTCAAATTTACCGGTTTCATAGCATACAAGCAATTCCAGCTCCAGAATACCTGCAACAGTCACAAAAGATGTTTCACTTAAAGGATGGTACAATCGTGTACCGTTGATACAGGAGTATGCCTGAACACATTTTATCGAAGATATAATAGCATACACACCAAGCCAACTGATCAGATTGATTTTGAATCTAGACGGTGGAACTATAGGTATCATTATATCATCCAGACCGGTGTCAAACTCTTCCGAAAAATCAAAATTGTATCGTGCTCCGTGAAGATAGACCTCATTTTCATTTGTGGAAAAAACTGTGAAACATGAATTACCTACCCATGAACTGGCGTAGTGGGTTATATTTTTCTCGGACTTGAGTGATACCAATAACTTCAAATCATCGTCTTCCATGGGATCCAATGAAAATATTTGAATTTCATTGCTCTCCTTAAGTACACTAAGGGTTCTTTTACCTTCAAAAACTCCAAAAGAAAAATCCTTTACTTTAAATTGAGCGTACTTATCATCATCATCAGTTATACAACCCACATCTATAATATGTAAATTCCGTTGAATTATATCCATAACGTTGTATTTGACTTGGTAGTGTTCGGCAAACTTACTGACACGTTCAAGGACCAACATTTCACCCGTATTGAGTAGAACCCCTAACAAGCAGTCTTTGGTGGTAGGAGAATTACTGGACCATTGATGCCTTACTATTACAGGATCATTGATTCTTGTAAAAGAAAACCCCAGAGGGCCATTGGCAGTTAAATTACGGAACTTTCCAACGTTTAAACTTTCGAGTATTTCTGTGTGGAGGATGGTGGTTTGGGTGAAAAGTTCCCCAGTGTTTAATACTGGTTTATCGTTCTTGGAAGATATTGCTTGATGGATATTGGTTGGTTTTGGTTCCAACAAAGTAATACTAGTACTGTTATTCACTGTTAGTTGCAGATTGGGGGACCATTGAACCGGACGACACGCTGCTGAGGCCACAAACGCCCTGTTTATCGTGATATCAGTAATCATAATAGTGCGAAGTGCGACCAGAAAACAAATCATCAATAAATGAGAAACCACCAAAAAACTACAATATATTAACTATATATACTTACAATCCATTAAGTAGCAAGGAACAAAATTTGATCCTTAATCTCGCTGCAAATTTTCTTTCTATCATCCAGATCAAACTCAGGTACCTTTTTAATCTCTATTCCCAATTCACAGAACAACCATAATAAACTTTGCATTATAGACAATTCCAAGTCATTCCCCTGAGTTTCATCCATAATGTTGGTATCGTACAATCTTCTTCTTTTGTCATTGGAAATAGGTCCTCTTCCATAACTATTGGAAATAAACATCTCATGTAATTTGAACTTGGGCCAATTGGCATGTAAAAACATCAAATTGGAGCTTTTAAAATAATGATAGTTGTAATTCAGATGATCATGATCATTCATATTGACAGCATAGTCTGGAATATACTCCCTGGTCAAACACATGTCTTTATTTTTCTCTTGGATATAATCTATAACAGGATCGTATTGTCCCATACCAAAGAATTCGTGCTTGTTTCTAGCTTTCAAAGGTCCAAACTCACGGTTGAACTCCCGTACCTGGTAATAAGGAAGTCCTAATTTATGAGCTGCCGCTATAAATGTTTCTTTATCACCTTCTCCAGCAGCCCCCTGACTCAAAAGAGGATAAAAATAGTGGGGGCCATAAAAGTTATAGTACATAGACAAGACCAAGGTTTTAAAGTGAACAGATTTATTGATCAAAATTTGCCCCGTTTCACTCGATGCTTCAGGAATGGTACCTTTACAATCATGGAAAGAATATTGATCAGAACCACCCCGATTATCTCCGTTAAAATAACTATTTCTAACTCTAGTTTTAGGGTCAGTTTCGATGTTGGCAATGTCATAAAACATGGGAGACGTTGATCTTCTCCATAAATCGGGCCAAAGCACCAATCCGTTTGATTTCAAAGGATCGTTATTAAACAATAAATCGGGGTTCTGGACAGGGATGTTATCTGCATCCAAATATAATACACGTTCAAAGGAAGAAATCATAAGGGCAACATTTTTCAACTGGTACCCTTTGATTTTTGAAATTAAATGGCTCGGTATAAATTGTGACATCACTTTACATTTCCCATTTAAGCTGGGTAAAATGTGGTTACAAAGATCTATATCGTAATCGTTAGGATTAGGGATTATCAACTCCACGGGTAACTGAGAACCTGTAGATCTCAACATTTTGATAGATAACAATGCTAATTGATTATAATCATCCCCTCCCAAATATACAATACCGTCACCTTTCATGAAATCGTTGAACTTGGAAAACTTCATTAATTCAGGGGGGATGGTGGCAGGCATTTTGAACAAAAATTTTTTATGACTCTCTGATAATTGTTTAATTTCATTATCATCTAATCGAAGATAATTAGCCAACATTTCCTTGGTACGGATAGGTTCTTCAAGATAATTTTCTCTCAAGTGACCTCCGTAAAGCATCACTCTTCCTTCTCTATTAGGGAAAGCATCTGTTTCTTTTGCAATTCTATAATGATCACCATTGTTGATACCAGGAATCTGTGGTACGCACTCCTCGATAATGTTGAAAAGTTTCTCGAAGTACTTTACAAAGTTATTAATAAACTGACTTTCATAATTGATTTTGAGTAAATCGTCATACTTGGCATCTTCTACAAATCTTTCAATCCTCTTACTGGTGTAGTTAGCATAATCATATTCATCGATATAGGTAAGGAAGTAGTTGGGAAAATCTGATATTGATACATCTTTTTTTAGATCAGGCGGTTGGGATTTCAAAGATCCAAGCAGCTTTTTCGACGCGATGGATTTCTTTAAAACAGCAAACTTGTGATTCTCTTGTTGATGATATACCTGAAACTTTTGGGAGCCTATGGGTATATCAGTCAAGCCAAGTGGCTTAAAGGAAAATAAAAAGTGAACCACAGTCAACCCTATACATGCCAAAATGATCTTTCGTATTGTTTTAATATCTAGCTTCATTTGTGTCAATAAATAAATATGCCTCTAGGGTATGACCTATGTGTTTACGATAAAACTAAAGCTCTGGTATACGTCTTCAGTGGTATTGATAAGTGGTAAATGGGAGATGTTGGAATGTTTTGGTTATGAGTAAAATATGCAGGATCGCATTTCTAAAACGGACAAGAGCCAAACCAGAGATTCGGAGAATGAGGTACAAAAGAGGCGGAGAATAACAAGGACTGTTGGATACGATGGTAGGATAATTGGAAAAGCAAGTTTCATTGTAAACAAATAGGTTGGAAAGAGTGTTCCTGATTAAACTAATAAAATGTTGCCCATTAACCCCTCCCTTTATTTTTTACACTCTTCGCGATAAGACCAGGCTTATACTAACCAATTACTACACAATAACGATATGGGTCTTTCTATTACTAAACAGTAGATGTCTTGTGCCTTTAAGTATTTGAAATCATTGCATCTTTGTTGAACTTTACTATGATGACGCAGGGACTGTATGTGATTCGAGGCTTGGATGTGCAGCAGCGATAAGCATATAGCCAGATTTGATGAACGGAGATATATATGGCTTAAATTGTAAGTATGTATGTGTTGGAACACTATACTGGAATACTAATACCATCTCAAGTTGCAAAACTTAAAGCTAAACTTGGTCGTTATGGTTCGAACCCATACACGTGCTCTGGTCCATCCACAGAATATAAAACCGCCGTGCGTACTTAGTGCGCGATGCAGTAGCGCGAAAACGCTCTGGTTGCAAATTTTTAATTCAACTCATTCAACAAATTGAATTCCATCTCACTGGAACTCATCGATCGGTAAAGATTGATCCACTTCTGATCATAAAATCTGATATTCTTGAAGTCACAAGATGCATCATATGCTAAATCTATGTCAATTATTTTTATTATCACTTCTAACTCCTGCTCTGAAAGTAGAGGAAATTTTGAAGCATCTTCTTCCTTATAGAGGTTGTCATTTGTAGCCAGTTGTAGAAAACCTTCCAAAAATCTAAAAACTTTCCAGCTATAATAATAGCTTTCAGAATATTGATAAAGAATACTCAAAATAAACTTGACATGGTGGATAAATAAAGATCTGGCGATACCAGCTTTAACTTTATAAGCTTCACTAGCGTTGAAAAACTTGGTGACATAAGTCAACCGAATGATAAAATCCAAAAGAACCAATCCTGATCGAGATATGAAAGTCTCTACAATCGAAACCATCAAAAACCCTAATGTGGAACTTGAACGGTCAGTTAAATTTTCAAAGTTTTTAAGACCTCCGTAAATAATTGATAATTCCTTCTCCATATAAAAAAATGACAATTGGGTATTGCCCTTATCAGCAAAATATACCAGAAGATGATTGTAGTTCGACATAAAATAAACATCTGCAGCAATTAGAAATTTGGTGAAAAACGTTCTTCTGGCAATATATCTATCCACATCCAATTCTTGTTTTTCGCCTGTCATTGCAAACGAGTGACCCAAAGATGTTTCTATAAGAGCTTCACAATTTGACAATTTTTTCACGTACTCAGAGATTGGAAGTGGTTGCAAAGAATTGTGATACAAATCTCGATCAAAATCTTCCAACATTTCGTTCCAAATAATTAAATATGACTTGGATAATAAATGAGTACCAGGAGTATCGTCAGGCAAAGCTAAATCTTGAATAGTGAATTTCTTATAAACTTCAAGAGCTGGTGTTTTTGAAAGTAACACTCCGTTGACAAAAATATGATAGTACTCTCCTAGCACAACAAATAGCGAGATTCTCAAGGCTAGAACTCTTACTTCTTCACATAAACCGTACACGTTTTTTTTCTCTAGAATTTTAAAACTAAGACACATATCCATAAGAACACGCAGAAATAAAGTTGTGTCACCTCCTCCATCTCCTCCGGAACATGACTCTGGTGCATATCTGTAATAAGCCTTCAAGTAGGCTAAGAACTGCAAAAGCTTGAAATTTTTCAAGGTGGAATTTAACTGATACAAACTCAAAATAGCTGTGAGAACTCTAGTGGATTTAATTGTGACGGGAAAAACTAGAAGTTGATTTTCAAATTCTTCCTCCTCCGATAAACTGTCTCCCTCATTGGGCAACCCGTCACATGTTCTATTATAACTTAAAAATGCCATTCTTATAAATATAATGCTTGTCCCCAACACCAAGTAATCATCCTTGTCAGTGGCATTAATACTTCGAAACCTTGCCATTCCACTTTCTCTGGGGCCCAAAATTCGGTACAAGTCTTTTAACATTGTAGCTTTGGTTGAAAATGGAAATACAAATCCAACCACAGAGAAGAAGTGATCGATCAACTTCCAGTAGATATCTTGTGGGGGTAATGAAAGTAGAATTTTCTCCGATAAGGGACTCAATTCTTCCTCGAAAGTTAGAAGAAGGTTTCTGTTGATATAGTAAGGAATAGAACTTTTGTTGGGTATGAATTCTTTGGGCACCAATGAATTTAACCCTTTATTGATTTTCAACATAACAGGAATAGAAAACGGTCGTTCCCCATATTGGCTGAAATCCACCATATCATCTTCATTTTCTTTTATGTGTATTGGATTGTCCCCCACCCTATTTTCGTCGATATTTAACAGGGGTAGCCTTATTGGAGGGAGCCATATGTTCTGTTTATTCTTTGTCGCCATTTCCAAACTGTTGATTTTTTGCTTTAAAATTTCTAGTTCTTCAACACCAACGCTCATTTGTTGCGGCTGTTGGATTACAAAGGCTGGTTTGGTAATTTTACCTGAGCTTTTGTTAGTCTTTTCTCTTGAGCTTACTAATGAATTGGAGTCTTTTTGATTACCATTTAAAACGATTGGCCGTCTGGCTGATGAAATATACGGTAAATGATCACGATAGCTCATGTCATATTTACAAGGAATGTTTGACTTTGCACAACTTGAACACGGCTGTTCCTTATCACATTTTATTCTCTTTTTCTTACATGATTCACAAACAAGTGTGAACCGTGGTTTTCTCGCCATCGCCATGATTTAAAAGTTATTATATATGGAATGCACTGGGAACCTCTTGAAAGAAATGAACAGTAATGCCAAACGGTAATCCCAAATTAGTGCCAGTCAGTTTAACCAAATGGAAAATGGTGAAGTGGTGGTGAAAAACCGGTGAGCTTCACGCAAAGTTATTTCCGAAAACTCCGAGTCTTATTTCCGAAAGACAAACAGAGGAGATTTAAGAGTATTTACAAGTCAACGGATGGGACACTAATCCGATTTAGAGTTTTGTAATTTATGGAGTGAACAAATGTGGTTTTTTAGTCCAACCAGGAGAGGTATTTTATGGTCACATGAGTTTAAACTTAAAATCACACTTATAAGGTTGACGAGTTCAAATCACGATCAAAACTTTCATTAAGTATCCAACTGAATAGTTTTCTAAATAGCCATCAAGTACCCTTCTTCTCATTTAACTGTCATCTTCTTCTCCTACCCCATCCCATCATTCTTCTGTCCAGCCCCACCCTTCGCATTCTTTATCTTCGCGGGTGATAAGAAGCAACAACAAACAGGATACCAATTGGGAACTCTGGAGGATTCATTGATTGTTAATATATTAACCATTTTGTTGGAGACCCTTGTTTATTATGGACCTAGATATTGAACAGGATAATAATCCTTCACTCTATGGGTCAGAAATAAATGGTCACATATTTGATAATTCCATCTCCATTTCCAATACCTTAGATGAACTACTAAAATCAGACGTTAAAATTGATATCAGTAGTACTGAAAAACTAATTCATTCTTCAGCAGTTGTTTATCTTATAGAAATTTCCAATGACAAGCATAAAATCGTGGTTAAACGGAGATACAGTGAATTCAAATCTTTCAGAGATAATCTTAATAAGTTATATCCCACTTTAATTCTTCCTCCCATTCCAGAGAAACATTCCTTAATGACATACTTTTTAAATTCCCTCAACAATGATTTGGAAATTGGGCTTATAGAATTTAGAAAGCGGTTTTTCAACAAGTTCTTGAACGATTTGGTGAAGATAAAGTTTGAGGATGATAAATTATTAAGAAAGTTTTTAGATCCTAATTATGAATTGTGTTGGGAAAACGCCTTGAATGAACCTCCGTTATCTAAATTACCCAGAAATATGCTTTTAGCCAACCCTATAAACCCATGTGATCAAAATGGATTGTATTTATTATTACCCATGATAAAAAGCTTTGATGGTAAAAACTTTACTGAAGTGTACAAATCAAATCTTGAATCTTTGAACAAATTAAATGATAATCTTTTAAAGCTCAATAATCAAATTATCTTTTATAAGTTTCCCCAAAATAAGTTTGTTGATGTGCCAGTCTTTTTAATAAACTTTGAAAAATCGGCTATAGAAAATTTAAAGATTCTTAAAGCTTTGAACACCCAATCCGCTTCTCACGTAAAGAACTATAAAAGCTTATTAGCATGTTTAATATCTTTGGGTGGTAACTTGAACCATTTTTCATTGGAAATTTATCATGAATTAAATCAACAGTTAAGTTCTATCATAGAAAAATTTGGGTCTATCATAGACATGAACTATTTAAATTTTGAAAATTTTTTGGTTAATAACTTCATCCCCAATTGGTATGAAACTCTTGATCAGTTGATCCATTATTACTACATAGTGTTAAACTTGATAACGTTCTACAAGTATAAGATCATTCAATTCAAGATTTTATTTAAGTTTAAATTTTCCAAATATAATCAGTTAGTTAATTTAAACGATTTAACTGGCAGCTTGAATAATTTGAAAGGGTTAGATTCTCCAACGATTAATAGCTTGATTAAGAGGCAAGGGATGAGAAAGAAGTCATGGTATAAAGTTTTTGGTGGAGGAGTAGATAGGATGAATGGTGAATTCAATGGAAGTGTTATTGGTACAGATACCAATGGAAGTATAAGTAAACCAAACACCAATGGAAATGGAACAAATGGAACCGAATCAAACGGAAATAACAGCCCCCATAGTACACCCAAACTTCCCGATTCACTTAACACTTCCACTAGAACAGAACATATCCAAAGAGAATTAAATAAATTGGATCAATTAATTAATCTTACTGATGGAGATCTAGTAACATTAACGGAGGAAATAGTCAAAAACTTACAAGAATTTAACAAAATGATTGAAAGAAAATGGCTAATGATATTTTTGAATTTTATAAAGCATTCTAAAGAATTGTTCGATGAGAATTTAAGTAATTGGGTTGAATTTAGGGAAACATTTAGTTAATAGCATACGCATTAAAGTGAACAATTATTCTCTTGTGATGTAATTTACCGCGTACGTAAATCTCATACCCGCTAAGGTCAACAAATATACCCCGTTTGAAAAGTGGGAAAAATGGTGAAAATGAAAAAAATAGGTTGATTTTATCAAAGAATACAAACAATTCAAATCTGTCCTAGATTTTGATGATCATCACCCAACTTCAATCACCAGTCACCCTGTTTGAAATTCTTTAAATTTTACGCCTACTAATTCCTCACGCGCTAAACTTTCATTTCATAATCTCCAAATCGCACTCGCATTTTCATCATAGTGGCAAATGGATATTGATAACGACGTTTCTACCGTCTTAGCCAACATAAGGCAAGAAAGTGACTCCGATGAATTGATCAACCTTACATATCAGCTTGAAGATTTTTCTGAAAGAAAATTATGGCATCAATTAACCATTAGTCTTGAAGAATTTTATCGCCATTGTTCTCCAGCTTTAAAAGTGAAACTTTATAACCAATTCATTGAAGGATTTTCCAAACGTTTGAATAGTATAAGAGTAACTGATTTGTTATTGTCAAGTTTTGAAACTCAACAAGAAGAATGTTTACAAAAGTTGTTGGAACTTCAAAAGAAAATTTCTGACTACGAAAGTGGAGTTTACATCAAATTACAGATCGCCAGATTTTATATTCTTTCAAATAATTTGGAAGAAGCTAACAAAATCATCGAGGAATTGGAACCTAAATTCAATTCTATAGACAATGAATTTAGTTCCAAAATCAATTCAGCCTATTACTTAACTAAATGTCAATTGTTTAAAGTTCAAGAGAACTATAACCAATTCTATAGCAATGGATTATTATATTTATCCACCATAGAAGATTTAAAAGAATTGAATCAATTGGAATTTTGTTTTGATTTATCCATTAGTGCCATATTAGGAGACAAGATTTACAATTTTGGAGAATTGGTATTACATGAAATATTGAATAGTTTAAAAAATACTGATTATGAATGGTTGTACAACTTGATTATCAATTTGAATTCTGGAAACTTGAAGGAATTTAACAAATGGTTGAACATTAGTTTTTCCAAATTCCCTAAATTAAAGAGCTATGAAGTATTTTTAAATCAGAAAATTATTATTATGAGTTTAGTAGAATTGATTTCAGTTAAATCCACCATTAATAAGCAATTGTCATTTAAAGAAATCAGTGAATTTACAGGAACTGATGTAAATGATGTTGAACATTTGATCATCAAATGTTTCTCATTGAATTTGATCAAAGGGTACATTAATCAAATTGATGAAATTTTAACCATTACTTGGTTACAACCAAGAATTTTGAATTTAAATCAAATCAAGACTTTGCGTAACCATTTAAATAGCTGGGATGATCAAGTTAATAAGTTGGCTACAAGCATTCATCAAGATGGGGGAAGTATTTGGGCCCAGGTGTGAGTTTATTAGATATAGAAAGTTTTAATAAAATTTTACATCAGAATATATAATGTATATTTTTATAGCCTAATCATCTCTCTTCTTATCTAATCTATCATCAGCATTTGCCCGTTCATCATCACTTTCCTCTCCCAATTCAAATAACGTATTGCTATTGTTAGCGTCTGGCTTAACATGCTCATAGGATGGTGGAGCGTCTGGTCTGGTAGAATTTCCTTCGTCTCTTAACTCAAAACTATCTCTATCTTGAACAGCTCTTTCTTCGTCACTGTGACTCATCAAGGAAATATCATCCAATTCAAATTCTGTGCCTGCTTGTCCAGTGGTTTCATCGGTAGCAACTTGTTGACTCACTGCCAACATGTAACTGGTTTCGGTAGGTCTCCATAACCAAGCAATACCCATGAAAATTACAAAGTAAATGATACTTGGGGTAAATTCAAGAATAAAAAAAGTACCTTTCCAACTCTGTTCAACTATATCAGTGGTAGACATGGACATGAACATAAAACTGGATAAAATGAGTCCAACAAAAGTTAATAAAAATGCTAAAAAGATGATTCTGAATAAATTCTGGTATAACTTCAATTTGATGATTTGGCGTTGTTGGTTCAAACTGGTGGTAGTCTTTTTGATACTGGTTAAAATCAAAAAGTAGTAGATAATCAAAGTAATGGTGATAGGAATCAAAGGCAATAAAGCTCCCAATTCGTTAATCAGGTCATCGTCTAATCCTCCACTAGCGTTAATAGAACTGGCAGAAGAATTGTAATAACTTGAAACCAAATAAAGCAAAGACGCCAAAAAGTGACATCCTGCTAAAATCTTACATTTGAACATAATGGATTTATCCAACTTAACCACAACCACCCCATAACCAAGGGCAATACATAACAACAAGAAGAAGGAAAAGGTCAATTTCAAAGCATTCAAGATCGACAAAAATACCATGTAGAAGATCACAAACCCGGAAGCTTGGTTCTTGGTTCTGTTTAACAAATCAAAGTAAGACCAAACCACCAAAGTGTCAAAAGTTAAAAGCCCTAACATAGCCAAAAGGTATCTTTGAAGAGGTAAGATTTGGTTTTCCTTCCGTTTTTTGAAAAATTGAAATCCGAATAATGCAATGGCTATACCATATAATAAAGTTAAAATCCCATAGGCGGGTAATTTAGGGATTTCACCGGCTGGCAATTGCCCAAAGGCATTTTGAAAATTTATTACTCCACGATACTTGGTGGAACGACTCTCTATAAATGTGGAAACACAATAATAACCGGTGGAATTGATAGGATAACTGATATTGGCTTGACCAAGATGAGTCAAATGATTGGTTAAAATGGTATTGTTTGTTTTATTATTGTTGATAATGAATTTCCCCTTTTGTTTTTCATCACAAATCTCCAAATCATGGATGGCGCTATCATCACAAATGTATTTGACATTACCATCTTCAAAACGATGGCCAATGCTGTCAAAATCTTTGTATTCAAAAATGATATAGGTTAAACCAATGTCCTCTGATTTTGGTTGATCTGCTAACTCTTTATGACTGTCGTACTTATCCTTTCCGTACAGTAACAATTTCAACCCAATATGGGGTTTAAGATTTCCGCCCCAATCGTGTTTGGAATACATTCCTGAACATACTTGGGAATTGTAACCTTCATCGAACTTTACACGATTGGCCAAAGCTAAAAGAAAGCATTGGACGAAGATAATAACCGGTAGAAACATGGTGGTGGAAAATGCGATAAATGGAAAATGAGAAATTATGAATCCAAGAAAAAGAAGTAAATTAAATATATAGGTTTGTGGATGAGAAGTGGAATATAAATATAATGGAGGTATGAAATGTGACGATTTAACTCAATTCCTCGATCCGTTTCATCAATTTCATCTCCGTCTCATTCCAACTATCTACCAAGTTCTTATAGAAATCAATTTGATTGTCACATAGTTTTAACATCCCATTCTTCAACTCTTGCTTATTAAACTTATCCCAGTTCGGATACTCTTCGTAAATGATCCTATTTATCAAATCATTGACCAATTTTGTTTGCAATTCAATTTCTTCTTCCAACTGTTGAATTTTGGTTTCCAATTTCATCTTTTTACTCTCACCACTTGAAGATCCAATACTGTTTGATCCCGACGTACCCAACGTGTCTTTGATCAACTGGGTGGTGTTATTAACAATTCCCCCGTTTCTGGACTTAAGCGGAGATGGCGGAGCGTTTCTGGATGTCATAGAAGATCCCCCACCACTCATAACGGCCAATTCATTTCTTGCCTTGTCAAGATACTCTTGTAGAACCTGCAAATCAATTTTCTTGTTGTGTTGTAATTCAATCAAATTGGTCAAATTCACTATGTACTTGGAACAATCTTTCAAGCACGTTAAAAATGATTCATCAATAAACTTGAATGAGTTCGACCAGTTTTCCAGGTATTGTTTCAAACAATTGGCAAAAAATTTGAAATTATCTTTAATACCACTGGTACTATTATCACCATCTTCTATTTGAGCTAACTTATCGATTTGAACCAGAAACAAATCATAATCAACACTTAAATCTCCATACTTTTTATTCAACCGAGCAAATATTTTATCAAGCTTAATTAGATTCTCATACAATTTCTTTAACTTATCGTTAATTTCCAAAATATCTTTGTTGGTTTCCTTTTTGTGCTTTGAGGGGGTAAGGAAGTTCATAACTGTTTCAGTGATTAATTCTTCATTGACAACTTTATTCACCACGTTCGATGCAAACCCCTGTTCCTTTTCTACTTCGTTTATATTGGTAATTTTCAAATTCTTACTGAAGCCTATCCAATCGTTGGAATCACTTAAAAATAAATGGTAAACTGCCAGTTGGGATAAATGCTTGTGGGTGTTGATAAATTTAATGAATCTATTCAAGGAATTTAATCGTTTCTGAATGAAATCCTCACTGAAAGTATCTCCGGTCAAATACTTCAAGTTCAGCTTTGAAGGTAATGGTGGTATTAACAACGTAGGATAATCATTAGTAAGACAATGGTACAAGTTTCTGAAATCCCCGTATCTTCGACGGACTTTCATGGTCACCTCAGACTGTGACTTATCGGTGGAAAGCTTAATAATCGAAGGGTTATCAGTACTGGTTGTAATAAGATATGAAATATAAGGCTTAGAAGCTTGGTCAACATCCCGTTTGGGTTCTTTAATGTCACTCTTGATGAGGTACTTGGAAAAAGCATCTTCATCGGCCAATTGGTCCGAAGAAGGTTGATCATCATTGGACTTCTGTTGTGATAACACTAGGGAGCTTGATGGTTCTTGTTCAGATTCTGGTTCAATTTGATTTTCTTCAATGTCATTTTCGGTCTCTTCAATTTCTTCAATTGGCTCGTTGGTATTGATCACTTTACTTCCTTCATCTCTGTCCCATTGAACAGAAGTGAATTGGTCTTCGGGGTTCATATTGATAGAGATTGCGCGCGGGGCGATAAAGAAATGTGGTACTCACATAGTCAAAAAAATTGAACACATATTTAGGGCTATCTGAACTTTTTTTACACTACTGGAAATCTATTCGTATTTTTATTCTACCTATTCATACATTTTCATTTTATAATTTACTACTAGTTACTCAAAGCACCAACCAAATAACAGATGCTATAATCGATACACCAACTAAAGCTGTTATTATTCCTGCTCCAGCATAATCCTTAGTACCTAATTTCAAAGGACTGGCGTTGGAATGTTCAGTACCATACCCAGCGGCTGGGTTACCAATGGAAGAACCTCCGTTCTCGGCAGTATAAGGTGGATCTACATCTCCAACTCTCAAACTAACCATAACCTCTAAAGCACATAATTGTTCTCCTAACCCATACATTCCATCCCATCCAGTTCCATTAGTCCAGTTCAACCCACAAGTATGTCCATCTGTACCACCAGAGCATGACTCAGCTGCTGCAATGGCAGAAGTTCTCAAATAATTCATAATGACATCGTATGTTTGAGGTGCCATCACTGCGGTTTGTCCCATAAATCTAGCCAAGTAAGCTTTGAATGACCTTTGATCTTGATTACAGTTGTTTACTGGTTGACATGCAGCTTCAAACATAATATCGTTCTCGAAAAAAACTTGGGCACCTTCTAATAAATGTTCGGTTCTTTCTAACCATTTAGGATCTTCAGTATAATTATACAAATAAGCACATCCAGACATGAACAACCCTTGGTTATAAGACCAAACCAACTTGGTGATTTCAGAACAGTTGTTGTCAACCTTGGCACCATCATAGATTAACCACCATCCACCTTCAGTCAAAAATCCCATACCATACATCCAGTCCCAAACTCTTTCACACCATTCGATGTAAGAATCATTACCGGTGTATCTAGCTAATCTGGCCCCGATATTGAAAAGACATCCATTAGAAACAGAATTCTTATAATCGTAACCAGAATTCCACTGGAAAATTTGCCATCTTAAACCTCCTCCACATTCACCAGTGTCCCATCTAGCAGACATAGTGTTAAAAACAGCTTGAGCTAAAGTTAACCAGGCTTTGTTAGGATCATCAGGATTAGAAAAGTTTCTCTCAACGGCGTTCATCACAGCCAAACCCCAGAAACCTTGATCATCATTACCTTCGGTGGTGGACTGATTTAAAGGAATATAATTGTTATCTTCTCCGGTTTGATAAAGTAAAGACTCTTTGATTAAATCAACGTAGGTGTCATTCTCCATAAGAACGGTATAATCAATCATACCACCCCAAACTCCACCGGCTTCCCACCAATAGTAGGGCCAGGTGAACATACCCACAACACCTCCTTTTTTATATCCATCATAATAATCCAAAATACCTTTGACGATTAAAGCGGTGTTTTCTTGCAAGTTGGAAAAACTGTCCGGATCAAGTTCAAGCCCCTTGACACTAGCGATGGTCAATATTAAGAAAGACAAAAACCATTTAGACATGGTAAATAAACTGAGGAATAAAAATTTTCAGCTAGGGTCTTGTCAGATTTTGATCCTTGAATCGCGCGTGTTGGGGCTGAGAATTAAAATTAGAACGAAAAATGTAAACAGGTGATTTGCTCAATTAAGGGCCGTGGGGATTTTAGAATTTAGGATTAGGGTTTGTGTGGGTATTTCATAGAGACTTAGATCGCGTAGAAGCTTATACCTATACTATTTATATTACATTTATAAATCATGAGTCACCCTCAAAAGCTGGATCAAGAATCTTTTCTATTGGTTCTTTAAGTTCAGTATCAACATTAGAATCAGCTACTGAATTGGCTGGTTCTCCTGTTTCTGTAACTTCTGCACCTGGTGCAACGTCTGATCCCTCTTTTGTAACACCATTGGCTTCTTCTGTTTCTTCTGTTGGTTCTAGTACAGGTTCAGGGACAGTTTCTGGCTCCTCACTTAATTGTTTGTTATCTAATTTTTCTTTGTTCTTATCGAAAATATCTTCCAAATGGTGGAATTCTTTGATAAAATCTGCCTTGTTAATATTATCAATAATACTTTGAAATTCTTCATGGCCATTTGATAATTCAGTGTAAATTAAATTACTAGTATAACCATTGAATCCAATCTTATCTTCTTCCTTAGTTTTTAAATTGTTGAAAATTTCATATAACAAATTGATAAACTTCAATGGATAGTTCAAGAAGAAATTGTGGATTTTGTGGTTGAACTTGATTTTTAAAATATTGTTAGATAAATCATAATCTAAAAATAAGTTGGAGTTACAACTAATCTCATTATTTATTTCCTTAACACATTTGTAATAGGCTTTGATAGGTTTGGTGTTCCTGTATTGATATTGGTTGAGATTATTTATAGTAGGATGGTTTGATGATAATTCGTGAGAATTTGAAGAGATATGGTTGAACTCATAACCTATTGAAGCAATAACGGGCTCAATATAAATCTTTTTCAAATTATCCAACACAAATTCTCTGAATTGTTTTTCATTATTAATAATTTGATTTATACTATTCAAATTATCAATAAAGTTTTTATCAATTTCTTTGATGAAAATATGATTTTTAATATCTTTTGATCTGTTCTTACTAATTTCCAATAAAAATTGGTTATAGTCTTCAAACACGTTATATAACTTGAAAGGATTTTGGTAGCATTGCGGGCATAACTTATAGTTAAAACTCAAATCATCGTTGGGGTTTAATTCAGTGTTACAAATGTCACAATGCACTGGTCCCTCACTATTGGATTTTGGTAGATTTGATGATTGAATTGGTAAAGCGCGCTGAGCAATCTGTTGATAATTCAAATTCAACAAGTGAAGGCCCGAGTTGTTGGAAGCATTGGCTCCTCCAGCAGCGACGGCAGCATGGTTGGCTTGACTTTGAGGAATGGATGAAGCCGTAGCATTACTAGTCATTCTGTTGTTGGTGTCATAATCAGGTGACTGTTGATAAGTGTATTGATATTGATACTGACTGCTAGAGTTATTAGTATCGTATTTCTTCTTGGTGAACAAATCATCATCCATGAACACATCATCATGAATGAAATTCAGATTTTGGTTTTGTTCTTGGAATTGTTTCATCCCATAAATCATGGTTTCCTCTGCCAAAGGCTTCCTCAGTTTTTTCTTTTGCCTTTCGATAATTCTACACTTTGCACAGGTTTTATACTGTCTAACCTCAGGAGGTTCATCATCCATTCTCTTTCTCTTACAACGACGACATCTTCTGACTTCCATTTCCATAATATTTCTTGATTACTGATCAATAAATTTAACGGTTATTATAAATCGACTTCTCCTTGTTTATTCGTTGAAAAACTACGTCTTCGGTTTTGTGTAATTTTGGCCTGGGGCACTAAAATTCTAAATTTTGAAATTTGGAAGTTCTGAAGGGTTTATGGAGCTTATATATGATAACAGTGAGCCAGGGGTAATTACTAAGCAAATTTTATCTGAAATTCCTGAAGGTTTGGTTTTTATAGTGTGGTTTGTAGTATGTAAGGCTGAAAAAAATGAGTATTTTTTGCAATCGCTCTCACTGGTTAGGTAACAGCGGTGCTACAACAATAAAATAAAGTGTATAAAGGCGTCCTATTAATTCTGTTACTCCAACTCCTTTTACTGAAGTATTTATATTACTAATTATCTTTGAATTAGTCGTGTTCCATACATTCCCATAAGTACGTGTCTCACTCATAAAATTACTAGTAATCTACCATTTCCATAGTCGGCTGAAAATTTCAATTCCTGACCAAAAAATCCGCACCGAAGTTCCCCTATCTAACTATCAGGAAAGCAAGATAACGTTTAGTGTATAAGCATAAAACAAGCAACAAACCGTTAATATCTTGTCCAGTCGATTTAGTACAATTCATTCTTTCCATTGAACAACTAAAATCATGTCTAAATCATTTGTTCGTTCAATTAAGAATGTTGCTAATGGATATTCTTCAGCCCAAATCTTGGTTAGAAAGGCCACATCTAATGATCCAACTGGTCCTACCACCTATGAAATGGAGGAAATAAGCTCCAACACTTATCAATCACAAACCGATTTTTTGGAAATCATGGATATGTTGGATAGAAGATTAAATGATAAGGGTAAAAATTGGAGACATGTTGCCAAATCTTTAACAGTTTTGGACTATCTTGTAAGATTTGGGTCTGAAAAATGTGTTTTATGGGCCAAAGACAATCTCTATATTATCAAAACTTTAAGGGAATTTGTTCATTTTGATGAACAAAACAATGACCTGGGAGCTATAATAAGAGTTAAGGCTAAGGAATTAGTTGGTTTGTTAAGAGATGATGATAGGTTACAACACGAAAGAGAATTGGCATCAAGATCCAACGGTTCAGACGATAGAAGAAGAAATAGAAGAAGAAGAGATAGAGATGATACTAGTTTTTCCAACGCTGGTAATAATGATCCTCCATATGATGACGAATTAGAAAAAGCTTTGGAATTATCTAGACTCACCGCTCAGCAAGAACAGCAAAGTAGACTGACTGTTAATAATCAAGACGATCCTGAATTAAGGGCTGCATTGAAGTTATCTTTGGAAGAAGAAGAAATGAGAAAATTAAAGAATAATCCTAATGATAATTTATTAGATTTGGATGGTCCTTCTTACCAACAACCTCAATATTATATGGCTACGGGTTATCAACAACCTCAATACACTCAACAATTTGCTCAACAACCCCAAGATCAATATGATATGTTCGGTAACCCCATTCAAAACTCCATGGCTACTGGTTACTACCAACAACCTCAATACACCCAGCAACAATTTGTACAACAACCCCAACAACCTCAATTTACTGGATTCAACTACCAACCTCAACAACAGCCAGAACAATTGCAGCCATTAAAAACCGGTTCTAATAATCCATTTGCTTTAAGCTCCAATCAATCTCAACCACAACAAACTCAACTGCAATCATTAAATGAATTGAGCCAGCAACAACAACCTCAACAACCTCAATTCTTCACTCAACCAACCCAAACTCAGCTCAAGCCTCAAAACACCTCGTCGTCCAAATTTGGTGATGCTTCTCATCCTGAATTAAACAACTTGTTGGCTCAAGGTACAGGGGTTGATACCTTTGGTAATACTGGGGAATCAAGAGTTGCTCATCATTACACTAAAGATCAATCTTTCCTTACTTCCAGTGGAACAGGTATCCAACAGACAGACCGTAACTTGAACGGTCAAACTACTGGGAACCCATTTCTCAGTCAACAACCAACGGCCCAAAGACAACAGCCAGTTTATACTGGGTATGGATTTGGGAATGCACCAGCAAATTCTAACCAAAGAAGTGATGGCCCAAGTTTGATAGATATTTAGGTATTGTTTATACTGTAGTATACGATTATGTTATTAAAAATTCTTCTTATAGTACATACTCATCAACATCTTCCACCTCCTGTTTGAATATTGACCGCACACACCAGTCCCATTCCACCACCGTAACTCCAAGCTTCTTCAAACTATCCACCAACTTGGCATCTTTTGTCTTATGAGCCACCACAATCTTTTTCCCATCACTTTCAAGCAAATTCTTGTAACTCTGTGGGCTTTTGGTGATGGATTTTAACTGAGAAACACCATGGCTGGTCAAAATTTTAGATAAAACATCATAACCACCGTTTAAGTTTGTAGACAAGTTCAATTTATACTTGTCAAACAAACTCCCTTGGTTACTGGATAGAATTGTTTCGATCCCATTGATTTTCTCGCCCTTGGAATATCCAAGTTCTTGATTCAATTCTTGAACAGGTATGATTTTATCCAAAGAATAGGCAGCTATATCTACCATATCTAAGACTTTACGGGGTTCCACTCCTTGTTGTAACTTTTCTCTTAGGTCCAAAAGAAAGTTGTGGTGGATAATATGATCGGCCATACTTAAACTAGTCAAGAACTTTTCTGTTCTTAGAATTTTAGGGGCAATCAAAGTATTTACTTTGGATGCTTCGTTTAAGATCTTTATACCGGCAGCCTTCAAATTACTAATATCTTCTCGGGAAAGGTTAACTTCCAGTTCACAACCGGTCATGACCGCTATTATTGAGGGTTTCATTGAACTTTCAGGAGTCTTTGATCTTTTGGCTGAAGGTGGTGATATATTTTCCTTACCTGGTTTTCTTTTTGTAGGGGTATTTTCAAGTTGGTCCATATATGACTTCATTTGTTTTGAACTTTTAGACATTTTTTGATAATTGTTCATATCTGAGACGTCGTCATGAAGTTTAAGGGCAGCTTTTGCTTTGGCGGATCTACCACGGGGGACTTCAGGTTGGTTGTTCTTGAGTTCATCTTCTTTTCCTTTGGCGGATCTACCACGGGGGACTTCAGGTTGGTTGTTCTTGAGTTCATCTTCTTTTCCTTTTTGTTCTTCGTCTTGTTCTTTTTCATCTTCCTCTTCGCCTTCCTCTTCTTCCTCCTCTTCCTCTTCTTCCTCTTCTTCCTTGTCTTTCTTTTCCTTCTCCTGTATCTTTGCTTTTTCTTTCTTCTTCTCTTCTTGTTGAACTGCTTTTACATTTTCAACTTCTTGCTCTTCAAATTCTTCCTCTTTTTCGTCTCCCTCCCCTTCAGGGGTTTGGTATTTTTCATTCTCCACTCTTTCCTCCTCCACATCAACCTCCTCATCAGAATAATCAGTCTCTTGTGTTAACCTCAAAAGATCTCCATCTTCATTCAAACTATCATCAACATCATTATCAACCCATCCTTTCAAAACTTCTTTATTCAATTTGGTTCTACCTATCAACCTAGTTACTCCATCTTTATATCCAAGATGGACATACTTGGATTCCTCGTGATTTAACAACTCCCAATTGGAATAACACTCTTCGAGCCATAAATGGTTCACCACTTTAACAACGGGCTGGTCATTTTTAAGCCAAGTTTTACTAGCAGCTTCATACTTTCTACCTATAGGCTTAGCCACAACTAAGTAATCATTTTCCATAGTCAACGTTTTGGTAAAAGTTCCACCCATGATTGTTATTAACCGTTTTAAATAGTACCTAGCATCACCGCTATAATTTGTCACTGAAACTTTCAAATTAGCAAAAGGTCCCAATGGTCTTGAAGGAATGGGGAAGTGTAATAAATGAGAGTTTATGGGTAAAATCCATTTGTTTTTCAGAATAGTCGAATATAACCAAGGTAAATTCCCAATTATAATTCTTTTGGATCTGAAGCTCTCCACGAATTCTTTACCATGTCTAAACTTACCAATATAAATATCAATAGACTTGTCGAATTTGGACTTAATTTTCCCTCCACTCTTCAAAATCAACAGATTTATGGCTTGGCTAAGATGTTTTGATAAATTGTAATCAGAAGAAATATAAAACTTCTTCCCGTCAAAATACTGGGCATTGAATTTAATCATATCAGGAACTTGATCAATAGTATCACTGAATATCTCTTCGGATCCTTCACTTGCTTCTGATCCTAACAAGTATGGTTTTTCGTTAACTTTTTTCCCCATCTTGAAACAATCGTCAATCCACAGTGGTGATACGATTTTAATATCTATATCAGCCGCTTGAGCAATCACGGCTTTATCGTTATTAAGATCGTTGGATATCAAATGGGTGGTAAATTTAGTTAATTCGTCCATATATTCCCCTCCAAACGCCCGAACACCGCCATAAATCACCTCTTTATCACTGGTCACTATATCGTCAGAAATACACACAAAGCATCGTTTTAAGAATAAACGAGTGTCAGGACTGTAACTTCTATGGTTCATGATTTTATTGTTGGCTATGGATTCATATACCCAGTCAAAATTGGTGATGGGAATCATTGATTCCTGTGCTAAATCATATTCAATGAAATCAATGGTTTTGGTGATAATATGATTAATTCCTCGAGTTTCCAAATAATTCTCATCGTTTTCGTGAGCTTGTTTGACAAACACCTTACCGTCGTTGGTTTCAATGGTAAGTTGGAGCTTGTCTATCTCCTTGTCGTTTGTAGACAGAGATTTCACTATAAGAACGTTAAGGTCACCAAACATAAATAACGCGACGCGAAGATGGAGTTTTACAGTGTTTTAATAATTCATATATTAATGCCTAATTATCCTCAAAAATATCTTTCCGTTCTCCTATTATCTTTTTGGCCCAGCTTCTACATAAAATACTGGCTTTCATAAACTTCTTAGTCGAATACTTCTTAAAAAACTCATCATGTTCAATTGGTGATATTAAGTATTGGATCATAAGATTTATACAGTCTTTCATATCTTCAACTTTATAGCCTCCAGAATAATGAATTAAATTCCCATTCCAAACTGGACTCTTTCCCATTATAAATCGGGCGATATACATAGCACTAGCTGAGCATAAGGACGGTAAAATCCCTATAAACTTATAATCTATGACAGTAATTTCTAGTAAATACTTTCCTAAAGTTCTAGTTTGTACATCATAAGCATCAGCTTTAGAAATTCTTCTCAAGAAATTCATGGGGTTTGGGTAATTTAATTCAAAGTCTAGTACAGTTAAAATATACTTTTCTGCTTGTAAAATTTCTTCTTCGGTATATGAGCCATCAGTGAAATAAGAATAATTTTTCACTGAAGGACTGAAAACTTCTTCATATTTTGCAGCTATAAATAATGAACCGGTGGCCAATAATTGTAATTTATCAATTTGAACAACCTCCATTGACATAAATCTATCCATAATATTTATAGCCAAATATAAAGTTTCTGGTAATAACCTAAATCGAGAATGCATTTCAACTAACCAATCAACAAGAATTGATCTCATTTTAGGTTTCAAATGTTTTTGTTTAAAAATATATTGAGAATCAGGCAAGGTCTTGTATTCCAATTCATGCAAATAAGGGTAAATGTCATTAACGTATTCACTAACCATCAAAGGGTCATCCATATCTTCTTCATCCAAATCATCCCATTCATAATCTATAAGTTTAGATTTTTTATAATTATCATTAACGTATAATTTCTCAACTAAATTAGTGGATGATTCTGTGGCTTGTCTTTTTTGGGGTAATCTGGAAGGAATCGCTAAATCACTTGTTAAAGGATTAGACTTCCGTCTTTGTTGGGTATTTAAAGGGGCATTATCTCCTCCTAAAGGTTGCTTTCTTTTAATTAAAGGTTTACTACCATATTGGGAAGTGATATCTCCAAGATATGTTCTATTAGGTTTGCTTTTAACTTTATCATCTTGATAGCTTTCTACCTGAATATCATCATTTTGAGATGAAGGTATGGAAGAACCTGATTCTAATATTTCGGATTTTCCTCGGTTTAAACCTGTCACTTTATAATTATTCTCATCATTCATTACTTGAACCATTCTTGTATTCTTAGGATAAATATTAAACAAAAAATATAGGAAAAAGTTATGTTTCCAAAGGTAATGCAATTTTGTAGTTTAGGGATGCTTTTGTTCAAACTGTCTCCGGGTCTACTTAATGTTCGTGATGGTTACTTTGCTAAATCTCTGGTATGCTATTGCACTATTCTACTGTAATACTCAAGTCAAGTATTCTAGCAATGGTTTCTAAGGTTTATTTAATCCTTGTAAACCTTGACAAAATTCTGTGCGGTTTGTTTTCATAAAGGCATTTTTTGGAAACCTCGCGTTTGCACTTTTTAGGCACTAAGTAAACAAACATCAGCGAGCGAGACTGAAATTATGAAATAGTGAGGGAGAGGTCATGGGTTAGGAAGTATAGAACCACGTAAATCAAGGGTTTAGCTGAGATGCATAGGGGAGAAAATTCGGTGATTGGAGAGGCAGGTGATTGGATCAATAATATACATTAAAGGTACAAACTCTATTTATACAATTAGAAGTCCTTAAAGGCTCCATTTATATTCGCCCATTAAATCAATGGTACGGTTATGATCTGATGACTGAGACGAGACTGTGGAACACTTTTGACATTTTCTCTTACCGTCTGCACTGACGGGTCTTGTTGACGCGATAGATGTGAGTGGAGTTGATTTTTCATGTTGACAACAAACATAACATTTGAAGATGACTTCCTTTGGTTCCTTGGGGACACCATCTGTTGATGGTGGCACTTGGAGACCTTGAGGGGCTTGGGTTGCTTTATTAGTTTGCGGTATGAATGGAATTTCATTGGGATTTGTTTTTCCGATGGTGGGGGCCTGTTCGGTGGGGGTCTTTTCACTTGAGATCGAATTTGATTTTAACGCTTCAAGCAATTTTTCGTATAGACTATTATTAGTATCCAACATTTGTTTCATTTGGTCAAAATAGTTTTTAGGAATAGTCTCTGATTTATCTTTTTTGGGACTACTCTTATTTGAATCCTTCATTACTTGCTCGAATTGACCTAGTAAATCGTTGTTAATCTCTTCTGTCTGGTCCGGACTTGTATCTTCTGATATGATTTCCTTTGCTCTTTTATCTTTGTTTAAAATATCTGCCATTTCATTATACAACAGTACAAGTCTATCTTTCTTTTTATCATCAAGTTTTTCACTCTTTTTAATAGCCTGGTTTCTGTTCCCCAGTTCATACAATCTTTTGTACTTTATCAACTTTGTTCGTAACAACTCATTTTCTTTCTTTAAATCGTTGTTGTCGTTCAAAACCTTCAAGTAGTCATCATTGGATTGGTTCAACTCTCGTTTGACTCTTTCATTAGATACTACCAAAGTATTTATTTTTTCATTCAACCTAGAAACTTCAAACCCATCATCTTTCTCTCGTAATTTTTGGTTCTCCAACTCTAAACCTTTCAATTTTCTACTTAATTTACTTACAGATTCTGTCAAAAGCTTTTGGTATTCTTGACCATCTTTGTTTCCAAAAATTGAAGCTGGAATCGAGTTGATAAGGTTATGGGTATCTTTAAGTAATAGCTCGTTATCTAGGTCCAATTGCTTAAAACCGATGTCCGCTACTTCTTCTGGGGCCTTCCTTATAAACAGCCGTATATCCTTATCCATTGAAATGTCACTGAAACTGGTATTATTCTTTAATGGGCTGTCTGCGTTTCTATTGAACCTAGGCTTTCTAGGCGTGAACAAAGGCTTTTTCAACGGAGAAAGTTTGTCCCTCTTGGTTGGAGACACATTTTCTTTAAATATAGAATCATCTGAGTACAATGATAAATCTTCACCGCCGTATTTGCGGAGAATATCTTGCGTATCATCCATGGTTTGTGTTTACAATTGCAACGCGTAAAATGAAAATGAGAATTCAGAGATTGAGATTTGAAAAATATAAATGGTTCATGCTATTTTTATGCTACACTGTTTTCAATCCCACTAAATGTGTCCATTCCATCATTCGTCTACATCAATGTGCACCAAATACCTTAACGACTTGGTCACCGCCGAAACATGCCATGGAACTAATGACTGTGCCGTATAATTCTCTTTATCTTTATCGTTTCCAAAGCAATCGTCAATCTTGGTGATTCCTAAAATATCATTCAAAGACATCAATTGTTTGTATTGATTCAAAAGAATCTTCATCAATATGTTAACATTCCAGTAATTGGAACAACTCAACAAGTTGATTTCGAACACAACATGATCTTGCTTATTGGTATTCAACTTCTTGGTCAATAACCCAACCTTCATTCCCACCTTATTGGGGCAATTGAAGGAAGGAACCGAACCTTTCGGTATAATTCCCGTTACTAGATCCAAAGGATTTTGCAAAATCATTCCCTTTATTCCCAGATTATCTGCCACTGTATCTTTGAAAGAGGAAGCATTTGGATTGTTCAACTGTCCTGACCCATCAGGAGAAAGAAAACTATTGGAAGTATTCAAACCAAAGTTGAAGTTATTCATGGGTGATGTAATTAGATTGGTATTGGGCAGCGGGTTGTTGGGGCTGTTGAAATTCTTGAAGAAGTCATCGTTCTTCCCATCAGGAATCGAAGCTCTATTTCGATCCTTATCGTCTTTTTCTCCGTTACCGTTTTCTGGTCGATTATCACCCATTCTTTCTTTGATCTCTTCCTTAAAAAATAGTTTTGCACTGCTATTAACCGATAAAACTATCAACGAAATATCTTTAAACTTCATACTTAACCGTTTCCAATGGATCAATTCGTCGTCGGGAATAACGGTGTTTATTCTGGTCAAAACCAAAAACTTCTTTCCTCCTAAGCCACTAGTTCTCTTGATAATTTCATCGTTCAATTTCTTGAATAGTTCATTGGAGATATCAAAGATTTGGTCACTAATACTTTGTAAATCATACACTTGTCTATTGTCTCCACTATCTTCACCGTTGGCAGGATTCCTAGAATTAGGTGAATTACACCATGATCTGGTATATGTTACTAAACCTAAAGGATCAGACCATGCTGCGGAAACCCATCTTTTATCGATAGACCTTTCGTATGCCAAATGCAAAAAGGCATCGTCGTTTGGATACACATCTTTACTATTACCCATACTATTGTTGAAAAACTTAAAGTTGATTTTGGAAGATGGTTCTCGAACAAGATTTGTAAACAACTTGAGTCCAGGATTGGATTTCTTATCGACTCCAACTGAATGACATTGGTTGTACAAATTCATGGAGATTTTAGTTAATTTATACCCAGATAAATATTTCAAATGTTTTCTGTTATCCTTTTCTTTTAATAAGAAACTAGCGGGTATAATTTTGCTGAAAACTTCCACCAAGGGTAATTGGTGTTTCTTCAAGGCTAATTTGAAATTTCTACAAATCTTAGAAATTTCCACCAAAGAATTGAAATTCTCATTAAAGTTTATAAACATCAACAATAACGGTCTATCGAACTCAAACCTATTGGTTTTGTTGATCAAATCCAACTTGATAAGTTCAACCAATCCTTCTAACTTCTTATTGATTTGATTATAAGTGTGACTGTAGCTATCATCGTGTTTGTTAACAATCACTAACCCATCATTGATACTTTCAAGATCAGGTCTAGAAGACTGTAACGACACTTTGGAAATGTCTCCAAAGTTACACTCACTATAATTAAACATCAAGCTGTCTAAAAATTCTTGATTATAGTCGGAAATTTGGTTATTATCAGATGTTTCAGAAATAAGTAAACTTTGAAAGTTCTTTTGGCCATAGATTGGTTTAAAGTTCAAGTACTTCCAAAATCTAGAAGACACTGAATTCAAATTGATAATTTCTTGTCCTGTTTCGGTATCCTTCAAAATCGTTATTTTGGTATCGTTCAAAGGTTTAATGGTTTCACTAACATCCAAGATAGAGTTTTCCTTAATGTCAGCAATGATATCCATATACTGTTTGAAATTCGCTTCGTTATCACGGTTTTCCAAGTATAAAGAGTCCCATTCAAGAATGTCAAGTTTCTTCAATTTAGACTTGGGGTTCAAGATTTCATCATTGGTAATATCATCCAAGAAACTGAGCTGGTTATCTAGTTCATCAACCACTTCGGTATCTTTATTTTCAGCCAAATCACTTAAGAACTCATCTAAATTGACTCTATATGACAATGGGAAAGTTTCAGACAACTTCTCCTCAAAACTAGCTTCTATAGTAGATGCATCGGTGGCTCCATCTTCCAGAGGATTATCTGGTGATTTTAATGAATAAGGAGACCCTTTAAGACCCCAATCAGGCAGTACATTAGAACTCCTACTAGAAAGCTCTTTTACTTGGCCCGGGATGTTATCAACCAAATTACTCTCAAAATCATTCAATCCTAAATCATACACCAAATTTGGACCTAACCAACTTAAAAATTCATCCAAGTTGTCACCTTTAACGGCCAATTCGTTTTTCTTAGTAACTTCATAATCTTCATCCGCCTCGTCAACGTCCATCTTAAAGTCTGATGCAGATGCCGTTAATTTTATAGCCCCAGCAATATTATTCAATAAGAATTCATTGGGAATGGTGGATATGTTAATTCCCCTTAAAATCAAAGGTAAGTAATTAGATGATTCAGAAATTGGACCTGTGGACGCTGTGGTTGGTATAGGGCCAACGTTATTGTTTGATTCTCTTCTTTCAAGAACTCGTCTATCGAGTGACTCTCGTCTGTTACGAGGACTATCCTGACTAGGACTGGCTCCAAGATGATGGTTGGGTTTTCTGAACTCATCGTTTTCCATCGCTAAGGGAGAACTGAACCTCACCTTATCATCAAGAATAGAATCATTGGGTGCAAACGGAGAATCAAATTTAGGTAAGGCATGCAATTTAGTGGTAGGTATGTTCAAAAGATTACCCCCCATAGGAGAAGAGAATCCTCCGGTGTTGTAGGTTCCAATATTGAAAAGGTTTTGGTGCTGGGGTTTGACTGTAGCAGGAGCTTCTGTGGGAAGTTCTCCCTGAGGAATTACCCCTGTAGGGTTTTGAAATGTGAAATGAGGTTCCGATTGTGTGTTGAGCTTTAAAGGTGAATCTTTACCGAGGTTGATATCGGCATCTTCGTCACTTTCTTCCTCTTCGCCTTCTTCTTCTTCGTCAGCATCCTGGCCACCATCGTAATCACCGTCTTCATCTTCATCGTCTTCCTTGATATCGTCAACTTCACTATCAGAAAATACTTTACGGTCAGGCTGGTAGTCAATACCTAATCCTTTACGATCAAAAGCGTCCCCTTCATTCTTTCTGATCTCATAACCAGTGACGCTGGTAGCTCTAAGCTTAGATAATTCATCATCACGATCCTTCAGATCTTTATCTACATAGAATTTTCCACCTTTTCCGTACTTGTTATCAATATTAAGCTTAATCAAAGGATTAAATACAATAGGTGAAAATGCTGATTTACTACTGCCAGCGTCAGAATCATGGCCGTTATTTCCAAACCTGGCCCTATCTGTAGAAGGAATATGGGGAGTTGGCATCAAAGGTAATGGAGCACCAGGATCATCATAGGGAGAAGGTTCTTTTTCCAAGGAAATTGTCATTTGGTCTTTGGGTATATCAAACGTGGGTGCAAGCTTTTGCTTTTCTTCCCCTTCTTCTCTCAAAAATGAATTGTTGACATCACCAAAGAAGCTGTCCAAATTATCTTCAGGTTTCATTTGCGATTGGTCCAAAACATCCTGGGTTTCGTTGGGAATTTGTTCTGGATCTTGTTCCTGGTCTTGAGATTGGTTTTCTTCGGTATTAATAGGTTCATCAGAATCACTACCATCATCACCAAATAAGTCATCCATATCCTCTTCTTCAACGTCTCCTATAAAGGCTTCGTTGATGGCGTCCACTTTCGTCTCCTCTTTTACACCATTTTCTTTTCCTTCTTGTTTTATGTCCGTGACTTCCATGCTATCGTTGTTCAAGGTCATATTTACAGTATCGTTAAAAAAATCGTTAGGAACGTGGTTGTCTATTCCTCCAAATAAATCAGGCATCATTTGGATATCGTTCATTTCCATGTCATTCTTATGATCCACGGAGTTTATCCCGGTGGACAAAACACTGGGAATACCGGATGAAGGGTTATGGTGCAAGGCAGAAAACGGCTGGCCGCTTCCTGTGCCCACAGACGGGTGCTGAGGATGCTGTTTCAGCGAGATGGTAAAATCAACAAAATCTGATATCAAGTTTAAGGGATCAACAGTTTCATTAAATCTGGTGAGATTCTTACTGAGGTTGAGATTGGTCATTTGCTTTACAGATTTCTCAAATTTACCGAATTGAAGCAAACATAATTTCCAGGGCCACAAGATATATTTTCGATTATCAACAGAATGAATGAATTTCGAAATCCGAGATGTCTGGCTGTTTAAATGCTGTAAATTGGGGATTAATTTGACCCACAATAAATTCTCTTCGTCAGATAAATCCACGCCGGTAGCTAACCTTAAAAGTTTCATGATCTTGTCGTAGTTCTTTGGAGGTGTGTACGTAAAACTGTTCATCATCTTAAGACTATCGAACAAATGGCACCGAATACCGGACGGCAGAAGGTAGATGATGAAATTGGCATTTTGCTCGGGGTCTGGATTGTCTATGTCAAATATGGAAGAATCAAACAATTTCAAGTTAGTTCTTTGTATGGCTGAAAGTAATAAGTCTCCGTTGGATAGTATTATGGGGTCCATGTATAAGATGCTATAGGAAATTGGTGATGTTTTCAATACGGCATAGTTCCCAAACGGTTTAATGGACTTGTTCTTCAGAAATTGGTACAAAACGGTTTTTTTAATGGCTTTTAGTAAGCCCATACTGACAAAAGGGACATTTTCTGGCTTTATTTGACCGTCGGAATCGCTGTTGTTTTCACTGGCACTGTTCTCGGTGGAATTTGAACTTTGAGCTTTTGATGGGTTGGCTATTAAATCCGTGGGAATTGAACCTGAATTCTTTAGTATTAGCTCGGGATAGTCCTCTATAAGATTTATTGTCAGTGGATTGTGACTGAAATAAAAATAGTATAAGCCTTTGTTGTAATAGGTTAGTAGAATCTTTGGGTATTTGTACCGTATGTTCAATTCAAGCTCCAAAAGAGCTTGGTCATTGTTGGACTCCAACTGATATAATGTGTACTTCACATTGGTTATATGGCCAATCTTGAAGTACTGAGTCGCTATGTTGGAGGCGTTGGTCGGCTCCATGATAGGTGGTGGATCTGCTGGTGTGGTAACTAGATCTTGTTCGCGGAAATTTTCAGATAAGATTGAATAGTAAGGGAATAGAAGAATGGAAGAAGGTGATTAATTACAGCACAATGAGCTGTGAGGGCAGCATCATATATAAATAAGAGGCATTAGTAACTTAACTACTAACTAAAAGACGGACAAGTGAGTGCATGTTCATTACACAAAATACCTACAACTTTTCGTATCTGAAAGAATTGGCCAATACATTATCTCTGAATTCATCCACACCCAAAGCACTAGTATGGCCCCAGGGCTTTTGCTTATTTTCATTATCAATAGCCAGAGCAAAGCAGCCCAACCAACCTTCTCTTGAGTACTCTTTGTTGATTTTGTCCACAGTGTCAATATGGATATACTCAGTATTTAACCCCACATTATCCAAGATGGTGGCAATTTGAAGAATGAGCCCCAAAGAAGTGATATAGCCTGACTCACCAAGATCTTGGTGACGAATAATAGCTTCGGAAACTGCTTCGGCGTAGTCCTGATTACCACCGGTCCGTTCTAGAATCAACTCTCTTGAAATCAAACCACCGTAAAACTCAAAGGACATTTTGGTTGCTTTCATGTTTTTGTCCGTGGTGGCAATATCATGAAGAAGACTGGTAACAAACACAACTTCAAGATCTAAATCCCACTCGGGGAATTGGTCTTTGAGGATTGCTACACTGTATTGATAGACCCTGAGAGAGTGAAACAAAACTTTCTGGGGTAATTCATCTTTAGCGTACTGAAGAATGAATTTACCCAAGGCAGAATCCGGCAATGGAACTACCAGCTGAGAATTTGGAGTGTTAGGTTTGGGAATTGCTTTCTTTATATCCCTTGGAACTTTGATAAAACCGTAGGAAGACATAATTGATAGAATGACTAAGATTGAATTGCGCTTTATACGGTGATTTTCTACGTAATTTTGGCACCTCTACAATTTGGATGTCGCATATTTGTAATGTCGTAAATGGTTAAGTAAGTTGGCTGACTAAAACAAGTTTCCTTTGTTATTTAATCCCAGTTTTCGTACTTCCTTTGGAAATGCATAAAACTCTCATATTAATAAACTACCCGTTCATGCATTGAGAAATCTCACTTAAACTTAAAAAGGAAGAAGCATCAACATAAATACTGCGACATCCCGATGATGAAGGTACTTGAATTTGACCAAAACTCCAGCATGAACAAGATACTTGCTGAAAATTTTAATGGTTTCCCACAAAAGTTAAAACTCTTAAAGTAAATATCTAACATTTTTAGGGTTACAATTTTAATTCAGTTCATAGTTCGCTACTCTCATAGCTTGGTCTCAGTTTTTGATATTTTCAGATTCTCAAGTTTGTCTCAAGTTTGTCTCAAGTTTCCTCTCGCATCAGATCGCATATAAACATGAGTGACACGAAAACACGTACGTAACGTCAACACTATGAATTGTCATAAAATACTAACGTATCAGCTGTATTGAGAGCAGCAGACTTACCGGATGAAATTCAAGCCAAAGTTTTTGAATTGTCCCAAGACGCCCTTGATAATTATAAAGTAGAAAAAGACATAGCTGCTTATTTGAAGAAAGAGATGGATCAATTATATGGACCTACTTGGCATGTAATAGTGGGAGAAAGTTTTGGATCATATGTAACACATGAGCAAGGGTTTTTTACGTATTTTTACTTGGGAGAGTTGGCGTTCTTGGTGTTTAAAAGTGGATAGCATGTATTCTATATAAATGAATTGACATATTAGATGAAGTTAAAACAACAAATGAATTAACTAGAAAGTTTTCATTCATCCTAAGATTGTAATTTTTCAGTTTGGCCACTTAATAAAGTGAAGACTGGGCTATCTAATTTATCTCTACCATTCAAGAAATCTAATTCCATTACAAACAAGTATTCCACAATATTACCTTTGGATTGTTTGACTAATTCACCAGCACCATAAGCACTTCCTCCAGTAGCTAAAATGTCATCCACAATGATAACGTTAGCACCTTCTGGAATGACATCATGTTGCATTTCAAATTTATCACTACCATATTCTTTTTGGAATTCTACTTGATAAGTGGCACCTGGTAATTTACCTGGTTTTCTAACTGGCACAAATCCAGCATCCAAAGCTAAAGCCAAAGTTGGACCAAATAAAAATCCCCTACTTTCTAACCCGACAATGTAGTCTACTTTTTTATCACCAACATGAAGTTTGAAAGCTTCAACCAATTTTTTGAATAAGTCAGGTTTGGTGAAAATTGGTAAGAAATCTTCAAACAAAACTCCTTCACTTGGGAAGTTAGGGAATTGTTTTAAGTTTGCTTTTAATTCAACTGCCAATTTAGAGATTTCAGACATGGTTTTATATTTTCAGATGAGATCGCATCAACGTGCAAAGGCATAATCTAAATTCTAACTATTGAACTACTCTTTAACTATCAACTGCCAGTCATATCCTTACAGTCAACTGCAAGCTATATACTCTGTTTCTGTATGCCAAACTCCTCCAAAACATCATACTGGTCAGCAGGTGTACCGTCATCTTTTAATCGTCTTGTTTGTAGGATTCTGTCAATAAATACAGGGTTCATACTACAAACAAAAACTGGCTGCTTGAAAAGATTAATGGTATGAGATTCAGGCTCTTTCCACTCTTGAGGACTATAATATGACTTTTTTATATATCTTTTACGTTTCATCCATTGTCTTGCTTGCACTTTAAAGTATTCTTCTGGATTAAACGCAAAGACTCCTCCAACTTCACCAACAGGAACATCACAAGATGCTTCTAATGACATTGTAACTGCTCCACCGATAGTTAAATAGGACTCCAAGCTACCTGTAATAAACTGAAGCGATCTACTCGTAACCACATCGAAAATAACTGCTAGCTTTTGCTTATACAGATAACTTACAATTGCAGCTGAATCAAAATCAGACTTACCCAATAAACTATAAGCAATAGGATCGCCCAAATAATTATGGCTTTCAAGAACTAGAAATTCAAACCAGTAATCCTGATCATTTTTCGGCTCAATCTTTTCATTTAAAACATTTGAACTATGGACCATGTAATTACCGTTTCCAAATGAATAGAAATTATCCCATTGTTTCAACTCTTCTTCTGGTATTTTTTTAGAGTTATCATAATTTTTGATAACAGTTAAGTTTTTAGATGGTTCAAAATCAACTTTGAATTTTGAATTAATTATTGAAGTTTTTGGAGAACAGTAAGTTAACCGGAGTAAAAATATGGTGACAACAAATTGCAAAAATTGCATTTTGGATATTTTGCAGCAATTAAAAAAAATATTAAAAATTCAAAAATTAAAGTAAAAAAGGAATATGATAATCTAAGAAGTTGAAAGAAAAAAAGAGATATCTACAGCTTTTAAAGGATTTTGTGGGTTTATGATATGGCATTATTTTCGATATGCTGGTGCAAAAACATTTCATTTTGTGTCTTTTTGGGTAATTTTTGAGTCCTTTTGGGTGAAAAGCTTCAAAAAAGAAGGAAGTAAATTACAAGTATAGACATTATTATCTGCCCACCTTTAATTAACCTACAACATTTTATAAACATCTACATCTATACCCATCTCTCATTCTTCCGATACCTTAGATTCTCACTATCGCACTTTACGTGCACTCACCAACACAATTTATTGAACGAAAAAAAATCACCACCATCTAGAAGGAACATGTCAGACGAAGATCAAAGCATCCCCATCAAGGGAGAAGGATCACAAGACAAGCTTGATAGTGGTTATGACGTTGAGGACAGAGACCAAAACGAGATTGATGAAGAGCTTGAAGAACAAAAAGCCGAACTCAAAGACGAAGAAGTTGAACAAGAGTATAATATTGGTGATAAAAGACGTCTTGACGATGAGCCTGAAATCAAAGTTCCCGTTGACCTGTCTCTTAGTGAAGACAGAAACGAGGAGAGTGTAGTGAACGAAGATGATGGAGAGGAAGCCAACGAGGAAGAAGGAGGTGAAGAAGGAGCCAATGATGAAGACGAAGACGAAGATGAAGACGAGGAGGAAGAACAAGTCAGTGGAAAAAGAAAAAGAAGAAGAGGTGGCAATCAGTTCATTGATATTGAAGCAGAAGTTGACGATGAAGAAGAAGATGAATTGGATGAAGATGACGAAGAAGCTGAATTGTTAAGAGAGCAGTTTATTTCTGATGACCGTGATAAAGCTGATGTTGAAGAAGGTCACGAAGATGATAGACTTCACAGACAATTTGATCGTCGTAGACAAGAGGCGGAAGATCAAGACGCCGAACAATTGGCAGAAACTTTGAAACAACGTTATCGTAGAACCCATGGTGTTTACAGGGGTGATACTACCACCAGTGGTACGGTATCGCAAAAATTGTTGATGCCTTCTATTAATGATCCTGCCATTTATGCCATTAGATGTAGTCCTGGACGTGAAAAGGATTTGGTCCGTAAATTATACGAAAAAAAGAGAACCTTGGCCAGACTGGGTAAACCCTTAGAGATTCTTACTGTATTCCAAAGAGATTCCTTCAGAGGATATATATATATCGAAGCCAAGAAACCCGAAGCGATTGAAAGAGCCTTAGCTGGTATGGTGAACATTTACTCCAAGCAGAAACTTCTTGTGCCTGTCCGTGAGTATCCTGATTTATTAAAACAAGTCAAATCTTCAGATGTGGAAATAGTGCCTGGGATTTACGTAAGATTAAGTCGTGGTAAGTACAAAGGGGATTTGGCCATAGTGGATAACTTATCTGAAAACGGGTTGGATGTGAGATGTAAGTTAGTACCCAGATTAGACTATGGTAAGAATGATGATTTTGATAAAGATGGTAAGAGAATCAAGCTGAAAGTTAAACCAGTTCCTCGGTTATTCAGTGAATATGAAGCAAGAATGTATGATAGTGAATTTTTACAACCTGGTAGAGGTCCTCGGTCCTTTGTGTACAGAGGTGAAGAATATAATGATGGGTTTTTATTCAAAGATTTCAAAATCCAATTTATTCAAACAAAAGATGTTCACCCCACTTTAGCAGAATTAGATAGATTCCAAACTGGAAGTGAAGAAGAAGAAGGTTTGGATATTGCTGCCATTGCTGCATCATTAAAGAACAAGAAGAATTCCGGTCAAAGCTCTGCTTTCCAACCTGGTGATAAAGTTGAAATCCGTAGAGGTGAACAAGCTAGAACTATTGGTAAAGTGTTGACGTCTTCTTTGAACGAAATCACCATTACCATCACTGATAGTGGAGACCCTCAATTTGTTAATCAACAAATCACAGTGCCTGCAAATGACTTGAGAAAAGTGTTTACTGCTGGTGATCACGTTAAAGTTATTGAAGGTAAGCATTCAGAAGAAACCGGGTTAGTTATCAAGATTGACAACGATTCCGTGGTATTGTTAAGTGACCAAACCCAGCAAGACGTAAGAGTGTTTGCTAATTACTTAATCAAGGCTACCGATACTTCCCTGGCTATGGGATCTACTGAAAGTAAATTTGAAGTCAAAGACTTGGTTGAGCTTAATGCTTCCACTGTCGGGGTTATTACCAAAACCGAAAAGGATTTGTTCCAAGTGCTTACTTCAGATGATAGGTTTATTTCTGTAAAGCCATCGGGTATTGCTTCCAAATTAAAGCTTTCTCGTCTTGAGCAAGTTGCCACTGATCGTTCGGGATCCACCATTAAAGTTGGTGATACCGTTAAAGAAGTTGCTGGTGACAAAAAGAGAGAAGGGGTCATTATTCACATTTACAAAACCACCTTGTTTATTAAATCCAACGACATTATTGAAAACTTGGGTATCTTTGTTGTCAACTGTATGAATGTCAGTACGATTTCTACCAAAGATTCAATGGTATCGAAATCCCTTGGTCCAGATTTGACCAAAATGAATCCAAATTTCAAGGCTCCAAATGTGGCTGCCGCTGGTTTGAAGACCCGTGTAGGTGGAAGAGACAAATTGATCTATAAAGATGTGGTTGTCACTGGAGGTAACCATAAAGGGTTGATGGGTAAAGTCACTGATGCTGATGATGTCTATGCCAGAATTGAATTACACACCAAATCCAAGAAAATCAAAGTCAACAAAAACCAATTGAGTGTGTTGGTAAGAGGACAATCAATTCCATACTTAAGGTTTATTGGTGCTCCACAACCTGTTCAACAAAACGAAGGTCCTCAACCCAACAGAGCCGGACCTGCCTTTTCTTCAGGTAACAGATCTGCCTGGGGTTCAGGTGGTATGACTACTGGTGGTGCTGGTGGTGCTTCTACATGGGGAGGAGGTAAGACCCCAGCTTACGGTGGTGCTGCATCTGCTTGGGGAGGAGGTAAAACTCCTGCCCATAGTGGGGGAGCTTCTTCTTGGGGAAATGGAGGTGCTTCTTCATGGGGTAATAACAGTGGTAATGCAGGTAATGGAGGCAACTCTTCATGGGGTAACGGTAATGCTTCCAGTTGGAAAAACACTGGTAATGGAAATGCTGGTGGTAATGGTGGGAACACTGGAGGAGGTAATTCCACCTGGGGATCGAATGGTGGTAACTCCACCTGGGGAAACAAAGGAAATAAGAGTTCTTGGGGTTCTGGATCCACCTGGGGCTCTGGCTCTGGCTCTAGTTCTACCTGGGGCCGTTAAACTCTCGTTGGGCCCATACTTTGTATAATAATATGTATTTAGTTAATGCAATGTCATAAAATGTCAATAATTTTACAAGTTTTCACACCCTGGACAGTTGTGAAGAGATTCATGAACAAAAACATCACAGTCTATACAAAAGTCGTTCAGACACTTATTACATTTATATCTGGAACTAGTCATAGCGTCCAAGTTCTCTTTATCATTAGCCTCTACCTCTTTGACACCATCTGGAAACTTCAACAAGCAACCATAACAATAAACGCTCTTATAACTTTCAGCCACTGGAACTTCTTTATACTCGGCCAATGGCACTAAATGGTGGTACGATCGTGCTAAATGTGTAGAGAGAATAAGCATAAGACCACATACTGGGCAAACAGTCGGTAAGCTACAGACCCTACTGTAACATTGAGGACACTGGTACCCTACCACACTGTTGGGTTTAGTACTGGAGGCAATTTCCACCACGTTTTTGGAATCATCAGATCCGTCACTGGGATGGCAAGCACATAGTTGAACAAAATCTACAGACACTCCAGAACTTGAAGAAGAAAGGGTTGGCTGTATTTTGGTAGGAAAACCCATTTTTATCAATGGAACAACGTTGGATGCTTCAAGAGCCTTTTGTTTTTGAGCTGTTATGGGTAACGGAACCACACAGTCCATCAAAAGATCTTTAAGATGACTTTCATTCATAATGACCCCATAGTTGGGATTATTATGGCTATTGCTAGTATGATTGGTTCTGTTGACTATCTCTTGACAGATAGCCACTTGTGCTGATAATCCTATTACTTTGACTTTAATGTTATCCGCTACTAGATTGTCTATAGTTTTGTGAATATCTCCTGGATCACTGGTAAATAAAGCTCCAAAGATAATAAGGATCTCTTTGGAGTTTTTAGTATCATTAATATTATTACCAAAGTTGTATTTCAATAACGATCTGGCCACTTCTAAGGAATTCTGTAAGGAAGGATCACCTCTGGGTTCAAACCGGTTGTGTTGTCTTGCCTTTAACTGTCTCACTTTGTCTATGTGGTACTGAGGAGATCCATTGACCTCACTTACTACATGGGAAATACCATTACGCATCAAGACTATTCCTAGCTGTGATATAGGGTTCTGATCAAAGAATTCTATGATGAAGTCTTGAAGTAGCGATAGTATCATGGAAAATCTATTGGGTCTTAGATCTTTTTCCAGCATAATCAGAGATCCATCTATCACCACTATTAACGTTCTTATTATCCCTCTTTGATATGGAACAGTGGCATTTTTCATTATCTTCTTCTTTCTGTTTTCTATCATAGTCTGAATAACACTTTCAAGCGATCTTCCACTGTCATCATCTTTAACTATATCCCAAGTCCTTTGATATTCGTCTTCCCAGGCATAGTTCCCCGATTGACCTTTTTTGTCATTTCCATTTCGGGATGGTTGGGTTGATCTGGATCGCTTTCCCCCTTCATTATCACTGTCACTAAAGGAACCTCTGGAGGAGGGAGAGGAGCCTTTATATTCTTCGTCAGAGTCCATGGTGAGTGAAAAATTGCGAAGTGTTGGTGCGACATCAACAGATTTAAGCGGTAGGTAGAAAGAGGTCGTTTTGGAGAGAAAGTTTGCAAAGACCATTGTAAGATCATTAGTCATGTCATTGTCTATCAAAATCATGCTGTATTAAAAATCACTATTTACAATTCACCCTGACACTTTCCGCTTCTTATGTCTCAAAGTCTCCATGGTAGTTATATTCTTTGAAAAATCCACCTTATAATCAGCGATATCATAGAAGAACGAGTAAAACAATTCAAGGTCCTCTTCAATAGAATTTTTATCGTATGGTCCAGAATATAACATTTCAATATTTCCCAAATCGTTTATATTCTTTTTTGAAATAAACGTTTTTAGATTGTACCCCAGATTTGGAGCTACTTCTGAATATGTTTCATTTTCAGTATAAAAAACATTGGGATCACATCCTGAATAAAATTCCAAAAACTCTTGTTCCAGATAAAGTTCCCTAAACTTCAAATTTGGAGGATACTCTTTGTCGGCCAATTCTCTATTCTTCTTAATCTTAGGTGTGGGAGCAGTATCATTTTCTTGAATGTAAAAGTTTCTTAGTAATTGGATAGCTTCTGTACGTAAAATACCCCCATAGCTCTTATAATTACCATGCCCATCATCCAAAGTATCATCATTGATTGTGAGAACAGTTCCATTACCTCCAAATCTATCATTACCGCAGCCATATACCACAGTACCTACTCCAAGCTGTTTCAAAGCCGAAGCACACATTATGCACGGTTCAACAGTGACATATAGTACAACGCTTTTAAAAAATGACTCCACATATTGCTTGTCACCTCTTTTTTGCTCCGGAAATGTATCTAGTATAGTGTCTATAGCTATGAATTCAGCATGCCTGGTACCATTTAAAGTATCATTAGTACCATTAAACCCGATACTTAGTATTTTATCGTTCACCCCGTCCACCATTATACATGCCACTGGTGTTTCATTCGATTTCAACGCTCTATAGGCCACAAATAGCGCCATTGACATCCATTTGAAGTGTTTGTTCAAATCATTGGGAGCCATGAAAAGATTGCAAAATTAAGATCGCGGAATTTCAGTTTTTCAATATGTCTGACCTTCACAAACAGTTCCTCAAGAGAGTTAAACAGCAAGAACAAAGTTTGGGCTTATCACTGCTTCTGGAGGATTCTGATGACATTCAATTGAATTTGAGACCGTTTCCTTCTGGAAAAATAGGTGCTCGGGCAGGTCAACAGAGGTCCTCAGAGAATCATGATCAGATATACGACAAATACCAACGGGAAAAAGTGTTGACTTTTCCCTTCGTGGAGAAATTTGTCGATGAAAACACGGGAATTCTGTTTCAAATTTACTACACCCCACCAAAAGGCAAGGGGCCAATATTCGTTCTTCATCATGGTGCTGGCTCATCTTCTATGACATACTGTAAATTGGCTCAAAATTTGAAGGGATCAGAGGTTAAAGAAGATATACCTGGTGTGTTATTATTTGACATGAGAGGACATGGGAGCTCATCAAATTCAAACCCCTTGGATTATTCCTTATCGACGCTAACTAGTGACTTTAAATTTGTTATTGATACTTTTCATTTTAAATTTAAACCTGCCGTTTCACTTTACTTAATAGGCCATTCTTTGGGTGGAGCGGTATTAACAAACTACTTAGAAGAAAACCCAGGTAATGGTTACAATATTAAAGGTCTTGTGATGCTTGATATTGTGGAAGAAACAGCAGTTTCTTCTTTGAATGCCATGCCCAGTTTCCTAAATAACATTCCAAAAACATTCCCCAACTATAAGCAAGCCATAGACTGGCACATCAAAGGCACAGGTCTCCTCAGAAGTATCGACTCAGCTAGTATGAGTGTGCCTGATCTTTTTGAAGATAAAACAGACCAACTTGTATGGAGGACGGATTTAAAACTAACGCAACCATTTTGGGAATCCTGGTTTGTGAATTTATCGGCCAATTTTGTGAAATGTGGACACAAACAGCACGTAGCTAAACTTCTATTATTAGCCGGACATGAAACACTAGATAAAGATTTGATAATCGGCCAGATGCAAGGTAAGTATCAATTGATAGTGTTTAATAATTCTAACGTGGGGCATTTTTTACATGAGGATATACCAAAAAAGATAAGTATTAGTTTAATGGATTTTGCTAAAAGGAATGATTCACCAGATGAATACATGGAAAAAGAGATGGGTTTCATACCAAAATGGGGCGGAAAGATTAATAAGTAAAGGGTAATAAAAAAGTATATCTATTCAACACTTAAGTTGGACTGTTTAATCTCAGCTTCTCTTTCCTTTATAACCTCTACCATACTATCTATGTTTTTACTGGCCAAAGGAAACCTTGGGTTAATCAAAAACGGTCTTAAATCAAATCTATTATCATCTGGGGAGTATTGTTCCGCGTGGTAAGCTGGAGTCATGGTAGTCATTTTATGTCTATTGATAGCATAAAAGAACCAAAACTTTTTAACCTTCTCAGCTACTTGCTCAGCAGTTAAATTAAGTGGTGGTTGAGACCATTCATGGTACAATTTCACAAACATAGCCATAGGTCCACATTTATCCACTTTTCTTAACCTACCAAATCTTGACAATTCATCATACGTCATACCCATATCAATTTCATCACTTTGAACATAATTCTCAGTAATGGGTTCTAATTCAGCTGTTGGAGTGGCAGTTAAAAATTGATCCAAAATGGGTAATTTAAAGTTCCCATCAGCCCAATGAATGAATTTCTTTAAATCAGTCTTGGAAATACCACCAATAGGGTTAATATCAGCACTGGAACAATCGTACTTTGTCAAGTAACCCCTTAAACATTCATCAACATTAGCACTACCAAGAACCAAAAGACCACCAGGAATATTTCTAGTCCAAGGAAGTAATTGGGCAAACAAGTAACTCAACACCATTCTTAATCTAGCTTGAATGTTTTGCAAAGCCAAATTTTCCGTGGTGGAACCGCCAAAAATCTTAAAGATTGGTTTGCGTCCAGTAGCTACTTCAAATACAGTTATGACAGCAGATACCAAAGTGTCCATATTCATATCCACATGGAAAGAACCAACTTTAGCGGCCAATTCCTTGGCTCTGGTTCTTGTTTCCAAAGATGAGTTTTCCGTTCCCATAAAAGATGTATAGAATAATTTCTCAGCCACTTCTTGGGGGGTTTTAGGTACAAAATCTGGCAGGTGAGTTAACATTTGAATATCCAGAATAACCTGGTCATTACCTTCTTCACATGCTTCCACCACCAAACGACACATGGAATGGACTATTACCGCAGTAGCACAGGAATCAATACCTCCACTCAAGGGTAAGAAAAACCCGGCACATTTGGATCTTCTCAAATAATCCCACAACCAACAGGCGGGACCCAAAGCAATTTCTTCCTCAGGTAAATGATAGCTGACTTCTCTGGATTTGGTAGGAACAATTGAAGGATCAAATATATTGCTCTTAGGAGACAATTCAATATCGGTATCAATAACTTTAAAAGTAGATTCGTCGGCCACAGATTGTAACCCAGTCAGTTTCTGGTTTCTATAGGACTTGATATCGTCAAGATCAATTGTAGCAGTAACAACTTCTACATCTTTCAAAGAGAATTGCGAGGCTTGGGCAATCATCTCACCATTGACAACAATACATGCACATCCATCGTAATAAAGTCTATCACCATCGCACCCTCTTTGGTTAGAATAAAGATAAACCCCACCACATTTTTTAGTGGCTTCCATTATCAATTCCAATCTGGTGTCTAACTTTCTAAGCTCATGGTGGGACCCTGAAGAATTGGTGAAAATCTCTACCCCGTCTAAAGCCATGGAAATATGGGGGGATTGAGGTGTGAATAATTCCTCACATGTTTCGGCACCAAATCTGGTTTCAGAAGTTTGCACAATACAGTCACCAATGGTCACGGATCTTTGGCCAGTGACTTTTTGAACCAGTTTTGGTAACAAATAGTCCTCGTAATATTTAGGTCTGCCCCATGGAGTGAAATGTCTCATTTCTCGATAGTTTCCATCGTTAGCCAATACTAATTTGGGCCTAATCAACAAGATTTCTCCGTTGTAGGAAATTATACGACAGTTATACTTGACGGATTTATGGGAAATAGGCATTCCAATGTCAATAAGAATACCATGAGTCTTTGGATTTTGAATAATCTCTCCATACATTTGCCAGGAATGATCGTACAAGTCATTTTCAAGGAAATGATCTAAACAGCCATACCCACAAACTTCAAGCTCAGGGCCAACTCTCAATTTTGCTCCTTGACGCTTGGCTTCAACAATACTAGCAAGGATACGATCCCTATTGCCTTCAAAGTCCAAGGCCCATTGGTTAAGGTTACAGGTGGAAACGGTGATATAGTGACCCATGATGAGTCAATGCGCGATAAGGTTGAAGAGATGGAGACCGTAGGTGGACGGCACGAGATTTTGACAACCATTGAAACACAGAACATGGAACATGAATAGAACGGCAGCATAGTAATATAGAGCAAATATAGCAAATAATGTAGAGCATAAACAGAGATAGGTAATAAAAAGCATAAATACTATAGCCGGGAGAGAGCACATACTTAAAACCCATTTTAATTCATAAACATTATACAACAGTTTGAGGATCTAATCCACTAGCAATGTTACATTGATGCATTAATCTTCTTTCATCTTCTCCATCTTTTCCAACTCCTTTGAATTCACCAGTAACTGAATGCCATACACCTCTGTTAAAGAAAATAACCAAATCACCTTCTTCCCATCCATGAGCCAATAATTGTTTTGGAGCAATGGCTGGTCTCATCAATTGATGAACTTTTTCACGAGATTGAGCTAAATCAAGAGTGCTGCTAGCACCGTCAGCCAATTTGGTGTGCAATTTGAAAAGACAACATCCATGGATTTGTAAATGATGTTCTTTGGTGACAGGGTTGGTCCAAACCATAGGTAATCTCTTCACTTTAGATTCTTCCCATTCTGGTAACTTGTCAAATGGTAACTCTTTACCTTCACTGACCATGGTTAAACCGTCGCTAGTAGCTCTAGCAGGGGAAATGAAAATGTATGGATGAGGAGCATACTCAATGGTGGTATTTAATGCGTATTGCTTGTCTTCCTCAGATAACAATTTGAAGGCTTCAGCACCACTGGCAAAACAAGTAGCACCTTGAGCAACCTCTAAACTATCACCAGAGTCATCACCGTAACTAATGGTGTTAGTTTGAGTGGCTGGTGGAACCTTAATCCCCAATAAAGTGGTGACCATTGGAGGAGATAAGTCGTACAAGGCAGAATCGATGTGCCATCTGTAGAATCTAGTTTTGTGGCCCTTCTTGATTTCGTCTTCGGTCAAAGGAGTGTGGTGGAAAGTGGTATGAGATGGGTGAGTTAATGAAATACTGTCACCGTTTTCATTACCAGGTTCATCGGCACCAAAAGTACCTTGACCCAAAATTTGGACTTGAGGTTGAGATTTCACAGTAGTACCATCTTTTCTCAAAACTGATTGTTCATGTCTGAACTCTTTACCGTGTCCGTATCCAGCAAAACCTTCTTCTTTTGGTTCAGGAATGGATGGGTCAAACTTTTTGGTTAATAAATATTGAGACTTTGGGGATAATTCGGCTAAGCCAGGGATAACTACCACCAAGTATTTGTGAACGGCCTCAAAAAGAACTTTGAAATCAGCTTCATTTAAGTTAATGGGGTCGTTGTTACAATAGTCAGGTAAGTCAACTTTGCAACCAAACTTGTGTTTGGGTAAGGGGGTAATAGTAATAGATTCAGTGGAATGCATTTTTTCTTTTGAATTAGCTTTAATCAAAAATTATCTGGTAATGAAATTTTGGGATTTTTGGGGTATTATTTATAATGATAAGCTTTCGGCTTCTCCGAAGGATTCTGCGCGGAGCAATAATTCTTAATTTTACGGTTTACTATGAGAAATACGCCAAAATTGGGGTTCGCTCCGCGGGGCATGACCGCGATCTCCGGCACTCCGGCGCACACCGGTTCTCTCCGTGGAAATTTTATATTGAAACTATAAAACTGAGAGATAAGCCCTCCGGTTTCGATAATGTGGGTTGATTTGCTTTTTATTTCTGTTCTCTTGGCCCGGTCATTAGTATCTGATAGCAGATCCTAAATAAAAATCTTGCTGTAAAAACATCCAAGTCAAACTGATAGTACTAACAAAAAATGGGCCCGCTAAACCTTTGTCGAATTTACAGTTTTTGAATACGAGCCATTCGAGATTGAAGTGGGCAAAAGCAACGAAAAAGCTCCACATACACAATTGGTAAATCTCTTTGTTACCGACTAAGTACCACGATCCGTATAATCTAACAATGGACGTAATGAAAGTCCATGTGCCAAAAGTTCTTACACCTAAAGGACTGATTTCAGTAGCGGGAGCTTGGGAGTAAACTTTCTTAGTCAAGTCGGTTGAAAAATAAGCTTGACATGAATTGAAGATTGACACAACGGAAATGAAGAACAACCAATGGGGTAAATAGCCTCCATTGGCAGTGGTAACTGGGAGGATTGAATGGAATAAAGGAATCATCTGAAGTGCGAGACCAACATCAACCGATTTATTGAGATGCGAAATTTTGCAGGTTAGTGTTTGCAGATTGACTTCCAGTTTAAGAATTACAGTTTAGAGCTTCCATTATATTTACCAATATGTATTAGCATTTATCCTATTGATGAGTTGGATCATTACTCTTTAAAATATCAACTGCTGGTCCTAATAATCTTTGGAATCCAGATTTATCTAAAGTGGCCACTATCACTGTATCGACAGCTTCAACAGTAGCTTGTCTAGGTAAATCATTCAATAAAGCGACTTCTCCAAAATAATCTCCCTTGGTTAAGGAAGTCACCACTCCTTCATCATTCTTAGTAACGTTACAATTTCCACTTTCTATAAAATAGAAGTTTTCACCCACTGCTCCTTGTGTAACAATCTTATCACCCTTGTGATAAATTTCTGTAGTTAAAGCATCAGCCAATTTAGAAATTTCTTGATTAGATAAGCCGGATAAAATCTTGACATCTTTCAAGAAACTTTCATACATTAATCTTTTGTTAAAGGTACCTTCTAACAAGATTCTTCTGAAAGTCAAACGATCCAATGCCCAAGTAGTAACTTCACTAGCAGCTAAAACTGTGGCAGCTCTAGGAGAATTATGCATTAATGCCAATTCCCCAAACGAAGAACCTTCTTTACTAGTACCTCTTTCAATATTATCAACATAAAATTCAACTGTACCTTTTTCAATTATATAGAAATAATCACCTTCATCACCCTGTTTAATAATTTCTTGACCCTTTTTGTAAACTTTTTTCGTCAAAGCTGACAAAACTGTCTTTTTGGAATTGGCATCCAATTTTTGAAACAAAAAGTTGGATTGTAAATTCTTACCTAATTCGGCCTTTTGGGATTCCGTCAAATTATTGGTGGGGGGTTTCCAACTATCAGACTTGAAACTATCGGGGTTCAAAGCTTCGGCTGATACCGAAGTTCTTCTGTTGATATTAAAGTTGGTGGGGATTTTGGTGGTAGTTAAAGGTTGAGGTTCATCTTTGCTTTCTTCAAGTTCTTCTGGGGTAGGGTTAGGCTCATTTGGATCTAATTCGGGTAATGGTTTTTCGTTGGTAGAATGACTGGTACTATAATCATCTTTGAACAATTGATGAGGGTCATTTTCATTGGCATTGAAAGGCGACTTGAAACTAGGTTGTCTACCGTTAATATGACTATTACTTCTCAAATTAACATTGTCAATATTGGGGAACAAATTAATTCCAGCGGCTTTAGCTTTTCCTTGTTGTTGCCACAAATAAGATCTTTGTAATTCTAACTTAGAATTGAAGTAACTAGCACAGAATTGTAATATATCAACGGGATTTTTGGCGATGATTTCCTTCTGTAACTGATTCAATTCGTCAGTGACAAATTGATTGCTCATGGTGAAGTTTACGCTAGGGGTGAATGAAACTTTAATGCTCCGGTTCTAACAAATATATAATCGGTCAATTGTCCAGTAATATCCTTATGGTTATACACTTAACAAGTAACTCGATGAAAACAATTAAACTGGTTCTTTACTTCTCTTGACCCTGAATTGTCAATCCTCCCAGATTTTTTCCCTTCTATCTCAAGTCGCGCCCCCACCAGCGAAATAATCTAAAGTCCGTTTTCAGAAATTGGAAATTGGGCCCTCACGGTGTGGACACGCTGTTCTTGGAAATTCTTTCTTACACGTCAACCGAAAAATTCAGAGATATAAAAGTACAGAGATCACTAAAGACAAGTGTAAATAAAATTTTGGAGGTGTTGAAAGATGTTGAAAAATAGATCATTTTATTTCTCATCCATTGCAATCTTTTATGTATTGTTTTTGGTAGTATTACCCTTCTTATCCAACAATAACGGTGGTGTATTAGCCGCTGATAATGATACCGATAATGATGATTATGGTACCGTCATTGGAATTGATTTAGGTACCACCTATTCATGTGTGGGTGTTATGCAAAACGGTAAGGTGGAGATCTTGGCCAATGACCAAGGTAACAGAATCACTCCTTCTTACGTGGCATTTACCCCAGATGAAAGATTAATTGGTGATTCTGCTAAGAATCAAGCCCCATCTAATGTTAAGAACACTATCTACGATATCAAGAGATTGATTGGATTGAAATACGATGACAAAGAAGTCCAAAAGGAAATCAAAGCTTTACCTTACTCCATTGAAAAGAAAAACGGTAAGCCAGTTGTTAAAGCTGAAGTTAGAGGTGAAGACAAAACTTTTAGTCCTGAAGAAATCAGTGGTATGATTTTAGGTAAAATGAAAACCATTGCTGAAGATTACTTAGGTAAGAAAGTTACTCATGCCGTTGTCACTGTTCCAGCTTACTTCAACGATGCTCAAAGACAAGCCACTAAAGATGCCGGTGTTATTGCTGGGTTAAACGTGTTAAGAATTGTCAACGAACCAACTGCCGCTGCCATTGCCTACGGGTTAGATAAAACCAACGAAGAAAAGCAAATTATTGTTTTCGATTTAGGTGGAGGTACCTTTGATGTCTCCTTATTATCTATTGAAGGCGGTGTTTTCGAAGTATTGGCTACTGCTGGTGACACCCATTTAGGAGGAGAAGATTTTGACAACAAGATTGTCAGATACTTGTCCAAGGTTTTCAAGAAAAAACACGATGTTGATATTTCTTCTAACAAAAAAGCTTACGCTAAATTAAAGAGAGAAGCTGAAAAGGCCAAAAGAACTTTATCTTCTCAAATGAGTGTTAGAGTTGAAATTGACTCTTTTGTTGATGGTATTGATTTCTCCGAAACCATTTCCAGAGCTAAGTTCGAAGAATTGAACATGGACTTGTTCAAGAGAACTATCAGCCCAGTTGAACAAGTTTTGAAGGATGCTGGTGTCAAAAAGAGTGAAGTTGATGATGTTGTTTTGGTTGGTGGTTCTACCAGAATTCCAAAAGTTCAAGAATTATTAGAAAAATTCTTTGACGGTAAGAAAGCCTCTAAAGGTATTAACCCTGATGAAGCTGTTGCTTATGGTGCCGCTGTTCAAGCTGGTGTTTTAAGTGGTGAAGAAGGTGTTGAAGATATTGTTTTGTTAGATGTTAACCCAATCACTTTAGGTATTGAAACCAGTGGTGGTGTTATGTCTACTTTAATCAACAGAAACACTGCTATCCCAACCAAGAAATCTCAAATCTACTCCACAGCTGCTGATAACCAACCTACTGTTTTGATTCAAGTCTATGAAGGTGAAAGATCTTTGGTTAAAGATAACCACTTGTTAGGTAAATTCGAATTAACCGGTATTCCACCAGCACCAAGAGGTGTACCACAAATTGAAGTGACTTTCTCCTTAGATGCCAATGGTATCTTAAAGGTCGAAGCCGCCGACAAAGGTACCGGTAAATCTGAATCTATAACCATCACTAACGATAAGGGTAGATTATCTAAGGAAGACATTGAAAGAATGGTTGAGGAAGCTGAAAAATACGCCGAACAAGATGCTGAAGTTAAAGCTAAGATTGAATCCAGAAACTCTTTGGAAAACTACTGCCACATGTTGAGAGGTCAAGTCAAAGATACTTCCGACACTGGTTTAGGTTCTAAATTAGATGATGATGACAAGGAAACTTTAGACGATGCCATCAAGGAAGCCTTAGAATTCGTTGAAGATAACTACGACTCTGCTACTTCCGAAGAATTCGAAGAGCAAAAGCAAAAGTTAATCGATATTGCTAACCCAATCACCGCTAAATTATACGGTGGAGCCGGAGATGCTGGTGCGGGTGGTGACGCTCAATTTGGTGATGATGATTCCGATGATGATTTCGATCACGATGAATTGTAATCGTCTTTTTTGTATTAATTTATAAATAGCTAGAATAAAGATTCAGATATAATCTCAGATTTCTCATTTCTCCATTTTTTATGACATCAGCGATTAGTGCGCATAAAAATTTTCCAGGGAACCAAGGTATTTGAGACATAGTTAATGGATAGCTTAATACGAACAATATGAGTAATAGGAAGCTACAGAAGTATGTAATTGAATAATAGTAGGGATGAGCCACGCGGTGGCTTTTTTTGGGTTTTTTTTTACTAACTGTTTTCTAGAGAAATTGACAATACCTTTAAAAAGATAAATGAAGGTTTGGAATCCTTCAACTATCATTATGACCGTCACCAAGATCTTAATGGACAAGTGCTAGATAGAAATTTAGAGAGTCAAAAGGAAAAACTAGAAACGGATTTAAAACGAGAGATCAAAAAACTACAAAAGAATCGTGAATTGATAAAGGGGTGGCAGCTGAATGATAATGTTGAAGTGGTAGTGGCTCGAAATAAACTTCAGGAGTATAGGAAACTTGTTGAAGAAGCTATGGAAAAGTATAAGGAAGTTGAAAAATCATCCAAGATGAAGACTTTCTCTAATCAATCGATAATGTTGGCATCTTTAGAAGAATCCGAAAACTTGACACAAGAAGCAATTGAAGTAATAACCTTTTTGGAAGAAAGTATCGAAGAAATAAATAATCAAATTGAAAACTTGGAGGCTGATTATGACAAGATTTCTGGTAAGAAATCCAAGAAAAACTCCTCAATTGAATCTGAAAAACAGGAAATTGAAAATTATATAAATAATGATAAATTTCATTTAGAAAGTTTTGAAAAAATCATCACTTATGTTAAGAAAAGTCAAATCGATCCTGAATTAGTTATTAAAATCAAGGATGATATAAGTTTTTATTTGGAATCCAATCAAGAGCCTGATTTCATAGATGATGAAACTTTATACGATGAAGTAATTCAACAAGCTGAATCTAACTTCAAATATACTCCTCAAAATAACAATCTTACCGTGGAAGAAACTTTGGCCAGCGTTGAGGCAGCTCAAAAGAATGGACATATTGAATCCCCTATTAGTCTATCGAAATCTCAGCCCAAGGTTTCCGAAAAACCAACAGAGAAACAAAAATCAAAGTCCCCTTCGCCGAATACTCCAGTTAAGAAGGTGCTAGAAAGCACAACACCTTTAAAGAATAATCGACCAACAACCCCTGATATTGCCAGTCCTGATATTGTGCAAAGATTGAAACCAGCATCAACACCCTCTAAAGTATCAGGCGAAGTTACATGGTCATCAATAGCTGGTGTGGCTGCTTCTGCATCTGCTGCTGTTGCTGCTGCCACTCTTGGTGCTCCTCCATCTTCTTCTGAGTCTGATAGGGCCACTTTGGTTAATAACGAGCCAAGTAAACTTGCTAATGAATCAACGATACTGTTAGACAGTGGATCCACTGAAAATGACACAAACTTTGAATCAAATGGGGTAGGAGAACATGGGCAATCATACAGGATATCTGCCGATGAACCTTACTACCAATACGCCCAAACTTTGGAGAGTTCCAATTTAGCCGATTCTGAGGTGAAACTTTTCACCGATAAGAACTTATACAAGGTACCGCCAGGTATCCAAAATTTTATAATTTCTTTCACAGCATCAAGGAAAGCAAAGAATGAGAGTAATCCTCAAGATAACAATCAACCAGCTAAATTATTGTTCAACGAGCCCAGTCCCAATTCATTGTTCACACCCATTAGAAAACCATATTTACCAAAATCTGTTCAAAACTCATTTTACCAGTATGAAAGCAGTGAAGCAGGTGGGTTTGTTAAACCACCATTACATTTGTTGAACTATCAAAACTATTGGAATAGAATAAGGGCAGTAGATGGATTTGATTCTCTTGTTACTGAAATATCTGGATTGATAGATCGTCAATTAGTGACCAGTCCAGGTGTCGCTTTACAAGCTTCTGATTTTGAAATCATTAATGAGTCTGTTTTGGTCTTATTTTATGGGTTCTATTACGGAATAACACCTTTGGAAAATCTTATAGCTGAGACTAAGTTATTCGAATTGGGATGGAAGCCATACTTGATTGGCAATGTTGGTGATAACACAAAAGGAGATAATTGTCTTTATTGGTTTAGAAATGTTGCAAAGGAAGAAGCTCTGCAGGAACCAATTGAATTTGGGGATTACCAAGTATTTGACTTGAGTTCTTGGGAAATTCACCTCAAGTATGGCTTCAGATTTGACAAAGCGTTATCAAGAACTGAACCTTTGTCGATAATTACGTAGGTACGGGTAAGTAGTTTATTTGATTTAATTTATTCTTTGCTCTTTTAGTATGGTTCACTGGATAGAATGTTGGGGCTTGATGGATTATTGATGAAGTCCTCGCTCTGTATAATATCAGAGGAGATTATAGGTTTGTTAAAATCACAACTGACTACATCTGTTGGAAGAGTTTTTTCATTAAAACCTTCACTGGTAATAATCTTGTCAGATGTGTAGAACTCAAGCAACTCTCCCAGTTCGGTTTGTAAATTGGTACTTTCTGCTAGTTCACTGTCAAGTCTTAGAACATCTGACTGGCATTCATTTGAGTCATTTTGATTTTTGTAAGTTCTAGTCCTTCCTTTAATTATAACTGGCAGTTTAATTAGTGGTATTGAATAAACACATTCAAAGTCTTCCACCGCAAAGTCTAAACCAAATAAGTGCAGTTTATCTAGCCTAATGCCTTGATTAACCAAAACGTCTTTAAATGGTAAAATATCCAGAAACATTAAAGCTCAACAAAAGATTTTTATAAGGAAAGTGCAGGGAAGAGACCTTATTTATACATAATTATTTGGCGGCTATTTTTTGCAACAATTTGTATGGTCCATACACGACTTTTTTTATCATCAAGTTTGAGAGCCTCGGAAAGTTAATGTGGAGTAAGTGAAAACCATGGAATATTATTCGTCTTTGGATGCTTCCCAGCTAGATGCTGAGACACCAACGCTATTTGAGTTGATTTCTGCTAATCAGCTTGAGTCATTGTTATCACCTTCTTTGCGTTATATACTAGTTCAATACGCTAGTAAATACCCTTACTATTTATTAAGAGTGGTGAATAATTTTGATGAATTGAACCTTCTTCTTCGATCATTTATCGAATGGTACTTTATGAAATATTGGCAAGGATCATTCACGGAGAATTTCTATGGTCTTAAAAGAGTCAGCCAAACACCACTTTCCCATGGTAAATACAATAGTGGGAAATTGACCCAATTGGTACCTTCCATGATCGAAAGCAGGAGAAGTTTAAGTGATCTACAAAGAGCCATTTCCATTTTTGAAATTACAGGGGTGACTTACCTTGATGAAAAATTCAACTATTGGTACGAAATATGGTATCCCAAATTTATCACCAACCAATTAGTACCACAAGACCCTAAATCGCAAGTGGACGTTTTTAAAACCAGATTAAAAGTGTTATTTGTCAAGTACTACCCTTATGTCCAAAGCATATTCAAAGTGGGAAACTTCATAACTATTTTGATGTACTTAAGTGGGAATAGTAAATCTCCTAGTCTTTTAACGTATTTATTCAAGATTAACTATGCTAGATTGAATCAATATGATTATACTAAGAATGAAGGTCGCCAAAAACTTCCAAAAGAACGCAAGAGACCCAACAGAGTAGCACCTCCAACTATGGTAGAGTATCTCCTCAAATTTGTCACTAGAAATTTTACAAAGCCTTCATGGAAATTAATCAAATTGGTTTTAGGAACATTTTTCCCAGTTGCTATTTTTTCTTTGAAGTTTTTGGAATGGTGGAACAATTCCAACTTCTCCCAGAAGTTAAGAAAAAGTCAAGGGGACAGTTTGGATGTGACTTTACCACCTCCTTCTCAAGTGTCCGAGAAAGAAACAAAACCAACCAAGGCTTATAAATCTACTAAAACATGTCCTTTGTGTCACGAAGAAATTACAAACCCAGCTATTATTGAAACCGGATATGTATTTTGTTACAGTTGTATATATAACTATCTTTCAAATTCCCATAAGATAGTAAAGGCTAAAGTTGCCGTAGAGGATAGTGAAAGTGAGGAAGATGAAGATGAAGACGACGAAGAAAGAGATGAAAAGAATAACGAGAAGGAAATCAAAGGACCAAGCGAAACTTTTGATATTTCAAAAGGTGGAAGATGTCCAGTGACAGGAAGGAAGTTACTTGGATGTAAATGGAATAATCTTAAAGAAGAGTGGGAAATAGAAGGAATCAGGAGATTGATCTTTTAGTGTAAAGCAGGTGTCAAGGAGTAATATATAATGAAAGTATAACCGTTCTCAAAGCACCCGCCAACCTCTGCATAGAGTTGTTAACCGTACTAAACTACTCACAGTAATTTTTCACCTCTGCGAAAAACGTTTCTACCATGTCTGAAAAAACCCTTAAGGCCATAAAGTTCAACAAGGACAATGTTTCCTTAGAGATTTTAGATCAATTGCTTCTTCCTTATTCCACCAGCTATATTGAAATCCATTCTATTGAAGATGCTTACCAAGCAATCAAAAAAATGCAAGTTAGAGGTGCTCCTGCTATTGCAATCGTGGGTGCTTTTGCTATAGCTGTCGATACTCACCATTTTTTGAAACAAGGAGGGAACTCAAAGACAATTGGACAGCTTATAAAAGACATAGATTATCTTGTTACATCCAGACCTACGGCAGTTAACCTTTCTAACGCTTGTACTGAGATCAAAGATTTACTTGAGAGTGAGGCTGAAGATGCCACAGTGAATACTACCCATTCAGATGCTATCTTAAACTATGCTGTCACTTTATATGAAGATGATCTAACTAACAACTTCAAAATTGGAGACACTGGGTTGAAATATATCAAGGAAACTTTAAAAGCTGAAAACTTCAAAGGTCCTTTCTCCATTATGACTATTTGTAATACCGGTTCTTTGGCCACTTCTGGACACGGAACTGCTCTTGGAATCATCAGATCCACATTCCAGAATTTGACTCAAGATAAATCCCAAGAAGATTTTTACTTAGATCATGTTTATCCATGTGAAACAAGACCTTATAACCAAGGAGCCAAGCTTACTACGTATGAGTTGAAATATGAAGAAATCCCTTTCACTATGATTTGTGACAATATGGCATCTTCTTTGATTTCCAGCTTGAACAAGAAGAAAACTGCCGTAAAACAAGTCAATGCTCCAGTCAAGTTTATCATTGTTGGTGCTGATAGAGTGGTAGAGAATGGTGATACTGCGAATAAAATTGGGACTTTCCAATTATCGACTATCGCCAACCATTTCAACAGCCAAACAGGAAGTGAGAAGATCAAATTTATAGTGGCTGCTCCTATGACCACTATCGACTTTAACACAAAGACAGGTGGTGATATTGTGATTGAAGAGCGTCCATCCCATGAGCTTACAACTTTGAAGGGTCCTATACTTGATGGAGAAGAAGCTGGAGAGAAGGTGGTAGTTGGAATTGCAACTCCAGGAATTTCAGTATGGAATCCTGCCTTTGATGTTACTCCACATGATTTGATAGACTGTATTGTTACAGAAAAGCCAGATGGGTTTACTAAAGTTGACGGAAGATTTAATTTGCGGGGGTAGTAGATTATAATGTATGTATATGCTATTATTTAGAATTTTTGGACTTTTTAGACTTCTTCTTTTTGTTCTTTTTGGGTGATGCTTTGGGGTTGGGGGAGTTTTTGGATTCATCGGAAGGTTTAAGTTCACCTGAAGGTTTAAGTTCATCTGAAGATTTTGCATTAGATTCATCTTCAGATTGTTCTTTGGGTTCTTCAACCCGTCCTACAGGTTCATTCGAATCGGCTTGAGTATTTTTTTCCTCTTCTTTAGGTTTTGGTTTTTCCTCTTCAGCTTCATCTGATTTTTGAGCCTCTTCAGCACCATTTGATTTTTGAACATCTTCAACATATTCTGGTTTTCTAGCACCTTCTGCTTCATCTGGTTTTTGAGCATATTTACTTTCTTCACTTTTGTTGGTCTCTTCTATTTTTTCAGGTTTTTGAGTCTCTTCGGTTTTTTCCAATTGTCCATTCTCCCCATCTGCATCATCATTATTCTCAAAATCTTTTGTCTCTTCCGGTTTGATCGCTTCTACATCATCTGCCTTCACTTTTTCGGTCTTGATCTCAGCATCTTTGAGTTGATCTACTTCTGGTTTAACTTCTTCCGCCTTCGCATCTTCGTCAACTTCGATATCCTTTGGTTCTTGGTTTTCCTTTACTTCACTCTCCTTTACATCATTTTCCCTTTGTTCATCCTCCAAACCCTTATCAGTCTCAGGTTCTAACTGTATGGGATCATCTATACTATCTCTAGTTGGTTCATCTTGAACATTGGCCAAAGCGGTTTTCTCAAGTTTAGATTCGGGTTGAGACTCTACATTGGCATCATCCTTTGTAGCCTCCTTTGTGGCATCATCCTTATTTTCAGTCTCTTTCTTGTCTGCTTGTACTGGCTCTTTCTCTTTCTTTTCGCTCTGTACAGCTTCTGCTACTCTCTTCTCTTCTACAACCTCATTTTCCTCCCTCTTCCTCTCACCCTCAATATTATTCCTCATAATCTCCTCCATCTTCGTGTCCTCTATCGTAGGCAAAGAATTAACATTCTCCCAAATAACCTGTCCTGAATTTCCATACCCTGGCAACTCACACAACTTCACTCTAAAGTAATCAATATCTTTCAATAAAGAATGCTTCTCATTGAAATCTTTAAACTGTGGTAATTGAGTGAAAAAACATTCCACCAACAACTTCTTGTAGTTGTTGAAAATCTGCAGAAGAATCAACGAGTTCTTTATCTCTGGTAAATATTTCGTCAACACTTTGGTTACTGTAGTGGTATCTTTTACCAACGTTTCCATATATGGGTGACATTGTCGAGGATGTTGTATTGGCTCAGACCAATTGATTTTAACAAGGGCTTGACAGTGACTTACGGTACGGTCATACATTATGGAGACCAACTTGGAGCACAATTCACTCTCGTGTTCTTTATAGTTACTGATAATCCTTGCAAATGTCAAATCATCCATGTTGGTATTTTGTGGTTGAGGCGAAGGAGACTTCATAACGTTCTTAAAAGCATTCTGAATCAAAGTGAGAAATGAAATGTTGAATTCTATCACTTGGATACACAAGGCCAAGTGCTTTGTGGTGATATGTTTCAAACCAGCGGTTCTTGTAGCGCCAGCGTTCAAGACTGCCAGTGCGATTTTGGAATTCATGAGTTTAAAATAGTTCAAAATACTGTTTTCGAGTCCCGAAGATCTATGGGGAAAGACTATACTGATAGTAAGGTAATTCCGAACCCGAGTGATTTCGTTCAACACAAGTTGTGGAACCATAAATGTTTCTTCTTGCATTTTAAGTCGGGTAATGTCTTCAATTGGGGAGATATTTTCCGGTTCTTCTTTATCGTAGTCATAAAGAATTAGGGCCCGAGACCATTCTGAGCCGCTGAACCCCGAGGCACCATTGGTATCAAGATACCTAGTATACCCAATAATTTCATTCAATTGGATTTGTGAGCGAGTCAAGGCAGTTGTATCGGTAATTTCTTTCCAGACTTCTTTGTCACACTCTTGTGCCATGGTCCTCAAACTACCCAGATGAAATCTATGAACAAAATAACTAACATGATTTTTCACCCAATCGTTTAATGAACTTCCAGCACCACTTGCAACGTATCCGGGGTTGATTAATTCACATTCTTGCAAGTATACCGAACAGATGGAATAAAATCGCATATACTGAGATACTTCCATTTCGGCAATTTGCTCCAGTCGAACGTTTATAACCTTGGATAATCTTAATTGAGTCAATTCTATGGCTTTGTTGATGGCAAACGTTAAGTCGAAGGCCATGACATCTACGTTGGGGTCTATGATGGAAGATAATGCCAAATCCAAAAGAAGTTTTTGGTGGACGGTCAAACGACGAAGACATTCCGACAACCCACAAAAAATCTTGACCAACATTTCCTCGAACTCTTTTGGTGTAAGGTTTTTGATACTGGAAGATAAAGAGTTGGAACCAGAAGCAGCTTCGGCCATGGCGGTGGAATCTGGTGGTACTGATGACGATCTTGACGGAGCGTTTGACATCTCAGCCAGAGCCAAACCGTCGGTTTTAGGTAAGTTGGATTTGATGATGTCTTTGATTTCCGTAATTATGCGATCTTGGTATGCTTGGAATGATTCTATCAAATGACCTGATTTAACAAGATTCTCAACGTAATCTTTTAGTTTGCTCTTTTTTGCTGCAGCCAAATCTTGGTATGTACTGTTGAAGAATTTTGGATTACTTTTCTTATTACGATCCACCATCGAGTACATTCTGTTTAAAGTATCAACGTTTGGTACTCCATGATAATGAGCCCGAAGATCTTGGATCAATAAATCGTTGAAATCGGCAATATAGCCTTTAGAACATTGGTTCTTTAAGTTTTGTAAATCATGCTGAAGGTTGAAAAGCGCTGGTAATCGCGAAATATCCACCAAAGGATACTTGAAGTTGAAAGTTGAAGGATCCAAAAATTCTGGTAACTCATCTCCTTTTATAAGAGTTTCCACCAACAATACTTCGTTCAAACATTTAGCATTCCTACCTTCTTCAAATGACTTTTGTGCAAGTTCGTACACAGACATGACATATTTGACTTGAATCAAAGAAGATTCAAGATATTCTACATTGTTTCTTTCCTTTACCAAGTTCAAGATTTCCAACCCTGCTTTGGTGTCTTGTGATTCTATTACTTCCAACTTCTTCTTGATATCATTAAACTGATCAACGCATTCTTTTGATTGTAATTGCACGGTCTTTATATCCTCTATGGTGCTGAAAAAAGAACTGGAAGATTTGGAGATTTCTTTGATCAAGTTGATTTCCACTATATCTAGATAATGGGACAATTGTTCTTGAAGTTGATTATTGTTAGCTAAACTTTTTTTGGAAGGACCACCTTCAAAATCGTCCAAATCCGGTAAAATATCACAATCGCCAATGACTTGTTTGAAAATACGGGGGTCGTCTAGACGGAACCCTGGGTCTGAAAATACACCGGGAACCAATTCATGGCCCTCCTGTTCTTCTTCCTCTCTGCGTTTATCTTGTTCTAGAAATTGCTGTAAGGTGTCGGCGGTTAAGGATTTATAACTCTCATCGAAATGTTGGTACTCTTCTTCTACACTGTCTATCAATTTCAGTTTCAACTCTTCATTGGTTATTCGCTTTTGTAACTTTTCCAATTGGATTCGAGGAATGTCTTTGGTGGTGGGGGTCTTAAGGTTATATACTGTAGTCAAGCCTCCATTAAGCATTACTTGTAACTTTTCAGCTCTTCGCCTTTGTCTAGCAACATCTGAAGCAATAGTCAACTCATAGATGGAATTGGGGCCTAAGGGGGAAAACGAACTCAATTCTCCTGTACTAAGATCATCATCCACATTGTTGTTAAAAAGCTGGAAATATGCTGAAGTGCCAAAACTGCTATCGGCGTCAATACTTGGTCGATACGACACAGACGAAGGTGTTCGCTTGTGGAAGTTCGTGTCAGGTTGAGAAATAAAAGAGCCTGAAAAATCCGACTCGTTAGCCAAATCATCGTTCAAGTTGACGCTCTCATCAATTGACACTCTGGTGGAATCTGCCATTGGTATTTTGATGTGATTGTCAGACTCTGAAGAATCTAATGCCATTGTTTTCTGTCCAGATCACTGGTTTGGTTGGTCGCGCACCTTGGCAAAATCCTCTGGCAAAATCACTTGATCGCACTGCTTATTAATTTTTCAGTATTAAAGATGGGAGAAGATAAACCAAGTAAACCAAAGCCATGTTGTGTGTGTCTCGATGAGAAGAAGGAACGGGACGCTTGTTTGTTGAACAATGGACAAGATAGTGGGAAGTGTGATGGGATTATTGCTCAGTATAAGGTGTGTATGAAGGGTTATGGGTTCGAGATTAACTAGAGAGAAGGAAGAGATGGAAGAGATGAACTTGTAAATAAAGAACCAAAAGTTAGACTGAAATAGATGAATTTGAATGTTTTGTTATTAAAAAGTGATTATAAAAGTAAATTTCTAAAAATGAAAAGATAAATTTGAAGTGGTTAGAAGAGTAGCTGCAGGCTCTACAAGTCAAGTCTTACACTATTATGATAGAACTCTTTTTTCTTATGTTTTTTTTTATTATAAATTATGTACTTGCTTTCAAAATTATGCCTCTTGGATACTCCCATATTCCCTATTATCCCCACCCTTTATACTTCTCTTATTTTTTATCCTAAAGTATGGGTTCTGAATAATATTATCTACCAATACCAATTGCAAACAATTCATAAATACTGGTACCACAAACATCACAATGAATATTTCAAATTCATCTGGAAAGTCATCCAACCATACTAACAAAACATGGCTTGTCACCCATAACAATTGATCGGAAAATAACTCCATGGCCAAAAAAACAAGAAGCTTTGTAAGCATCAAAGAAGTAAAATAAATTGCCAACTGCTTCAAATATGCCGTTACACTGGGACTGTTAGGATTACCATATTCTCCCGATTTGATATTAGTAATATGAAGATACTGTTTACACACTTTATTCATCAATGTGAATATAAGATAAAGTATGTAAACTCCAACGGTACAATCAAACACAATATTTAAAAAATACCAATTACAAGGATCATCTTCGTCTGTTTCATACCCATCGTTATCATCTCCTAGTTGTACAACCCCAGGATCTTTCAGCCCTTTGATTATGGAGATAATTACATTCACCACGTGGAGTCCCAAAGCTCCAATAAGCTGTTTGGAAACATCAAAGAACCAAACGGGCCATGTCCGCCGTGTGGGATATTCATAAGATCTCTTCACAATTAAAGACGAAAGACATAATAACCCTAAGAAAGCCTGAGTTACTAAGGAAAAAGTTCCCACCAACTCGCATTTTCCACTATCATCATCACCATCATCTTCCTTAATACTGAAATGAACTGTCGGTATAAATAACTGGACTAACAACAAACAGAAACGGTTTATTAACTGTTCAATAATTGTCATGCCTGTCAAGTCACAGTTTCGCAACAATTTCGCGATAACCCCAAAAAAATGGGTAGTGCGAAAACCGTAGATATAGTTGAAAGGCTTAGATTTACTTAAATTATGCATTGACTATTACCGTTTACCTAAAAAATGGTTGGCTAACCCTTTAGCTTGGTGAACCAAGTTTTTATCATTATCATCAGAAGTTGGAGACCCAATTCCGTTCTTGCCTGCCACTTGAGAAAGCGAATTATACGAAGGTGTATAAGCATCAGTAGCGTTTTCAATAAATTCATCCTCAGAATCACTTTCAGAATCGAACGAAAACGTTCCGCTGGTCTTTCTTTGAGGTCTGTCATGTGGTGGGGTAGAACCTCTCAGAAACGCATTGGCTGAAGTTGTGTGGGGTGGTAATGGTGAGGATTTAGATTGAGTTTTCGGTAAGTTTCGGGAATCCGAAGTTGTACCAAAGAACTGGTCTGAAAGTGAACTATCTTTATCGTTAGATTCCAAAGGGGTAGTTCCAAAAAACTGACCCGACAAGGAATTTGAGGATGTGGATTGTTTTGATAACCCTGTGGAAGAGTGACGAGGGTTAATTGAGTTTATTGAGTCCAGAATTGGCGATGGGTTATAATCTGAGGGATAATGATCCGCTGGATGATTATCAGCTTGACTACTACCTGGCTTATTATCGGTTGGCGTCATAGTGTTCTGATTATAAATCTGCTGAGCCAATGATTGACTAGAAGTTCTGGTAGCAATGGATAATCCTTCATCATCCGAATCACTATCTGAATTAAACTCACTGTCTGATGACCTTGGCGAACTAGGAAGCTTTTGCTCCTGTTTGTCTGGAGAAACGACACCCTTTAAGTCCTTGGAATCGTCAGTATTATTATATATGGTATTATTACTGATGATTTGAGGATCAATAATAGGTGCAGTATCTTCACCAGGAATGGTCTCAAAATTGGAATATTGAGCCAAATCTTCTGGAACATCTACTACATCAGGAGTATTGGAGTTTCCACCATATACCCCATGGCTGGGGTCCACCGTGTAGACAGAGTTATAATCGTAATAATAATCATAACCTCTACTACTGGAGTTATTGACATTATGAGATAAACTGGATGTGTAAGGATTCTCATCGTCACTACTTTCTTCATCGGATCCACAGTTTAATGTGGTGGAAGGTAATAGATGAATGGTACGATACACTCTGGAACTATTGGTGGATATGGAATCAGTATCATCAGTTTGTTGAGATGAGGGTGCTGGAACTGAAGGTTGGTCTTTCTCCTTCTCTTGTCTTAATTTCTCTTCCAATTCTTGCTTTTGCTTTTCTCTGTTAACTAAAGGAGGAGCTAAGCTTGAAGAGGAAGGTGATCTAACTTGTAAGAAAAACCCATCATCGTCTTCATCGTCTTCTTCATATTCATCGTCATCTTCCTCATCTTCAGGTAATTTGTTGTTACTAGAATATATATAGCTATGATGGTTATAATCATCATCATCGTAGTAATAATCTTCCTCGTTGTCTTCTTCTTCGTCAGATCCCAATTCAGCATTGGCAAATTCATCTTCAGGATCAACAGCAATACATTGTTGAACTTCGTCACTAAAATGAATATGACGCTCTTTTTTATCTATGGAACTGATAGATTTTTCACCACCAGCTTCTGAAATATCAGCCGTGGAATTGGAAACGTTAGTACTGGCCAAGTCTGCCAAGTTAATGGCACTGTTTTGTTGAGAACTAACTTTATACTGGGTGTTTAACTTTTCAGAAATAGCTTCATAATCATCAAATTCTGGAGGTTCGTTGGATGGTGTTCTTTTATGGGTCTTTTGGTAGTTTCTTAATTGTTGACGTTGTTGTTCCTTTTTAGCTTTCATTCTGGTTTCCATAGCCTCAAGCTTAACCAAGTTAGCATGGCTTATCATCATATCTTGAACGGATCTTTTCTTCAAAATCCCCTTGTTCTTTTTAGGTTTTATCGGTATGGAAATATCCCCAGCCACTTTAGAAGTGGCTGTATTGGAAGTAGGACGATGATCATCATCTTCATCATCGCTAGACTCTGGGTCATCCTTCACTATAGGACCGTACAACCAAGTGATATCGTTTTCCTTAGACCAGTTCAACTCTTCAGGGTTAATGGTCTTCAAGTTTGATCTTCTTTGAGCCCAAGTTCTCCAACTGGCATTTTCTAAACGAGAAGAATTAGCCACATCCTTACGTTTTTGAATAACATATCTCCAGGATTTTGAAATATCTGAAACGTCCCATTGGTGACTGAGGTAATCTACGTGACTAGAGGGTTCTGCTGCAATATCGAAATCGTCATGAGGAATAAATTCGGGACTTTTATAGGAGGGAGAAATGACTCGTTCAATTTCCTCACCATCTTCTTTTGTATCAACGGGGTCTTTGGTATCCGAATGCCCTGTTTGTGGTTTTTCGTCTATGGAGGTTGTGATTGATAATTTATCGTTAGAATCGTTGGTATCTAATATATCTGAAACGGAAGAATCGAGATCCCGGTCAGGGACTTCCTTGGAATTCGATGGCAACGACTCTTGGTTCAATGTGCTTTGGTTGGCAGGATCGCTAGGGTCACTGGCATCAACCTCAGCACGTTCCAAGGGATTGATGAATTCGTCCAAAAGCCCTAAAGACCTCGTTCTTTTCAATTTAAACGTGGTATTGTTAAAATGATCATCATCTTCAGCGTCCACATGCTGGGAGGTGGTAGCACCTTCGGCAAAGACTTCGTTATTATTCGACATTGACTATGTTTTCAACGGATATTTGTGTGTTTCACCAGTGATTGATTAAACTGGGGTTATATGGGTTAATAATATATACCTTACTAGCTAACGCTGGTGACGTTGTCTAAAGGTAAAATAAATGACAAATGATGGATTCACTAGTGTTCAGTGATATTCTATGTTCAATATAGCTTGAATTCTTATCAATTCTCCGTTTAAACACCAGTAATTTTTGATTATGGGGAGATGAATGACAAAAAAAAATCCTTCCTCAAGGTTAATTTTCTATTACTGCGCTTTTGTGTAATCGGGTCAAAAACTCCAGCAACTTGCTTTGGTGTATTGGTGGGTCCAATGAAGTGACAAGTTTGGTGGTGGTACGAGGTAGTTGGTACCGTAGTAATTAACAAGCTGTTGACGGTAGTTTCCTGGGGGTTCAACAAAAAAGTTTCTTGGGACTCGGAAAATTTGACGCTGGTTATCGTTTTGGGACGACTAAACCAATGAGATTACCTGAGGGCCCCAATTTTAACAATAGGAAGGTCCATAACGCCGACAAAAAAATGCTAGAGTTCAATCTATATAGTACTAAGAGGAGCTGAATGCCATTGTATAGGAAAGTATCAGAGATTTTACAGGGTAAAAATTAAAATGATAGCGCAAAAATGGCCCGTTTCTTTGGACTTCATTTTCCGAGTCAAATGATTCAACACGGAAAAATTAGGAACAACTGACCCTACGGTTTAGACCACTAGGCAACACTTCTGGAAGTCATCAAATAATGAAACACACCAACGGCGAAGGTTGTGGTTGGCAACGTAACGGGTAAACGGGTTCAAGACTTTTCCCTTATCCATTTTGTACCCAAAAATGCCCCTATTGTGTTGACATGAAAAAATTTTGTGGGGTGAAAATACTTTGAACCAGAGGATTATGTAATTCCCCGTAAATGGCGGGATGATGGATGAAGTAAGGTACCAGGTGTGTTTGCTGGGGTTAGTGACACTTCTGATGGAGTTCAAAGTAATAAGAATTCTAGACTTACATTTGTAGTGTTTCCAGGCTAATAGTATTGTTCATAAATCTTAGCTCCAATCTCCACAGTTCAAATTGCTTTGGTTAAATCCGGATCGGACTGCACCGATGGTGTGCATATGAGACAGAAAGGCGAGAATTTGAATAGGTAATGGTTCTATGGTCTAGCGGTATGACGTCTCTCTCACCCAGAGAAGGTCTCGAGTTCGATCCTCGATGGAATCATTCCTGTTTTTTTTTATTTTTTTATTGTAATTTTTCTTATCAGGCTTTATCAATTGCGGAAATAATCTTTATCATAGTGTACATGTATGCTATATGCTATTTAATAGACTTGAAACCTACTCAGAATCAGAATCTTCCTCTTCTGATCCTTCCTGTTGATTGCTACCACTGGCACTCTCTTCATCTTCCTCATCCTTGTTGGGATTAACTTCTGACCATTCAATATAACCTTCACCTACAGTCTTTTTACTGGCCGGTAAAACCAACGGATCAAAAGGAAAGTAACCCTCCAAATCCAAGAATTCTTGCTTTTGTTTAAAATTCCCAATGGATGAAGGCATGTCATTTTTACTGTTTAACATTCTTTCCCGTTTGTTGTGTTCAATAATGGAGTAACAATAACAAACATTTAATTTGGTGGCAATGTTAGCAAATATAAAACAGACCGTTTCATCCACAAATTTCAAAGGATTGAATTTGGTGATAATCACTCTCTGGAAAAATTTATCCACTTCACATTCCCAATGGCCCTCATTTTCTTCATCAGATAATAATTTGTATCTGAAACAAAATATGTATAACAAGGCTTGGAAAGTGGAATAGAATAACTTAAACCTTTCCATCCCGCCAATTGGCTTACCGGATTGGTCAGCGTAATTTACCTCATGCTCTCTTTCATCGATGTATTTGTTAAGCCAGCTAGTTAAATAACTAACAACAAACACAATTTGATGTTTAGACAAGTGTTTGGCTCTGGCAATATATGAAGATAAATATTGCAAGGCCTTTAATCTTGATTCTACAATCTCATTAGGATTAAAAGCAATATCAATCAACAATACCAAGTAAGAATCACTCAATTCAAGTTGATATTGACTTATATGAAACAATATGAACTGGATCAGTTTTGTGAAATGCGTGGGAAGTATGTGGGTTTTAAATAAAGAAGTTAACGTATTAAATAAGTACACTCCAGATCCACTGTTTAAAGAATCTTGAGTGAAGGAACTTTTCGTACTAGTTAAAAGCAAGTTGATTAGAGTATCAAGCTTGAAAACTAGTTCTCGAATGTTCTTGGTGGTAGTTACAGGGTTATAATATTCTTCACCTTCATCCCCAGAAGATTCTACATCAGAAATTTCCTCGTCTTTTTCTATTTCATCTTTTTCCATGTCATCATCTTCTGGTTCAGAATCATTTTTATCTTCTTCGTCATCCTCAGCTTCTTCATCCTCTTCATCATCTCCATTAATTAACTCGTCAATCTCTTCATCATCCAAATCATCTAAATCGTTTTGCAATTCTACATCTAGCTTAATACAGCATTCGGTTACCAATAACCAAACGTCATACTGAAGCTCTTCGCAATATTGTAAAATTTGTAAAAGATTGCTTATGTAATCATGCAATAATTTTGAATTTGAAGATAAATGATGGGGGAAACAACTTTGAAAGATGGCAGGGAGTTTGTTGATAAAAGTGGGATTATATTTGATGATATGCTTTAAGATTTTGTGATGGTTCGAGGAATTTTCAGGGGCCAAGCTCTTCAAGTCTGAAATTATTTTCGTGGTTACTTTATACAAGTATTTGGGTAATGATGAGACCAATACTAGTAAGAATTGGGAATAACTTTCATTAAGTTCTTTGGTATCGACTTTTAACCATTCATAGTCGATAATGGCCGTTATCAATTGATTACTGGATTCATTGTCAAGTCTGGAAATATTGGATATCAATGTCCTTAGTACTATACATAAATTTGAAACTTGAATAGATTCAGGGGTACCTATTGGTAATTTTATCTTTGTGGTTAAGGTTTCCAATTGTATGCTATCATTTTTCTCCAAGGATTCTAATGCAGATTTCACATAAATGGAATACATGGTTTCACTAAAATTGCTTTCGTCATCTGGTTCTCCTTCTTTTCTTATCCTCTTAGATCTAGGTTGATCCTGGCTCATCTGTTGACTTTCATGCTGTTGTTGACCGGCCAAAGGTCGTTTCCTAGATAGTGGGTCATGAATGGACATAATCATTATTCACAGTTTAAGTTGTCAACAATTTTAATGTTAAATGATTAAATTTCCAGGCGCCACTGTTTTATAATAAGCTCTTCTTAAAAAAAAAATTTTTAGAACGGTCGTGTGCGCGCGAGGAGATAATGAATATAGAATAATGAGTAAAGAAATTATAGAGAATACTCAATTGTAGAAACATACTAAACAAACAAAAATGACGTCGGTTAGAGTTCATCCCATGGCCTTATTCAATATGGCCAATTTAACACATGGAAAATGTGGCATTCTTTTGGGGTATCTTGGGGATGTCATCACAGTATCAACATCCTTTGAAATCATAGTGAAAAATGGGGTAATAGATTTGGATTATTGTGATAAACATATAGATCATTTTAAAACTGTGTTCCCTGATTTACAAACAGTTGGTTTATTTCATGTTTTGGATCAAACATCGCCAAATTCTTCTACTATGTCCCTTGTCAACCAATTGAATATCCCCACTTACATGATCATAAACTGTCAAGAACTAAATACCAATGAGTTTGCTACAAGCTATAAATATCTGGAATCAAATCCATCCATATTGCTCAACACCATCATAACTTCAGATGAGATTGAAACCATCTCTGTCTCCACGATTTCAAACAATAGCCAATACTTAATGACTAACACTGATAAAACTAACCAGGTGGACGAAGAAAGTCTTGCTCAAGCTAAAGAAAACGTTTTAACATCAATCGGCCAGTTGGATGCTAAAGTGAGTCGAATAATTGATTTCTTGGGCTCTCTGCTGAATCCTTCACAAACCATAGAAATCAATAACCTTGTTTCACAATTAGTGAAGAAAATCAATTACCAAAAATCCCAGGTGAAAGTATATCCCGAGGATAAACTCAACGCTACAGAATTATCGTTGTTAACATCACAGTTAACAGCAATAGAGAGGATGAAGAATCAATTGGGGTGGGACATTTCCAAAATATGCGTGGCCCATAATGAGTATAACAGGTTGTAAATGGGTATAAAAAAATAAACACTACAGAAGACTTATGCACAAACTCGTATATTAACTTTTAAGGAATGCAATAGAAAAATATAACTGGACGCAAGAAATTATAAAGGGTTTAATCAGCCTAACAAACAGTGGCTTCTAAAAGAACAAATTCGACTTCAGAACATTGTCCTCCAATACTTTCATCATACAAATTGTAGAATGAACCAGATAAACATTTGTAGAAAGTGGTTTGTTTACCTAAGGCTAACTTGTAAGGTAAGTGGTCTCTCTTTTCCTTAGCTTGGTTGTCAGCAGCTTCCTTGGTTTCAGAATCTTCCTTATAATCAAGAGGAACAGCAGACCAACCAGCAGCGTAGATAGTACCAGCTTGAGGTGGAGGACCATCGAATTGGAATTGTCTGTTGGCAACAATGGCACCAATTCTTCCTTGGTTGTCGGTCAAAATACTGTCGTTAAGTTTCAAGAACAAAGAGTCTGGTTTGACACAAGTCTTGGTAACAGCTGCGGCACCTTCATCGGCTTCTGGGGCATCAGTTGGTTGTTGAACTTGACCGTCAGAAATCTGAGCAGCGGCGGTAGCAGTAGCATCTTGAACTTGTCCATCGGAAATTTGGTTGATGGCATCAGCGGTTTGCTGTTGAACTTGACCGTCATCAATCTGGTTAATGGCATCAGCAGTTTGTTGTTGGACTTGTCCATCGTCAATTTGGTTTACAGCTTCAACAGTTTGTTGTTGGACTTGTCCATCGTCAATTTGGTTTACAGCTTCAACAGTTTGTTGTTGAACTTGACCATCATCAATTTGATTGACAGCTTCAACGGTTTGTTGTTGAACTTGTCCGTCATCAATTTGATTGACAGCATCAGCGGTTTGTTGCTGAACTTGGCCATCATCGATTTGATTGACGGCCTCGGCAGTCTGCTGCTGCACTTGCCCGTCATCAATTTGGTTGACAGCAGCCTCGGTGGTTTGGGCTTGAACTTGGCCATCTTCAATTTGATTCACAATGTGGTCTCTCTTTTTAGCAGCCCCTGATGGAAGACCAGATGCAGCACTAATTGTTCTTAAAGATAACGCATAACTTCCAGTTAAAGAAGAAGTAGCACTAGCTTCGGATCCTAAAGTTCCACTTGGGGTCAAATCGGTCCAAGGATCGCTAGGAACGTAAGCACCTCTAATTAAGGTAACGAATGGTAACAAATATAATAACTTCATTTTAAGTAATTTTTTGAAGGTATCTAACTCTTTACTCTAACGGGAAATTATGGAGCCTAAATACCCTGATGCTAGCAACTAAAAATAGTTTTGTTAATTAAATAACCTAAAATAGTGTTGCAGCCAATTTTATTAGCGTTCCAAAAATAGACAATTAAGTGCATGCATGATGAAATCATCACCTGCGTAAATAGGATTTTTAAACTGTGGGAGGAGGTGGTACTATTGGCTGTGGTTTCGGTGGTCTGACTGGAGGTATTCGGTACTTCGGCATTTGCGGTAGAGCTAGAAGGCAGTTCAGATGTCTTTTTTAAGATGCTCAATGTCAATTCCTCTTCAGTAATTATGTCCATATATCTCAATTCTCCCCCGTTCATCATTGATCCTGTCACTATTACCTCACTGCTTCTACCGTTTGCCCAGAATTCTTACACCGTGCTCCATCTTCTAGCTAATAGTGGAGAATCCCAATTATAAAGGTGTGTCACTCATTCCGAAAAAATCCTCAGCTATTGCTGTAATGAATGTATGATAGAAGATTATACAATAGGTTACGAACTACGATGCATTAGGGGTAGAAGATATTTCTTGTGATATGTGATGGTATTAATATTCTTGTCACTATAAACTTGATCTCTGGAAGAATTGAGCTTTCTCAAATCTCATTCATCTCTATAAGCGAGACCCTACATATGTCAAGTTTTTTTCTTGCGAGATAAATTAAGCACAATTTTTTGGGTTTTGTGGACACATTTATGGACAATTTTGTGGCCCCATAAACTATTGATGATAAAATATTCGGAATAGTTGACTTCGCCCGCTGAACTTTAATTGGAAATCCCACGATTGACTTACCCTTTCTGTGCAGTTACCTCACCAAGGGTACTTGACTATAGAATTGGGGAAACTGTTAAATCCATCAGGCTTTGACCCTAGTTTTCTTGATTTGCTAGATTATCGACCTAAATAAAGCCCCTGGTGCTTCCATCGTTTTGAGCTGTGTGAGTTATAGCCTGGTGATGATGGGCTTGAAAACCGCAATTAAGGCAGTGATAATCTTGTGAATATTTTTTATTTGCAAACGTTGTTAACCGTAACCCCCTTATTGTCTTTTTAATCCAATGAAAAATAGTTCTCTCAGTTCATTCCTTGAACTAGCAGGTTTGAATTTATGGACTTTCTTGAACATTATTTCAAGTTTTGATTCAATTACCGGTTGTTCTTCCCCCTGGAAAAATTTCATCACTAAATTCCCGTTTTTCGCTAAACTACTTTGAGCAAATTCTATCACTGATTCACAAAGATCCATACTTGCCATGTGATCTACGTCTTTAATACCGGTTGTGTTTGTCATCATATCACTTAGAATCAAGTTAGTTTCCCCCTGAAAATAGTCCAAACATTGTTGTTGAATCTTGGGATCTAAAAAATCACCCTGAATAAACTTGACTTCTCTTGGTGGTGAAGACTTGAGCAAATCCACCCCTAGGATTTTGCAGTCAATGCCCTTTAATTTCATCTCTCTTTTTGCTATTTGTGACCATGATCCTGGTGCAAACCCAAGATCAACTATATTTTTAGACTGTCGATTGAAGACTCGAAACTTCTTATCTATTTCTATGAGCTTAAAGGCTGCTCGGCTTCGATAATTTAGCACTTTGGACTGTTTTGTGAATTGGTCATTGACTTGTCGGTCTATCCATCGCTTTGAAGATGTTGATTTGAACCGCTGTAGCATTTGAAGTGGACTGGCTACTTGTGCTAACTAACTGGGCTAAATGTGAAAACGTGTGGTGTTCTGCTCAGACAGCCTTTGGCTCTATGCTTTCTTTTTAGTCGCATCTCATCGAAAAAAATCTCTAACATGGATATCTTACAAACATTGGTGGACGACCCCACAAAGGTATTTACTAATGAAGTAAAGGACAGTTTGTACTTCAACAAGCTCATTAAGGATTTGGGAGATTCCATAGCGTCACATTCAAATTTGGACGAAATATTCATCGATGGATTAGATGCATCGCAGATATTTGGACAGTCCAAAATGGTGATAGAAAGAGCAGGGGAGAATTTAATGGACAAGTTAAGTGAAATGGTTAGTGAACCAGAGGAAGAACTAATAGAAGAAGACCTGGAGGTTGAAGAAGATCTCGAAGCTGAAGAAAACCTCGATGAGGAAGATGATGATGAAGAAGATCCTGATCGCGATGACTTTGATGAGCTTGAGAATGAAGAGGAGAATCTCGAAGGGTTTGAGGATGCTGACGAATTTGAAGATGCTGAGGAACCCGAAGATGATGAAAATGTTCAAGTATCCGAAGAGCTTCAAAAATCTGAAGAAAAAGATGCATTTGGTTTAAACGATGACTTTTTCAACATTGACGAATTCAACAAACAAGTCTTAGACATGGAAGAAGGTGAAGACGGCAATGATGAGGATATTGATCTTAATGAAGATGCCAACGATGATGATGAAATAGATTATTTTGATGATTTTTATGATCAACCCAAGTCAAAGCCTAAAGCTCAATTATCAGAAAGTTCCAAACAAAGCTTATTTGACGATGAATCTGCGGTGGAGGATGACGGACATTCTATGGCTGATGATTCTCTTGATGAAGACGAATTTAATAATGCTATTGGATCAATGAGACAAGATTTGTACGAAGAAAAATCTACGTTCGAAAAGCAACAAGAGAAATTACAAAAAGAAATCGGCCACTTGGAAGATGAGTTAGTGGAGGAAAAGAAATGGATGATGAAAGGAGAAGTTAATTCCAAACAAAGGCCTGAAGATTCTCTTTTAACCAACGAAAACAACTTTGATTTTGATAGAGTGAGTAAACCTGTGCCCATAATAACGGAAGAAGTGACCGAAACTATAGAGGATTTAATTAGAAGGAGGATAAAAAACGACGAGTTTGATGATTTACCTAAAAGGTTTTTAAATGACGTAGTTAAACAGGAAAGAGTTAGAACCGAAGTTTCAGAAACAAAATCTTCAAAATCTTTAGCTGAAATCTACGAAGATAAACAACAAGGTGTAGAAGAAGTAAATGAACAACAAGAAAAATTAACCAAAGATCACGAAGAGATCAAAGACTTGTTTACTAAAGTTAACCACAAGTTAGATGCTTTGACGTCGTTCAACTTTGTTCCCAAACCTTATGAAGCTAAAGTTATTGAAATCAAGAATTCCACCGTGGATATGGAAGATTCTCAACCTGAATTTGTTAGTAACGAAAACAGATTGGCTCCACAAGAAGTATTCGAAAAAGGTGAAAAGAAACCTCTGGAAATTGCATTGAAATCTGGATTATCATACTCAAGAGATGAATTGTCTAGAGATGATAAACAAAGATTAAGAAGAGCATTGAAGAGAAAGAAATCCAAACAATTCAATAACCAGAAGAAACAAAAGACGGAATCTGTCGTGGACACTTTACTGGGTAACAAGAACCTTACTATTATCAATAAAGCAGGGGAAAAGACCGATGTTAAAGGTAATGCCAAAAAGCAAGGGGTGGTTAATTCAAGTAATTTGAAGTTATAGTTTGTAGGAATAGATAGCATTAATAAATTATAGTACAAAGGCAAAAATATAGACAAGCATAAGAAACCCACAAGACAACCACAAGGCCAACCACAAGGCCAACCACAAGAATAGCAGCACAACTCCTACCTTTCAGGCCCAGGCCCCCGCGAATTTGTAATTCTCGTATATCGATATTTTTTCCGTGAGACGCCCCATTCCATTATTCTTCCGGCTTTAAGGTAACATTTACCGAGCGTGCTAATGAAACCTTAACAATCCTTCTCCATTGAAATATTTGTTGATTCTCCTATCTTTCTTCCTGGGTTTAACATGATATCACTTCATTTTTTGGGGAGAATCGTCACCCTTCCATTTGTCATTGTAAAATCAATTGTTCAGTACTATACGGTGGGTACTATCCATTCCACCACCAATAAGGAATTTGACACATTGTACAAGAATGTCCATTTAGCCTTTGAAAACCACTTAGCCAACCAGTTTGCCTTAACTGATATTCCTCAGATAGCTTACATTCCCATGGTTAAGTTGTTCAAAGATTTTGAGTCGAACGCTATGGTATCAAAAGGTAATTTGAATCATTACGGGGAAAGATTTGATGAACATAGTTTTTGGTTGGTTAAGAATCAAGACCCCAAAAACGTGCTTGTTTTCATGCATGGAGGAGGTTTTGCTTTGGGATGTTTTGCCGCTCAATTTGCTGGGATACTTATGTTATATCATGCTCTTCCTGCGGATGTACAATCCAAGCTTTCCATTTTGATGGTTGATTATTCTTTAACTTTTGAAGAAAACTCCAGATTTCCATGTCAAATTTACCAAACCTTGGATATTTATCAAAAGTTGTTGGCCAACGGTACTGAAAAAATCCATTTACTTGGTGATTCCGCTGGTGCTAATTTAGGTTTGGCTATTTCCAGATTTATAAGTTACCCAGAAGAAGCCCAAAAGTTTTTCAAACAGTTTGAAAATGATTTTGATTTCTCTAAATTTAACATTTCCGTGCAACCAGAATCATTTATAATCATTAGTCCATGGTACCATCCTTTTGAACTCGCTACCAACAAACGTAATATAAATAATGAGGGTGATTTAGGGGCAAGAACTACAGTGATGGGTGATTGGTATATTGGAGACTATAAAGATATTGATAGTTTACTAGGCTGGGTAAAGTTCACAGACATTGATGCCGGTGCTTTTGAAAACATCAACTATTTCAAAAACGGTAAGGCTGTACTTATATATGGAGAAAGAGAAGTGTTGAGAGATGGAATTGAAGATTTCCTTGATACCGTCAATAAAATCGGATCATTAGAAGCACATGTAGAAAATGGAGGTATTCATGATGGAATGTTATATGTTGAAAGTTTGGATTATTTGGGAAGTGGAGGAGAAAAAGCTATAGTGGGAGATTTTGGTGAAAAATTTGGATTAAACATCTCGGTCAACTTTTTAAAGAAGGTGGTGAATTAGATACTTTAGATTTTAGATTTTTGAAATATATTCATTTTGAACAATAACCTATACCCATTTAACAGTATCATAGTTGTTTTAATTCAAAATACTGTGGTTGATCTGTTGCCCGGTCGAGTTTCTACCCCATAGTTTTCTGAGAAATTCGTCCCGGGTTTTACAGGATGGCATGTGCAGTTATATCCATAAACCCGATGGTTTCCGAGGTTGCTCCATACTTAAATGGACCTTGAATTTTCAGCAATCACTTAAATATCCAATTGTTTACTTGGTAATAATCAATTGACTATAATTTATTAAAATGGCCATCAATAAAGTACATGCTCGTTACGTTTACGATTCTCGTGGTAATCCAACTGTGGAAGTGGACATCACCACCGACTTAGGTTTATTCAGATCAATTGTTCCCAGTGGTGCTTCCACAGGGGTTTCTGAAGCCGTAGAATTGAGAGATGGTGATAAATCAAAGTGGTTGGGTAAAGGTGTCACTAAAGCAGTTGCCAATGTCAATGAAATTATCGGTCCTAAATTAATTGAGGCAGGAATTTCTGTCACTGATCAAGCCAAAATCGATGAATTTATTTTGAACTTGGATGGAACTCCAAACAAAAACAAGTTGGGTGCCAATGCTTTGTTAGGTGTTTCTTTAGCTGCTGCCAAAGCTGGTGCTGCTGAAAAGAAGGTTCCATTATATGAACACATTGCTGACATTGCCGGATCCAAAAAAGACTCTTATGTCTTACCAGTTCCTTTCCAAAACGTCTTGAACGGTGGAAGTCATGCTGGTGGCTCTTTAGCCTTTCAAGAGTTTATGATTGCTCCTCTTGAAGCCCCCACCTTCTCAGAAGCTTTAAGAATTGGCTCAGAAGTTTACCACAACTTGAAGGGTTTAGCCAAAAAGAAATACGGCCAATCCGCAGGAAATGTGGGGGACGAAGGAGGTGTTGCACCAAATATTGAAACTCCAAAAGAAGCCTTAGATTTGATTGTTGATGCCATTGAAAAAGCTGGATATACTGGAAAGGTTTCCATTGCTTTAGATGTTGCATCTTCAGAATTTTACAAAGACGGTAAATACGATATGGATTTTAAAAACCCTGATTCTGACAAATCTAAATGGTTAACTGGTGAACAATTGGCTTCATTATATGAAGAATTGATTGACCAATATCCTATTGTTTCCATTGAAGATCCTTTTGCCGAAGATGATTGGGCAGCTTGGTCAAACTTGTATCCAAAGTTGGCCTCAAAAATTCAAATTGTTGGTGATGACTTGACAGTTACCAACCCTATCTTTATTAAGAAGGCCATTGAGGAAAAGGCTGCCAACGCATTGTTATTGAAAGTTAATCAAATCGGTACTTTAACTGAATCCATCCAAGCTGCTAAATTGTCGTTCTCTGACGATTGGGGAGTTATGGTTTCTCACAGATCAGGTGAGACCGAAGATACTTTTATTGCCGATTTAGTGGTTGGATTGAGAACCGGTCAAATTAAAACAGGTGCGCCAGCAAGATCCGAAAGATTGGCTAAGTTGAATCAAATTTTAAGAATTGAAGAAGAGATTGGTGATAAGCAAATCTTTGCTGGTACTAAATTCCATAACGCTCAAAATTTATAATTCTATAATATATAATTTTGGTCTTTTATTTGGCTGCGAAAAATAAAATCTGTAAAACCGATCCGTTATCCATAAGACTCTTACTCACTGATCCTTGACAATAATTAATGTCCTTGGGATCAACTTGATGTTTGAAAACCCTCTCATATCTGTCGACCATGTTCGGCGGGCAAGAATCGATAGCATTCAAGTAAAGTCCATCGCTAGGATCCTTCAAAAAATTCACAATGAAAGCAACTTGTTTTACTACTTCCATCTTGTACTTTGTACTATCAAAATCAATATCAAATATATCTTTGAACCCAACAAATAGCAAATGAACGTATTTCATTTGGTTATTCCAGAACCTGTCACCGTTATAAAAAGCATTTGAGAACAAAACTGCGTCGCCCAATTGGGTAATCTTTTGCAACCATTCTTGAGAATCATATTTATAAAGTAATGCCAAAGTACTGAGACAACATCCGACAGTGTATGTTAGTTTGCCATTATTTATGTCACTGTAGTTTCCATGGTTCAACCCATCGTAAAACAACTTGTCACTGGAATCTTGAAAGTATTTAAACATATAGTTGACACAAGCTTTGGCAAATCGAAGTAGCTGTGGGTCCTTGGTCACTTCGTATAGTCTCATAGCAGCTAAACCCGCTTCAATTGTGGATATAGAAGCAATATAAGGTTCATTGTATTTCCAATAAACACCGCCTTTGGAATCTGTTTGAGTCATTAAGAATTCTACTATGGTTTCTGCAACTTGAAGATACTGGTTGTTCCCAGTAACTTTATATCCATCTATAAAACACCAAGCTATTTGGCCATTGTCATCGTTATAAATGTCTTTGTCCTTTAAGGCTGATGCTGAAAAAGCACCTGTTTCCTCATTTTGGTATTTAAGAAGACTTTGAAGCATTAAATCTGCCTTTTGAGGATTGCCTAAAATTATAGGTCTTGCAACAACGGCAAGTTCCCATACAGATGGTTCCTTATAAGTATTTGTACACCTTTTATCATTTGAGTTGAATTTTTCCTGCCAAAACTGATTCCATATGGTATCACTAAGAGATTGAAAAGCATCCGATGGAGTCTTTGAGTTTGGTGTACTTGATCTTGTGGTGGTAGGGATTGAGGTACTTGATAAAGATGTTGTGAATGAGGTTGATAATGTTGTAGTTGGATTTCTAGCTGTTTTTAAAGTGGTAGGTATTGTTTGAGCTATTTGTATCTCTTTCTTAGTTGGCGCACCCTCTGTATTGGTGGCTGCAAAATTAGGACCTACAGTAACATACCTAGTTGCAACAACTCTCTTTGTATAAATAGTAACAACTGGTTGTGCAGCAGGGGCACAGTCAATCATAGTAATAAACAACACAATTAAAATCCAATTCATAGCTAAAGAATCAAGTGCTACAGTACTTTTTCATCTTCTTATACTTTTCCAAATGTTTCAGATTTAATGCGACTGGAAAAACTGAAACAGCTGGAACATGATCGCCCATCATGAAACAATTTATGAAGCATCCTTTACTACGGGCACCCCCCAAATGGGCTAATTTAAAGGTTGTGCATGCTCCTGAGTTGTATCAGGATACCGAGTATTCTAGAACCATTGAATCGAATCCTTTTGCTTTGAATTTGATCAGGACCCATAAAGATGGGATGAGTGGAAGATATTCCAATGGGAGTTTAATACGATTGATTCCGAGGAGAGGACTGGATTTGAAAGATGTTGAACTGACAGATATCAAGGAGACAGACATATATATAACCCCGGTTATCGAGGCGGAAGATTATTCAGCAATTACGTCACCAAGCTATATCATCAATAATAAGCGTTTTCTTAAGTACGTGAGCCTGAAGGACGCGTGGATGAGGTATATTTCATTGAAATATAGGAACAAAAACGACTCTACAGTTATACGACATACCAAGCCCATTCCTAACGCTGAAGAATACTATAGAAAACTTTTGGTGTCAGCTATTATAACTGGATTGGAAGGTCTAGACCCAAAATTTAAAGGCCCTGGTTTACAGTTGGTAACTTTTGGAAAAGTTATAGAGTTTGACAAAGTTCCAACAGTATGCTTACCAGAAATAGAAAAAGAAGGGTTTGTTCCTTATGAGGGAAATGAGAAGCTTTGCGGATACATACTAGCACTAGCCAAGTTTCATCTCTAATCAAAGGTTATAAATATTAATTAAATAGTCTATCACACATAAATGCATCTATAAGAAATATCGAAATGAAATCATGATATCAAATCATTAGCATAAACTGATCTTATTGGTTTAGTTTTGGAATCTAGATTTTATCAGTAACTCTGCCTGTCTCGTAGAAAACTTGGGCAAGAGATGAATATTTCAACAAGGCAGAATAATCATTATCAGGACACTTTTTCTCAGTAAAGGTGGATTTCGAATTGTCATATAAGTTTCTTGCTTCTCTAACCATTAGCCTTTCAAAATTATCATAAGCACTTCTTTGAGCAGAACCTGAAGGACTAGTTAACGTTAACAAATCAGCAAATCCACACCACACCAAATGAGATCTATCAATAATATCATTGATATGTCCGTCGGAGAAGAATTGGTTATTTAAAGTTCCGTTACTAATGAAATTAAGCCCCTGATCAACTCCAAGTTGTTTCCAATCTTTATCGGTATCACCAACTTTTTCCAAATAAGCACAGGTAGAAATCAAAACTCCAATGGTATAAGTTAATTTTCCATAGTTAGTGTCACCATGGTCATAGATTCCATCGTAAATGAATCCATCTTTAGGATCAACTAATCTGTCTAATGTCCAGTTGACACAATCCTTAGCAAGCTTAAGATACTTTTCTTCTGGAACATATTGGTATAATCTAATGGCAGCAAGTGCCGTTTCTAAAGTTGAAATCAGGGCAATGTACTCCCCTCTAACACTCCAAAAAATCCCACCTCCTTCACTTTCATCAACATATTTGGACAAGTAATCCACAATACTTTTATTTTCCTCAAGGTATGAAGCATTACGAGTAATTTCATAAGCAGAGGTGAACACCCAAGATATTTGAGCAACATCATCAGTATAAACATCATCATTTTTAGCAGTACTTGCAGAATACCCACCAGATGATGCTCTATAGTGCAGTAACGCATCTAGAGCCTTGATAATATTGTCAAGTTTCCCAGTGTTTACAGCGGCTTTCCCGGCCACTGCCACTTGCCATACCACGGGTTCTGTGTCATCACTACAACTATCTTTCCAATTATTCTTAGACGTGGAATAAAACAAGTCCAACAACCCTCCATCTAACACTTGGGAGATATCGTCAATGTCATGTTCTTCAGAAGGAAAGGAAATTTCTTCATCTCGCTTCCAGAATGGAGCAGCGGATGCTAAGCTAAATATAGCAACAAAGATCAAAAAATGAAGTTGCATAAAAGGGTTTGTAAAGGGTCTTAAAGATATTCTCTAAAGGTATAATAGATCTTAAGGTATCAAGCTATAAACCTTGAAATTCAAGACATCCTTGTGTTTTTATATTCCTTTGCTCTTATCCCTCTAGAACTCTAACCTTTGCCATTTTACTCTCCTTGGTAATACAATTAAAGTGCAACTATAAATCCATCTCCGGAACAATACTAAGTTCATAACTCATTATCCCAAATCTTGTTCTGGGCCGAGGCACAATAACTAAATGTTTCACAATAATTGCTGGCTCCTTCCCAGTTGATCTGTAGTTAACTGCTTATTTAACCCTGGCTACGAAACGAACAATCCATACTTCACTTCTCTCTGTCTTAAACAATAGCCTGACTCAGAGAAAAATCGCATTCGCTTATTGTTGCAATTAAACTATTCCTGTACTGAGCGAGGGTCCCAGAAATTGGAATAATTCTTATTGCCATTTACGTTAATTATATTATGGATTCGGATTTACACGTAAACAATGAGATAGAGGTCTATTAGGTTGCTAAATATTATGTAGCTAGACAAAGTCATCAGACATAGAGGTTTACAAAGGAATGATGTAAAAATATTAATTGTAATTAAATCAAATACAAGCCAGCCATTAACCAGAGGAGCAAGTTTGGTAACGCTTTTGAGCCCGAATCTTCTCTCGAGCTAGAACTTGAATCAGACTCACTTGATCCGCTGGAAGAAGGGGCTGGAACGCTTTCTAATTCTAAAGTCGTAGCATCACCAAGGTCTTCGATGGTTTCTAACACGGTCCTAGCACTGATGGTGGCATTGAAATCAGTGGAATTGGACATGAATACCACCGCGTTCCCATCATTGTCAAAAACCACCCCTCCTTTCATGGTGGCAGTATAGTCTCGATGGAAATAACCGTTGATTTGTAACCCTGTCTCTATATCATCGGTTCCCTGGTAGTCATGAATAGTAGCATATAGTTTCTGGACTTCATCACTAGTATGGTTCTTAACCTCAAAAATATCAAACTCACCACACCCTGATCTCCAACAAGAACAATTAGCATTCATGGAGTATTGTGCTGTTCTTGGAATATGGGAGTTCAATAACCAAATTGCTGGCATGTTCCAATTAAAGACATCGCCTCTTTCAACTTCAGTTTCTTCTGGCATTGTGAATTCAAATAAGAACATCTTGGTGGTACCATAGAATCCATGATAAGCAGCGATGTCCGGTCTATAGACTCCACAATCATTGTTAGCACCTGATTCCTCACAAGAAATGTTGGAATAAATCACATATTCTTGTTCAGAAACAACCAAATTGTCTTGTTCCAAGATTGTTGGTGATTCAGCTGCTGACAACCCATCTGAATCAGCGTAAGTTAATCCTAACCCTAAACAACTGGAATTCCTTCCAGCCTTTGTTAAGAAGGTCACATTTTCAGCCAATTGTTCTTCATTGTCATAATAGGCTAATCTTTCCCAGTCTTGATTGTTATCACCATCTAGTGAAAAGTCTGATGAGACATAGTACGCAAATTTTGATAACGTTAAGGGTCCTCTAAAATGAACTGAGACTTCTTCATTCATAGGTGAGTTTGAACCTGAAAAGTTAACGGTGTCTTCATCCAAAGAACATGAACAATCTTCTCCGTAAATATCTTCGAATCCTCCTACGTTCCAATACGTCCCGGAATATCCTAAATTCTCAAATTGCAAGATATTAGACTGTTGAGCAGCCATTACTGCTGTGAGTAAAGGTAAAAGGCTGGTATAACGCATAGTAAACTTAAGATTAATTTCTCGTGGTTATACTTTGTAAATATACTGTTTACCCCTGTAAAATATCTACCGAAGAGGCTTCTCTGCTGCGGTATAATTACCGTTATGGGATGATCGGTACAATTACTGCGGTGCACGTTGGAAGATAAGAACTGTTTGTACAGGGAGTACAAAGACTGGGAAAGTGTAGAGTACAAATAGGAGCTTTGTGAAGGGTATGATGTATAGTTTGGATGTCTACAGTGTGTAAAAAATGGTATTAAAACTCAAATAACCATCTAAGACTCTTAAGCTGTGTAAAAAAAATTCTTTAAGTCGGCTTTCTTTATTTACAATTTTCTATTTTTAGGCTAAGCCGATGGTCTGATGTTATTGACAAAATTTCATTTAAGCGGTAAAGTGTGGGTTGTTTGAACTACTTTGAAGCTAGTGTAGAACTAACAAGTTTTTAGATCTAAGTATACAGGTTTTTGTGTCTGGGCCAAAGAATGGTTGCAACTTTTTGCGGCCAAGTCTTGGATTGCTTGCCTATGGTGAGAATGCGCAGTGGCTTAAACTACATGGCTTTATACAATAGGTTAATGCTAGTGATTTGATTGCTAATTGTACTGTTAAGGTCAGAGGGAATCTTTTTTGGAACACATTGCTGCACCATTCTCTTCAGGGAAGATTAGTCGATGAGAAATGCAATTTGCAGCAAGAGCTAAATTTTGATCCGCATTACGTAATGGACTTGGACATGAAACTGAACACTTTATTGAAGGTTTTGGCAGAAATTGTTATTTGTGGGTACTTTTTTATTTGATCCTTACTGTTTTAAAATTTTATAATTAGTGTTTATGAGTTTATTTAAAAGCTCCCAGAGTTTAGAGCCAGTTGCGAACCCTGAGAATTCCACAGTATATACCACTGCTGAATAAATCCAACCCTTCTAAATACCCCTGGAACGACCGTTGACCCCTCAAAATACATTCAAAATGTCACAAATACAAATATCTACATGACTTACAATTTTTGTGGATTTCCTTATTTCCAAAATGGGGTAAGAATCTGTTGAAGTTTCTCGTTTAATTTAAAGTTTGTTTTCTAGAACCTCCTCCAATCTAAACTCTAATTGGAGTGTCCCTCCAGGCAGTTGCTTGCTCAGAATAGCAAAAACCTTTACTTATTTCTTCCTTGGATTGAATAACAAATCCTCCTCAGATTGAATATTTATCTTTTTCCCCAACTTCAGTAGAAATCTTCCTTGTTACCTTCGGTACACTGCGAGTTTAGTGTATTACTGAATTAAAATTTTCGAAAACCCCAACCTGTTGAGGATAGCTTATTCAAAAGACATTTAGAGAGTGGTCTTCAATTTCAAAATGACAGGGGAAGAAACTGTACTTGTCACTGGAGCTGGAGGCTTTTTAGGTGGCCATATAGTCAAGCAATTTTTAGAAAACGGTTACAAAGTAGTAGGTGTAACAAGGAGTGAGCAAAGTGGACAACAATTACAAAATTTATTGGATGATGATTATAAACAGAACTTCAAATACTCTGTTATTGATTTAACGGATAAAAAAGCTGTCCAGCAGGCTTTCATTGACAATCCGTCCATCACCAAAGTATCTCATTCAGCAGCTCCTTTTAATTTTGGAATTGCTGATTTTGAAAATAACGTTATTAAAGCCACAATTTTGGGTATTCTGAACTTAACAGATGCCATTAAGAACAACGGGCCAAATGTCAGCCATTTTGTAAACACTTCCACCTTTTCTGCACATTATAAACTAGAAGAATATGGCGATCCCTCAACTACTCTTTCTGAAGACAGTTGGTGCTCCTATAGCTACGATCAAGGTAAAGAGAATCCTTTCAGGGCCTATCATTATGCCAAAACTGAATCTGAAAAACTCTTTTGGCAATTCATCAAAAGTCAGGATAAAATCCAAGGGATTAGTATTTCCCCGGCTTTTATGTTTGGACCTCAACCATTTGATGCCTATGCTAAAAGACCAAATTTAAACACATCCTCCGACATTTTTAACAGCGTTTTAAATGCTGGACCTAACGATAGTCAAAAAGTCCCAAGTTTGTTTGGTTATGTTTCTGATGTTAGAGATATAGCTAAAATTCATGTTCTTTCATTTGAACAAGAAAATTGGATTAATAAAAGATTGGCTCCTTTTGCCGGGATTTTCAGCTGCCAGGACATTCTTAGCATGGCCAAAGAAAAATTCCCTCAAATCTCCTCCCAATTGGCTCGCAATGAACAACTTGATGTTGTTCTAGTTAACTTTGATAGTCAAGCTACTAAAAATGTGTTGGGATTTGATCTTTTGGCGGTGGAAAAAACTTTGTATGATTCTATTGAGCAAATCCTTAGAGTTAAGAATAGAATTTAGCCTTTTAGAATAACATGTTAGTTAGGCATTAGATTAGACATAGAATAAACATTTTCAACAATTTCGCAACCTCCTGGCGCACACGATCTTAAACCTAAAAAATAAATGTTCCAGAACAGAACACAATGTTCTAGAAAAAATGAATATCCAAAACGTTTTCATACAAGAGATAAGAATAAGTTAACAATCAAGAAGGCTTCTTGTTTTATTCAATGTCTTAGCTTACTCAAATGAGTAACTAATCTTTGATTGGGTGTTTGTATTTTTATCATTTTTTAGTCTGAAGATTTCAGGTTTTTTTCGCTCTGGAGAGGTTGCAAAATTCGCAATTTGAATCTATTAAACATTTAAATAAGTCTATCTCAGCTATAAACTCTAATACTCTGCAATAATGTGCACAATTATTCTTTGGAAATATCTCTTCCAAAAAGTGATACCTTGGCCCAATCCAAACAGACAAGAATTTGGTTCTTAACAGAAAGACACATATAAATATAGGCTGATCTCCAGAATAAAAAGGTTAAGGTACCTCCAGTAGTAACGTTGGACCAGTCACCCCAAACCAAGTCAGCAACAGCTCTTTCGGACCCAATATAGGCCAAAGAACCTTGATGGTTATATTTAAAGACAGGTAATTTTTCTTGTAATTTGAGTAATTTCTTAGTCACTCTTTCAAGATTGATATTATCAGATGGTTTGGCGTTGTGTAATTGATAATTCAAAGATTCAATTTCATGCAATTTCTTGAAATGATCTCCTAAGAAATTACCTTGTTGGAAAGCAACTTGAGCGGTTGGAGCATATTTGGTGAAAGTACAATCTCCTAAAGCAAAAATATTATTACTACCATCAACCAATAATCTCTCATCAACCAACATACCTCTTCTAGCATTCTTTTGTTCTTCAATCTTGGAAGTTAAATTACGGACAATAGGTCTTGGAGCATTACCAGTGGCCCAAATTAACATACCATAAGGAATCTCAACAATTTCGGTGGATCCATCCTTAGGAGATTTGACTTGTGCAATAACATTTCTATCAGTAACTTTCTTAACCATGGTATTGGTTTTCAAATCTATGTTGGAATCTTGGAAAACTTGTTTAGTATAATCCACCAATTTCTTATTGAACATATTTAACACGTTTGGTAAGGCTTCCACCAAAGTGACTTTAATTTCGTCAGCAACACCAGGAATCCATTTTCTTAAGTCTTGGTCAATATAATCTTGTAACTCTCCAGCTACTTCAACCCCAGTAGGACCTCCACCACAAACAACAATGGAAAGTAATCTCTTTCTTTCAGCATCTCCCTTGGGTAAGATGTTGGCGGCTTCAATTACATCCATTAAATCTCTTCTTATCTTAGCAGAATCACTGACTTCTTTCAAAAATGTGGAGTGTTCAGCAACACCAGGAATACCAAAGGTTGAAGGTTGAGCACCAACACCTACCACCAAGTAGTCATAGTTCAAAGAAGTAGAAATTTCTTCAACACCAGTAAGTGTGGATTTGGATGAAGACGTATCTTTACCGGAATGTCCAGAGTGAACGGTGGTGGATTGTTTGATGATAAGTTTATTATTAACAGGATCGATATCAGTGGCTTCAGCTTCTAAGTAGATAACCTCACCAGGGGATCTTCTGGTGACAGATCTAATTGGTTCAATAATTGATCTCAATTCGACAGTTCCGGTTGGACATGAAGGTAACAAAGGAGTGAATAAGAAATAATTTCTGGGACTAACCACCACCACGTTATATAAGGTGGTATCCAAATTTTTCAATAAGGAGATGGACCCCCAACCAGAACCCAAAATAACCAAAGTTTTCTTTCTTTGACCGGTTTCAAAAGCGGGTGCTTGTTTGACTTGGTCAGCAGGTTCTTTCTCTTTATAAACTTTATATCCAACGTAACCAATGGAACCAAGTACAGTTAACAAACCCAATCTTTTGGAATTTTTCCACACGCTGGAAAGTTTACTTGGTTTGGCATCAGTTGAGTTAAATCTGGTAACGATGTTTGATCTGGTCAACTGAGTGGCACGTCTGGCGGAAGAGCCTAAGACAGCCCTACCACTAGAAAGTCTAAACATTTTGATTATAAAATTTCAATTCGCTATAATTTTGTTTAAATACCGGTGGACGATTATGAGCCGGAAGGATACTCCGAGATTTTTTTCGATTTTTAGGTTCTTCCAATAGCCGGTGGGGTGAGGGTCGGACGAGGCGGGAGGAAGAGATGGCGGGAACAAGGAAGGTGGATGAGGTATTTTTATTGGATCGGATGAACTAGATGATTTAGATGGTTTTATTTGATGAATTATGTGTGTCGCTAATTTGGCAATTCTATCTATTCTTATTATGCAACTCTATCTACACTAGTCCTACCATACTATAAACTAATTACTCTTGGTTCATTCTATTTGTTATTCCCCGTTGTTCTTATATGAATCCAGTTACTCTTTCTTCGTTCCATCTATGCATCTTTTCGTTCCTTAAATGATAAACTTTTCTGGAATTTTTAAAGTTTACCAAAAACTCTTCGAAATTATCAAAATCCATTTCTTTAACCAAATCAATTGATTGTTGGTGATTCTTCTCTATTAGTTTTTTATACTTCAATTTGATTAAATCTTGATTGAAGTTAGATGATAGTAATTTGTATTGGATGGTTTCTAAATTCATAAATTCTTGATATACCTGGTTAATTTTATGTATGAGTTCTTCAATCTGAACACTTGTGGTAGAATATTGTTCAAATATATCTATTATCTCATTCAACTTAGAAATTTGAGTATCTAGAAGTTGGATTTTTTGGTCATTGAAAGTTTCATATTCTTTTTGGCTTTTTATAAACCCTTCTAATAGTCTATGCAGGGAGGATAATTCACTGATCAACGGATTTGGTAAGACAGCTAAATCTTTGGGGAGGGCTTTTAGTTGGAATTTGAATGGAGAGAACATGTTGAAATCGCGAGATAACGAAATTGAAAATTGCAAAAAATGGGAAATTGAAAAATGGAAAACTTTGTACAAAAAGTTTTAAACGAAAACGAAAAATAAAAATTTTTGGTTACTAATGGAATAAAAAGTGATAGAGTGAAAAAAAAAGTGACAAGCTACCTAATGTTTTCAGATCTAATGGTACAGTGAAGAGCAATGCTATGATAAGCTCACACAGGATTTATCCAGTAAACACAGTTTACTCTTTAACACTACTCTCTCAGTATATTTAAACCTATCTACTCTATATAACTACAGTGTCTTATGGCACTTATTGTACATTTCATTAATCATTATTTCATCGCCGGAGATCCAACTCTCATCTTAGTTTGTGGATTAATAATTTCAATCGGTTTTCTAATTCTGGGAGTGGATACTCTGGGTGACTGTGGTTGGTTAGTTATGGGTGAAATTTGATCATTACTACTAGTTTTAGCTCCACTAGTAGTAGGTGAAAAAATCGATGCTGTATACGGATTGAATTTCTTAACACTGGCTTGGTCAGGAATTTCAGGACAAAATTCCATATCATCTTCAATATCAAATGACTTTGACAAATAGTATCTTAATCTTGGATTATGATTATATGAATAAGAATTCATCGAAGAAGTGGTTGATACTGAAGAACCTAATGAATCATAGTTAAAGGTTGGACTTGTATTGGTAATAATCCCGTTTGATATTGGGGGTGAGTATTGTTGCAGCAGTTGCAGCAGCAGCAGTGACTGGTAGTAGTACTGGTTTGTCATCATAAATTAGCGTTTGTTCGTTATCCTTTTGGTATTTTATTCGTCTTATTCGCAATTCCCCTGTTGTTTAATAATCCCTTAAATTTGTTGAGGGTCATAAGTTTCTTTTTTTTCCGCTTTTGTGTCATAACCTGACCAGCAGAAGAAACTTGTCATTGGCCAGAAAGATGGATGAAATATGGGGAAAAAAGGATAGGAGAGTGAAAATCTGGGGTTGTATGTGGAAGGATCATACTGTAGGATGACTTGTTTGTTGTTAATAATAAAATCTGTTTGTGTTAATTGTTTTTTTGACTCTGATTCTGTTATCATAAAAGTGTGGACTTACCATCAGGTGATTATCCAAAAAAGGACTATATAATAAGGAGCAACAAAATAATGACAGTAAACTCCGATATAGTGTAACGGCTAGCACGGTTGCCTTTCACGCAGCAAACCCGGGTTCGACTCCCGGTATCGGAATAATTTTTTTTTTTGACTTTTTCAAGCCTTTGTTGTAACTAATTGGTTATTGAATTATCTTAAAAGATTTCCCCTTCAAGTTCTCATCTTGTTCCAAACTGAAATGCTAGTGCAAAATATTTTTTTTAGTGATCTTCTTTTTTCCATTGTAGTTGCTGCAAAAGGAAATTTTTTTGGTTGCGAAACTAAATCTGAAACATCTATCGATTCATACAAGCTTATAACAGGACCATGTCGCCACATCTTTAGTGAAACTTTACATAGCTATGTCTTTTTTCAATGCAACGATATTGCCCACCAACATCAAGGTACCCAAATCTATGTCTGACCATAATTTTAGAGCTATAGCTTTACCCAATGGCCTTGAAGCTTTTTTAATCACAGATCCAAACCAAGAAAAGACTTCCATATCTGTTTCAGTTAACTCAGGATCAAATAATGATACTGATATATTGGGATTAGCTCACTTGGTGGAACACACATTGTTTTGTGGTACAAAAAAGTTTCCCCGTCCATATCACCTAGTGGATTGCGTGCTGAAGGCAGGGGGATCATTAAACGCTTTTACAACATATTTCCAAACCAATTTCCACTTAGACGTTTCTGTGACATCAAGTCTAATAAAGGATGTTCTTCCAAATGTAAAATCAGAAGATTATGTTTTAGATCATGTAATAAAAGTGTTTGCGAGTATGTTCAAAAACCCGTTGTTTAAGGCTAATATGATCCAAAATGAAATTTTTGCAATAAATGAAGAACATTTAGGAAATGTTAACACTTGTGATAAAAAGTTATTTTATGGTATGAAATTACTAGCTTCAGGGAATTTCAATAGATTTTCTACTGGGGACAATTCTACATTTCCTCGATCATCAAAAGTGTTAAGGGCTAAATTGACAAAGTTTTTCCATCAACATTATTTTGGATCAAATCTTAAATTAGTAATAAAAGGACCCCAATCCTTAAATCAACTTCAAAAATTAGTTGTAAACAATTTTTTTGATGTACCAACCGCACAAATTAAGGTCAAACCCATTGCGAAACCATATGACTTACAACAAAATCAGATTCTTCATATTATTGAGTCTACAAATACACTTAGATTATTTTTTCCTATTCACCAACTTAATAACAGTCTTTTTTTAGTTTCCAAACTTTGGATTGAAGTGCTTGGGAATGAACAGGAGTTTTCCTTATGTGATTTTTTGGTACGACACAATTTTGCAACCGAAGTAAACGTATTTGATGAATTAATAGATCTCCACAATTTGGCCTTAATTGTGGAAGTAAAATTAACAGGAAAAGGTTCTGCTAATGTTGGAAAAATTATAAGCACAGTTTTGACATATATCAAAGATTTTGTTGAAAGTGAACCGGATCATTTGCAGACCTTAATGGAAGAGTTCTTAAAGCTTGAAAAAATCAATTTTGTTTACCAAGATACAAACGACAATTCTATAGACGAAGTGTGCAAACTTAGTGAGTTAATGCATTATATAAGCTATGATCACTTGTTGCTAGGATATCAGTTACAAGAGGTTAGTCCACATGTTGTTAAGTGTGAAACTGAAAGATGGCTTAATAGTAGCAATATTAGAGTTGTTTTGATGGGAAATAAAGTTGGAAGTTGGGCGGTTCCAAGCAGTTCTATTTTTACTGATAAATTTTTTGATTTTAGCTACCAATACTTTTGCCTTGATAAAAGAGAACTTGAAATTGGAAAAAGTTCTGTTTTCAAGTTTAACAAGAGAAATAATTTTATGGAAATGTCGACCAAAAAAGTGGAAGAAATGGTAACAGAGTTACTGATACGTTCTTCTCTGGGTTACAGCGTAAAAAGTGATACATCAATCAAGCCTCAATTATTGGAAGATACTGATAGATTTGAGTTGTGGTACAAACAGGGATACAATTATAACTCCAAAGTGTACTTAACGTTTGAGTTAACTATTCCAAATATTAACCTTAATGTTAATAACTATATAGCTATTGATTTGATAACCGAGATTCTAGGATCTGTGTTAAAAAGAGATCTTTTTCAAGCAGAAGGTATGGGATACTCATGGTCTATTTTTCCCACATTAAATAGTACCAACTCAATTACTCTTAATTTAAATGGAATTGATGAAGGGTTCCTTAAGGTGTTAAACTCATTCTTGGAGATAATAATTTTGCAATTCCTCAACATGGGAAAGGTTCCATATACTGATTTTTCCAGAGCCAGGGTTATTATTAGGAAAAAGTACGAACACTTTATGAAGGAAGATACATTTAAGCAGTGCTTGGGTATAATTTCAGCAGTTGTGGAAAAAAGTGTTTATTCCATTGATGAAAGATTGAATGCCTTGGAAGAGATTACTTTGGAAGATGTTGCAGCGATTGCACTGAGATTCTTAGACACTGTGTACACCAGCATGCTTGTACAAAGCGAAGCCAAGATTGATTTTGTCTATAATGTTTCTAGTACTATCAACAAGCTTTCAAGACATTTGGAGATAGAAGAAGAAGCCAATTTAAGAAATACTTCCAGCAAGCAGGGGTGTTATGCAACCTTGGCTGCAAAAATTAAAGTGGAGTTTCCTCAGCAAGGCCAAAACAACCACTGTTTTTTCTACATTCATTTGGGTGATCGATTTAATTCTTATACTGTTGCTACCGCACAGATCATTGAATATATCATAAGTATAAACCTACACCAACTTCGATCTGTCAGAAAGTTGGGGTATAGGATTAGTAGTGGCTTAAGAATATTTCGCAATACCATAGGAGTTTTCATTTATGTTGAAAGTAGTGAACATGGACCTAAATTACTTGTTGAAAATATAGAAGATTTTCTTTACAAGTTGAAAAATGAAATATCAGGAATCTCTAATCAACAGTTTAGAGAGGAAATTTTAAACCCCTGTGCTGAATCGATCACAAAACAGCAAAATAATTCGCTTTCTCCCAATATTATTTTTGATATAGAACCAAGCCAGTCTAGTACCAACTTTTTTTCTGCCACCACAAAAAATTATTATGAACACAAAAGCTATTGGGAAAAAATAGTCAACAAAAGTTACCAATTTGAAGGAAAGTACGGTAATGAACAAGTGGATTTGAGTCTTTTAAATTCCTTGACGGGGGTAGAAATTTCAAAATGTATGGCAGAGACAGTATCACCAGAGTCAACACAAAGATCAGTAATTATGTTAACTAATGAAATTGATAGAAATTTACTTTATGGAGAAATTGCCAAACTAGTTGAGAGTAAAAACTTGACTTTAACTGGTAATGAAATACAGGGTCTTGTGGGTTTAGAAGATATAAACTTGATTAAACAGAAGTTAGAAAGAAAGAAACTTAGTTGGAAGAAATTGGTAGGAAGAGCACCAAATGAGTTATATCACCTGATTCAAGCTGCTCAAAAGGAAACTATTGTAAGTTATCACAATTTAGTATCATAAAATAAATGTAATATATCAACTATTTTTGACATTATAAACAATTTAGCACTTCCAGAAGTCAAATTGGCCTGGCTAGCTCAATCGGCTAGAGCGTTTGACTTTTAATTCATTTAAAGGTTATCAAAAGGCTGCGGGTTCGAGTCCCGCGTCGGGCTTTTTTTTGGCGATTTTGCTTCATACTTCTCATCTCTTTTCGCAACTAGCCTAGATAGTGTATTCTTTTTTTATGACCCAAACTCAAGAAGAAACCTTTGAACCAGTTATAGTAAGTCTTGAGCAGCTTATAAACGGTATTGATGATGCTACTTTGGACAAAGCTTTTGGTATAGACTCGTTAGGAATCATAGTCATTAAGGACTTACCAGAATATTTTGCGGGGCTTCGACTAAAAGTATTGAAAAGTGCTTCCATCTTAGCCAACCAGCCAGAAGAAGTATTGGAGCTGTTGGAGGATGAGCAGTCTACGTGGTTGAGCGGCTGGAGTTGTGGAAAAGAAATCTTAGGGTCCGGAAAACCGGATTTTAACAAGGGCTCTTTTTATGTTAATTGTGCCTTCCACAAACAGGATGATTTAGAAGGACCTGTCAAGGAACTTTGTGAAAAATTTCCCCAACATAAAACTTACACGACACCCAATATTTGGCCACCATCGGAGGTTGAGGGGTTTAAAACTTTCAAACAAGATTTGAAGGCTTTATGTAATCTTATCATTAATGTGGCAGAGAAAGTTGCTTTGAATTGTGACAAGTACATTTCCAAGAGATTTGAAATTGAAGAGAATTACTTGGAAAAAACTGTACAAACATCAACATGTACAAAAGCCCGTTTGCTTCATTATTATCCTATTCAAGAAGGAATTGCACCCACTAGTGACGATGACTGGTGTGGAGAACATTTGGACCACTCATGTATAACCGGGTTAACTTCTGCATTGTTCTTGGATGAATCCAAAGGATTAACCCATGATTTACCCAAGTCGCCTGACTCTGAATCGGGGTTATACATTCGTAATAGACACAATGAAGTGGTTAAAGTGAATATTCCAAAAGATTGCATAGCCTTTCAAACCGGTAGCGCTTTGCAAGAGGTTTCCAAAGGAAATTTCAAAGCTGTTCCCCACTATGTGAAAGGAACTAGTATCCCTAACATAGCGAGAAACACATTGGCAGTATTTTGTCAGCCAGATCTTGATCAGAAGGTGAATGAGCATGAGACATTTGCGGATTTTTCCACCCGTATTTTGGCAGGGAATCATTAGAGGCAGTGACATACTATCAGTTGTTTCAGGCACTGGAGAAACATTATTTATTACGTGTATAGTACTAATTACATTTTAGTTAACAGTTCGCGATGCGCATTTTGACTTATCATGAATGTCCCCATAGTAAACGATCTGGGCCCGCAAATGGACGGGAAAAGTGTCCCCACCAACGACGAAGATGTAAGAAAGACACTCAGAAGTCTAGGACAACCAATTACATATTTTGGCGAAGACAAAGCTGACAGAAGAGAAAGGCTTGTCAAATTTATTTCTGAATTGCCCAATCGAGATTTTGAAGGTATGGAAATCGACCAAGAAGAACTGGGAGAGGAAAGTGATGAAAGCGACGAAGAGTTTTATACCCCTGGAACGGATGAACTTTATACCTTAAGAAAAAAAATTCTCACTACATCATTAAATAGAGCCAGAGAAAGGATACGAAGACAGAAAGAAGAGTACGAGGATGATTCTATCCGAGTTTTGAAACATAGGCGGATTATCAACAAGAAAATATCTCAATTTCAGTTAAATGGTACTCAAATGATACCTAACAATAGACGAGCCATTGGTACATTAAGATTCAACAATGATAGTTCTCTAATGGCCGGAGGTTCCTGGGATGGAGGTGTTTATATTTTGGATAGACAATTGGGTTTGAAGTATCAACTGCCTCCTGGTGGACACACCGAGAAAGTCAATGGTATTGACTGGCACGGAAACTCTCTTTTGACTGGAGGAGCCGAAGGAAATGTTAATTTGTGGACTCTTGACACAAACATGAAAAATCAAAAATGTTTAAAAGCTCATGAAAATAGAATCACCAAAACATTATTTCATCCTGATGGAAACCATTTTATTTCGACGTCTTATGACCAAACATGGAAGTTATGGGACGGCTCTACGTTCCAAGAATTAGTACAACAGGAGGGTCACCTGAAAGAAGTATTTAGTGCCAGTTTTCACCCTGATGGTAGTATACTAGCTACTGGTGGTTTGGATGCGATCGGGAAATTATGGGACCTTCGATCAGGGCGTCTTCTCACTGACCTTCGAGGTCATATCCAAGGAATATACTCTATGGACTGGAGTGCTAACGGGTACCATTTAGCTACAGGAAGTGGTGATAATTCGGTTAAAATCTGGGATTTGAGAAAATTAGATACTCGGTATAGGTCTAGCCAAGGGACGGAGTTGTTCTCAATTCCTGCCCATAAAAAATTGGTGAGTGATGTAAGATTTTACAACAACCTAGATATAAAAACACAAGAGATAGTGGAACCTGTAACAAATGCTGAGGATGAAGGACAAAGGACATTATCTGCCGTAGGGAAAGTGCTCGTTACCAGCTCATATGACGGAGATATTAATTTCTGGAGTGCAGACAATTGGATGAAGGTGGGACAATTGACATCGAATGATAAGGTGATGAGTGTAGACATAGCTAAAGAAGGGAACGAGGTTGTAAGTAGTCATTGGGATAAGTCCATTAAAGTGTGGGGTATGTAGTAAAATATAGATCTTTGAAAAATCTCAGACTCAAAATATGGGGTCCAAAAATGTCACACACACGACGGCATTTTTCATTTCTCTCGCGAGCTTATAGTATTTACCAAAGTATGAATTTGTTACGTATTTTAGATAGTACGCCAGAACCGCCTATTGTAGATATACAACTTGATAGTGTCAATGATACTGGAGAATACAATCTTGCTACACCAGTTTATGAGTTTCAAAAAGAGTTGACGGACCAAATCGTGTCTTTGCACTATAGTGATATCTTAAAGTATTGTGAGACAAACGACAAGACAGAGTTAATCGTCAAATCGCTTCAGATTTGTATAGAAAACTGTCTGTTGGTCAGCTCCCATCCTTACTTACTAATTACTCACTACATGCCTAAGAATTTACTCCAAAGAGATATGGCCTTAAAGTTGGCAGAGACCAGTGGGAAGTTCAATGTGCTCAAAGACTTGGTAAATGTTATAGCCCAAACTTCAAGTTTAACGTCCAGAAGTGTTGGGAAGAACGTGGCGATTGTTATGAGTAACAATCCAAAGTTATTTGATTTGGTGGAAGCTTTGCTAATTGGAGCAGTATCCCAACCCATCAAAATTAAAAGATATATTGGTAATTATCTTAGACGAGACCATAAAAAGAACGAGCCAGCGAACGCCAGTGTGACTGTCCACTTACTTCCAGGAGAAGATGGTGCTATTAAGGAAGATATTTCTACCACCAAATTTGACCTTATTATCAAATTTGACGAACAGGTAAAGAGTGAGTACGTGGAAAAAATACGAAACCAAAACAGGGGTCTTCAATCTTGTTTGATTAACTTAGTTCCCATGTTAAGTATTGAACACTGTAAGTTATATTTTCAAGAGAACATTCATGACTCGGATTATTTATATAAACTTACCTCATCCATAGTCTGTCTTCGAGACCAAATAGGAATATTGGCCCCAGATATTTTTCCCATTTATAACCAAGGGTTGAATTTCTTAGCAGCATTTTTCACGGAATTATTCCAATCAAGAAGTTATCCTGGATGGCCGTTACCGGAATTACCACCCATTCCTAAATTTACAGCTGCTGACGTTGAGAAATCGTTGTTGACGGAAGTGTATTACCATTATACACCTTATGACGGAGACAGCGGAAATAATCCGGATTCAGGTAAACCCGGCCCCAAAAAATCCTACTATGAATTGAACCGGTTACAACTGAACTATATCACCAATCCTTTAACCAACAACTTTGACAAGTTGATAGGGATATTCAATCATGGAATCAAGCCCGACCAAAACCCTAAGTTTTTAACCCATAAGTTGATTATGCAAATTAACAACATAGTCATGGATTATGAACTACTTAATCAAGAATACGAAAGTTTCCAAAACTACAACGACCCCAAAGTTCAACAGAGAATAGGAAGACGAGAGGAAGAGTTGAAAAATGTGTTATCGACTATTTTAGGAGACATCGATCACTCGAGTTCCAGGATCGAAATGGGGAACAGAAAGATTATCAAGAAAACCGAGGAATTGGAAGGTATTCAGCAGGAAAAAGATCTGTTGAAACAAACGTTGGAAGGTTTTGCTAAAGATATTGCTAACGAAGATCGTAAAAAATTGGTAGAGCAGCAACTCCAGTATTGGGCTTTGCAAGATACTATTGCTGATACACTTGGAAAAGTACAAAGCAAACAACAAGAGAAGAATTACATGAAGATGGAGTATGAAAACAGTGTAAAATCTATTAAGGAATCTAAAAACACTGTTAGTGAGTTGAAAGAAATTCACGGTAATTTGGGTAAAAGATTGGAGAATTTTAGAGCTAACGAAGTGGATGAGATAAAGAAGTTCAAAGAAGAAAAGCATTCTCTCATCCGAGAAATTAACACAGCCAGAGAAGAGAATATTCAATTAAAGAGAAGATTGGCTAAATCAGTGAAGTTTTTAAAGGACTCATCACATTTGAAGAAGAGAAAAGGACGGGGAATCACTCCTAAGTAAATAATACATGTAACCTATAAGAATAACGTACATACATAATAAATCACAAAGTAAAAATAGGCATCTCACTCCGTACACTGTCCAAAACCATCACGTTATTTATAGGACTCTCCTTCTTACTCAAAAACTGAATCACATCCTGTGCCAAACATCCTCCTATGATTGCACTTGAAGGTGCAAATTCTGTAAACCCTTGTCTACTAAATATCTCCAAATATTCTTCATTTATCAATCCTTCTGAAACTTTTAAATCCTTACAAACCTGTGTTGCCTTTTGTTTCAAAAGCTCCTTATCCACGTCTAAATTTCTATTGAAGTCTAACAAAGCTAGAATTATTGGTAGCGTGGGGGATAATCTTCTTAACTGTCTTTTATTAAGTTGGTCTGGCAAAAGAGTGGAAGTGAAAATCTCTTCAATTGGCAGGTAAACATCTTCAATAGTTAACAACTCTTTGCTGGTTTCCTTGTTATACTCTACGCCAGTTATGGTTTTGTGAAGACTCAATTTAGTACCTAATTGACGGGGTTGATTCCCCATATCCTTTTCATTTTCGCATTTATGGGCTATTAAATCTGTTATTATATAACCAAACATACCGTGAGATCCAGTTAAGTATAGTGGGATGTTTAAGTTTCTAGAGACTTGGTTTAAGTTGAGTATTTGAGGTTTAGTTAATTCAGTGGCGATAATCAAATCGAACTTTTCGAAAAACTCCGGTGTAGTGTTGATAATAGTTTCAAAATCTTCAGTATTAGTTCTCAATTCTACACGATTGTTCAATTCTTGAATGGAATCAATAACAGTGGGAAGCTTCAATTTTCCAATAACATTGTCATCGTTAGGTAAAAAGAATTGGGCCCCAAAATCTTCTTCCTTTATGGTGGAATTGTCTAAGATTTCTATGGAGTTGATACCACCAAGAACAAGATCTTTAACTATTTCCATGGCTACTGAACCTAAATTGATGATTAAAATTTTGGCTGAACGGAGTCGTAACTGGGTGGCCATTCCCCATAATCGAATCTGCCTATCGTATAAGGCGACTTCGTCACGGGAGAGTTCTGGCATGGAGAAGTGAAAAATAAATGTGCGAAATGAAAATGAGAATATAGCGAAAAATTAAGAAGTTGAAAAAACAAGAGAACAAAAAAACAAACGCTCACAATTCACATCATTCAATCTTAACTACTTCCTGATACAACCAATTTCTGTAAGTGTCCCATAAATACTTGTAACGAAACATCATCTGTTAACACCACAGCTCCATTTCTAACCATGTCTTGATTATTATACGTAGTTGAAGGATTCAATTTGGAATATAAGAATCTGGCTTGCGATCCCCCTTCTTCTGTATCAATAAATCTAGGCAATGGGAATCTATCAACCAATAATTCAGCAGCTTCTTGTTTAGGTTCATCCAATAATTGTTTGAAATTAGCATAATCTGGTTGATCTTGATATCCAGCTTTTCTCCATTCACTAATAGTTTTACCGTGGAAAATTAAAATATGGAAAAAAGTATCCAATAATAAGATGGCATCATCTTTAATAGAAACAGAATCCAACAAAACGGCTTCTGGTTCACTGTCCAATTGAAAGGAGGTTAAAGTGGGTTGAATCATGATCAAAGAATTATTAGTATCTTCTGTTAATAACACATGACGGTAAAATGCAGTTTCATCTGGGGAATTGTTGAAAACCTGTAAGAATTGGGATCTTCTTAAGTAATATATAAATTGAGGGTACAATGAAAATTGAGGACTCAATCTAAATGATTCATCTACATCTTTTCTATAATCAGCGAATTTTTGACATAATCTGATTAACATTCTATCGACCCATCTTAATACATCTGCTCCATCGTCTTGTTCAGACTTGAACAAAGTGACCCTGGCCATGATCACAGCTGCAGCTTCTTGATCGAAAGATTGGGTCAACACTCGTTCATCACTGGTTAAAAGATTGGATACCGTGGTAACTCTTAATCTATAGGTTCCTGAACTATGTTGATAATGAGTTATAAATTGAATGAAACTTTGGGAGTTTGGTGGTAATCCTTGTGTGTTAGCAATATCAAAGAAAACCGCATAACAGTGCTGAGGAGATAATCCACATAATCTAAATTGAGAAGATCCTCCAATCCCCACTTCAGTTTCTGAAACATTAGCACCTTTAACATTCAAAGAAGAAGCATGACCTATTAAACCACTGACTTTTAATTCTTTGGAAGTTTTGACGTCTAAAGTACCACCAAATCCCATGGACAAATATCCATCATCATCTTTGTTAAATAATCTTAAGAAAGATTGCTTGAAAATAGAGGTGGTGAATGCATCAGACAATAATAATGTTCCTCCAGTTAAATTGGTTAATTCTTTCATTTCCAAAACCCCACTTTGATCCAAACATCCTACAAAAACATCAACGACATGACTGTTTTTGACCACTTTATCAGCGATAGTTTTATAGAATTTATTGGCTTTTTTGAAATGTTTGGCATTATCCTTATCAATATCGGAATGGGATCTAATAGGTTCTTTCAAACTCTTGCCCACAATGATACCTGGATCCAAAGTACAAGGACCACTAGCAAATAACATAATTCTAGCACCAAAATTAGGGAAAGTACTACCTAATAAGTTAGTTGCAACATTTAAAGCAGATCCAGTACATCTTAAAGATCTATCACCATTGGCAACAGGCCATGAATCCCTAGACAAGTTTTCTAAAATACTAGTTAACTGAAATTCCACTTCTTCAATGGGTAAGAAGAATCTATTCAAAGAATTTGCGTATTGACCCTGAGGAGGTTGTAAGTTTTGTAACACGGGTTTGTTTAACATTTCGGTTATTTGTTTTTCTGTATAGGTTTTGTCCCCTCTGAAAATATAAGACTTGTTGATAGCTTCACTACCCAAATCGTGAACTTGCACCATAGTTCCATAAGTAATTAATCCAATCAAAGCATTGGGAGGTAACAAATTTAATGATACCACCAATGAATCTTTTAAAGCTTTCAAGTTATCTTCATCCTGACACAAGTCAATCAAAAATAAAAAGATTGGAGGGTTTTGCACTGGTCTGGAAGTGATATATTCTATGGTAGAACTGTTGGAATCTAATTCTATAGGTAAGTTTTCTTGGGTAATCCCTTGATAATGAGCCGGTAATGGATTTCTAGAGCCACAAAGTGGACAGGCCCAAGATCCCGTTGGATCAATCGAGCAGTAAGGATTTAAAATCGATTTACAGTTTTGATTCATACAAAAAACTGGATCATACTGAGCGATAGGTAATTCTGAATTTTGTCTTTTCATCAACGGAGTGTACAAACATCCAATTGGAACCACAATCTTGTTGGCTTCTACTTTGGTAGAAGGGAAAGTGTTCCAACTGAACCTAACTCCATTGAGGTCTTCAGCTTCTTCGAAATCCATTGTAAGTTTGGTAGCGCTGTTGATGAAATGTTGACGTGTTATTCGACGATGAAAACAGTGAGAATTGACACGTGAGTCCTCACGTGAGCTAATCATTTTTTTCTTAGGATTTTTCATTTGTCGCATGCCGGACTTAAGTGAAGACCCCTTACATGGGGTACTGATAGTGTACAATGAGGCGTTATGGAGAAGTTATAAAATGTCAAATCTTATATAGAAGTTATGTATGGCCCATAGATTACTAGAATTTTCACAGAATATGGAAAACATGGTGGAACGGCTTCCCCTCCTCGTCTCAGCCCTCCATTTCCCCGTTCAAGCTTCCCGCCATCTCTGCCCAGCCCAGCGTAGAATTTCCCTGTTGGGCCTTGCGCTGCCCGCTGGACTCGCACTTTAGAAATTTTCGCATCTTTGTCTCCTTTTCTCGATTCATCCAAATCTTTAGCTTCAGTTTATGGCTCCCACACTCATCTAAAGTGTACACAATGCTGTTGACAGAAAAGCCCAAGTCAGCAGACGTCAAGGTAATGGCCGATGGAAAAGTTATGAAGGTTCAAAAGACTCGACAAAGAAAGATTTTAAGCTGTGTCTACTGCCATTCCAAAAAGATCAAATGTTCTAGAAAACTCCCCACATGTAATAACTGTGAGAAGTTAGGTTTTGACTGTCAATATTTTGCCAATGAAAGAGTAAGCAAAGGAGGTAAATTACAAAGGAAGGTCGACGAAGGGTCTACTTCTTCGGAAAACAGTGGCCAAATGAGTCCGCCGTTTAGGGCAAGAATGGAGATGGGGGAAAATGATGATAATGGAATGATTGCCAATAGAAATGGCATACCTGTTGATGGACCCGGCCATATGGCCTCCATGGACGCCACCCAGGAAAATATGAACTCCATCCATTTGTCACCTCCAGGGCACATAACCGGAAATGTCGAGGATAAATTGATGGAGCTAAGTCCGAATTTCCCCAATTTACCTAAATCGTTACTTCAGAGCCATGGAAACGGTGCTAGTTCTAATACTGGTGCCAATGATATTAGTAGACCTCAAAGCAACACACCGAATCCCGCCATTGGCTCTATGATAACAGGACCGTTTCCAACTGTTCCAGGCACTCCGAATCCTCGAGAAGATCAAGTTTCATTTGGTTTGAGTTCTTTTGCATTTGCTAACTATCAGAACCAACCCTACAAGGTTGTAGGACAAGAGCACACGACTAATCTTAGCCATAATAATTCAAGTACAAACATAAGCTCATTGTTTGCCAAAAATCCTGCCAATATTTACCCCCAGACAAACATACAGAGTTTCATAGAGCAGCAGCAGAAACAGCTCGAACAACGAGATTACTCCACGGAATTGAAGGAAGAAATTCCCCATAAGAACTTTTTGAACGGAACTAATCGGTACTACGACAATGAGAATCTACTCCAAGAATTGGAGACATTCATGCCCGCATCCAAAAAGAGATCATTTGAACTCGTGGAAAGGTACATAAAATCTGTTCATATTTTGCTCCCAATTATCACCAATATTGGCGATTTTATGGACGAACATGAAAAGTACTGGCGAGAATGTGACCCCTATGATAAACCATCTAATAATTCTTTTACCGACTTCAACTTGGTCCAATTCTACACCCTTTACTTTCCCATTATGTATGCATCCACAATCAGTGAGTTTGAAGAATATGACAATTTATTATTGAACCAAGACATAGAAAAATACTTGAATGCCTTCAATAAAATCTGTCAATATTACAATTACCCTCACGGGTTGAAAACTATTCCCTTGTTGTTGGGGAATGTCATTATTCAGTCCACATCACCCAATCCTTCTACTTTGGAAATGTCTCAGATTATTCGGTACGCTAAGTTCCTTCAGATAAATAAGGACCCATTGATAAGTTTGAAAATAACCGATGCATCGGCGATTCAATTTAGACGTCTTTTATGGTGGACTATATTTGGACTTGATTGTTTAACCAGTCATAATTTTTGCTTACCGCCAGTTTGTCGGTTTGGAGATTTCAACGTACTTTTACCTGATGAAAACGAACCCATTGTGGATGAAAGCGGCCAGATTGTCAGTCATAGGTTTAATATTTCTATTTTAGCATCAAACGTCAAGTCTAGGTACGATCGTATATTGAATGAATTGGTATACCAACTTCATCAAGGGGACGATAATATTCTGCAGCCAAAATTGTCAGAAATAAAAACCATGATCACGGATTATTTTGAGTACGTACATTTTTCAATGGAGAAATTGAACCTGTACAATAAAATGAATCCATCGTGGTCAGTACATGAAAGTAATTTGGCTAATTTCATGAAGTATTACTGTTGGAGTTTTGTGGATCGAGCATTGATGTTATTACATAAGAAATTTTTACTTGGGAAGAGTCCTACTAGCATTGGTATGGTTACTAAGACAAATGGAGAAGGTTCAAGAGATACGACCCGAAGTAATGGCACCCTTCAAGGTGCAAATGGGGCCGCGAAAGGTACTGCTGCAGGCCATGCATACTCAACCCTTAATGGGGAATCTGCAACCGGAGGTGCAGATGCGAATTCCAATAGCCTAACGGGAAATTATAATATTCATTTGACCAAACCTTCCAATGGTAAGCTTTCTTTCAGTGAGTTTGAAAACACTTTTCAACATTTACCTGAAACTAACCTTATCAACAATTTATTAAATTTCAAAACTTTAAATCTTAATTTGATAGTTGATCCAATTGACTGCTTTGACTATGATGATTTCAATAATAACCTTATTCCTTCCATTCTTCACAATTTGAATGACTTTTTGATGTATAACGACTTTTTGAAATTTGGAAAATACAACTGGTATGTTAAAAGAACAATTCCGTTAGATTCCATCATTTTGTTGTTACTCATTATTATTGTCAAATTCAAGTATGAGGTAATCAAGTACAATGAGTTGATGGTATACACCAAACTTATAAACAAGTCATTGTTTATTTTGAATCGGAAATGGTTCAAAAATGAAAAGTATAAACGGATGCTTTCGCTTACAAATTTAACCTGGGAGTATATCCTCAAGAAATTTAAAATTCTTCATTTGATCAATAAATTTACCGACTCGAACTTTTCAATAATTTCAAGTGGCAGGAAACTGTTCAGCAAGTATGAATATTTCAATTATCAACTAACAGGATATATCAAATCTACAGAGCTATTCAAGACCATGCAAGTTGCCCAACCCAAGTTACCTATGAAATTGATCAGCAAGATAAGTGACCAACGACAAGCACGTTCCAGTCCACCTGCAAGTGATGCATCAGAAATGCATATAAATATGCATGGATCCCAAGCAAACCCTTTGTTGACTGTAAAGCCGGAATTGAAAGACTTGGAAGCTAGAGATTCCCCTCGTAAAGAAAACTGGGAATTTGATGACTTTGTAATAGGTGAAAACCAAACGTTAAGTACCGACTATGACCCTAATCTGATCGAGGCTAACGATGGATTTTCCATTGCTAATGATTTTAGAATTACTTCTGAACTTTGTTCTCAGTTTTCTGTTGATAGGCAAGAATTGGAAATGTTGAAAGAAAAAATTTCTTTCGACTTGAAAAATAACTATGTGGATATAAATGATTACTGTGCTTTTTACATAAGCTTGGAAAACATTCTTCAAGAGTTGATGAACTTTATTAATTAGGGTAGTGTATAATAAAATGTATAACTAGTATATTATAATTAAGCTGCAAATTGAAAATGGTGTGCGTACACCAATAATCCCTTGACTAATAGTCATCGCGACTCCTTAATCAATAGACTCATGGCCTCCGAATCAAAGCGACTTGGTGTAACCAACGTAATTAGATCCAGGTTAAATTTCTTGGATGAGCGGAAATGGAAGAGATTTTCTGCCAGAAGGTTGGAGCTAATTGATACGCTAGATTTAAGTTCCAAGAAGGCTAGTGAACAAGATCAAGAAATAAATAAAGTAGCCGATGCATTACGAATAGAATTTGAATATTCCCTGGAATTTGCCGAGGATTTTGATCGTTTGGTGCGTGCTGCCGTCCAAAGTGTACGTAGGAATCGTAAACGGAAAAGTATGAAGCAGAATGGGGGTGAATCCAATAATGAAAGCTCGAGGCTAGAAAACCTGCATTCGCACGACCGAGATTCTAGCTTGACTCCTGGTGACTCAGCTGCGAAAACCCACGATCTGATGGAGCTTCTAAAATTCACCGATGATTCGGAAGATGTGGTGGAATATAATAAGAAAAGACTTATAAGTGATTATGACCGTACTCGGGATAGTATAGGTAAAATGGTAGAACCCAGATTGGGAAGAATTGGTGATATCAGAAGTAAGGTTAGTGTGTCTGAACTTAATTCCCGCGGTCTGCGGAGCGAGAGTGGTAGTAATTTTTCGCGCCAAAATAGTGCCACTGACCTACCGTCTTTTCATACCCTTCATGCAAACACAATTCATAGTATGAAGAACTCCAGTGCTAAAGCTGCCTTTTTAAATTATTTGGAAAGATCTAAAAGCTGTTCTGAGGCAATTTCTCAACCAACACCTAATCTTGAATTTTTAGGTCATGGGGTAGTGATTTCATCTATTGGTTATCTTTTTGAAACTTCTTTTCGGGAGGCTAGCGAAAAATCGTTACAGTATCTTCGCGACAAAATGATGCAGCCTAATTACCTCGGTAATTTTTACCGTGATATCGACCCAGACGCGTCCAACCAGCTCGCGGTAAATGATGACATTGCAGTTACCAGTTTGTACGCCATAATTGGGTGTTTGGTTAAAGATTTTGGGTTTGAGAAAATTGTTGGATTACTCGAGGAGCTACTTTACTGGCAAGTTGTACGAGAATATCCTTTGATGGCAAAAAGTTCCATACCTCCTACCCATTCTCCAGTGACTCCACGCAGGGCCGAAAGTCCGGGCGGATTTTTGCATTCGCTTGCTGAAGTGGCTAGTGATATTAGGGAGAACAAAGTGAGCTACTCTACTGGCCCAACCGATCATAATGGGCTTAGAAATAGCAAAAAGTCGGTCACTCTTAGATTCTTATCATCCACTTTGAACTTCACATTTTCATCAAACTCCGCTACGCCCAAGCTTGAAGAGCTTCTTGAAAATGGTCGTTCTGCATTCAAATTATACAGAGAGTCATCGGTACTAGGACTCAAGAATATGAAAGATGGAGCGATTATTCAGTCAGACAACGACTTGGAACGTATATTTGGTGCAGAAGAAAGCATTGAGCTTGAAATATTTGCTCAGAGAAACCAAGCAGTGCCCATATATGAAATTACTTCTATGGTTATGCCAAATGATAAGTCTAAAATAATTCTTCCACCACCTGTACCAGACCCTGGAGTTAGTAGTCAACGTTCTTCTGTTGAGCCTGTTCCGTTTGGTAGGTTCAGTGACTTGAAGTTTTTATCAAACCTGGAAGGTCCAGCTCCTAGATTTCAACCTTTATTGTAGATTAATATAGATTTTTTGCAACCATGCGACATTAAAATTGCGACATACGATGACATTTTGTGCGACTCATGATTTCAAGCATTTTAAAGAATATGCTCACCATGGAGTCACTAGCCACAACACAGCAGACAGCTGTACCACCTCCAGCACTAGTACCGCCGCTTAATTTCTCATTAGTAGAGGACCGAATCTACCGGTCAGGATTTCCCATTGAAACTAATTATCCTTTTCTTGAACAATTGGGACTTAAAACTATAATATATCTTGGAGATTTAGGCAAGGAGAAGAAGGATAAGCATAAAGATAAGGGGGAAAAGGCCGAAAAAAAGAAAGACAAAGTTGAAAAAGGTAAGACAGGAAACTCAGACAAAAATAAAGCCGAAAAAGCCGATAAAAACAAGGACCAACAAGAAATCTTGGAAAACTATAAAAAATGGATAAGTACTACAGACATAACGTTTCATCATTTACCTATGGACAGCAGTCAGGAACCTTTCATAGCTGATTATGAACATGAGCAATCAAAGGATCTGTTAAGAATAGCTTTACAACTAATGCTAGACAAGAATAACTTCCCAATGTTGGTTCACTCTAACAAAGGAAAGCATCGGATAGGAGTACTAGTAGGACTTATGAGGAAGATATTACAAGGTTGGTGTATGAGTGGGATATTTGAGGAGTATGAAAAGTTTGCATTGGGTAAGCTGGAATTTGATTTGGAGTTTATAGAGCTCTGGCAACCGGAGTTGGTGGGAAAGAAAGAGAATAAGCCCGAGTTTTTAAGGCGTTAGTCATGAGCATAGTATAAATAAGTTATAAATATATGATTGGAATGGGATATATTGGAAGGGGGTAGATTGGAATGGATAACAGATTGCCACAATTTATGAATTATTTTTCATCTCTCTCAACGCATCCATAACTTCATCAGGATCAATTTTACCCGTAGCATTCTGCACCACTGGATCATCCAATCTCATAAATGGATTAAACTCCAATTCATCTCCAATAGTGAACTTCCCTGTAGTATATTCATTAGCTTTAGTAAATGCCGCCAAATTGGTCATTGCTGCATTATCCAAAATTTTGCTTGAAAAACTAACGTTCCCCTTTGTGTACTCATGTCCAGAATAAACCAAAGTGTCCTTAGGCAAAAGTGCTAATACCTTGTTCAAGGAATAATTCATTTCTTTACCTGTTCCTTCAAAAAATCTTCCACAGCCACTGGTAAACAAAGTATCACCAGTAAAGACCGCTCTTTGGTTGTTTGACTTGTCCTGAAAGTAGTAGCAGATTGAATCTTGAGTGTGACAAGGAGTATGAAGAGCAGTGATGGTTATATCAGACCCCAATTTCAAAGTCTCTTCATGCTTGGGGGTGTAACTTACCAAAGGGGAATCTTTCCCAGCAATAACAGGAAGATCGGGGTACTTTTTGTGAAAGTATTCATTCCCATCTGAATGATCATAATGGTGGTGGGTGTTCACAATGGCAGAAAGATCAAACTTTAGACCCTTTGCGTCTATATGTGCTTCGACTTCATCAGGTTGAGCCAGATCAATTAACCAAGCTTTCGACGTTGGGGAATCAACTATAAGATAACTGTAGTTGTTACCGGTTCCCCATCTCATTGGAATTGATTCAATATGCATTTTTCTAGTAAAGGATCTGAAAGTTGTTAGCATTACTTTGAAAAATTGTGGAGGATTGCGCGGAAAAGGTTGGGCAGTGCACGAAAAATTGTGATAACCAAGATTTGACAGATTCGAAATGAAAGTACTGATTATTCTATTTACTTGGTATACCCCGTACTTTCCTATTGCCATTTTCTTTCTTGCATTCCATCAGGAGGACTGGTTTCAAATTTCTTATCTTTAGCTTCTTCCCAGTTGGTAGTTAACACTGTCCCGTTAGACTCAACATAACTCTTCATCATAGCTTTTCTGGTATCTTCGTCAGCATCTCCATAAAGTTTGCTGAAAAATTCATTTTCGTTTGCTTCTTCTTCATCCTTAACATCAAAATTGGCCCAATTGATGGCTTTTCTGGAAGACGTGGGATATTTGAGGCCAGTGTCATCGGTTGGGGGTACTATTTCAGATTCACCAGAAGATTCTAAAGTCTTCCATTGAGATTTATTTTGCTTTATCAAGGTGATTTCTATTTTGGTTCCAAAAACACGATGAGTTGATTCTTTGGGGTCAATTTTAGCAAATAATGGTTCTAAATTATAGGAGTATTCAGCACCTGGACCTGTGGCGAATGACACAGAAACGGAAGACGGGGTGAAGTCGATATGAAATTGGTCTGGTTTGACGTTCTTTGCATAGATAGTGATGATTACTTCTTCTGGAGTTTGGTACCAGTCCTCACGGATTTGGGTTTTTGGTGAAATTATAGGAGCTTTGGTATCTGGCTGTTTGGTTTGTGGACTCTTCTCGGGATTCTTTTGATTGACAACTTTTTCAGTGGCACTCTGTTCAGTATTGTTTTCAGCATTTTTTTCATTTGTGTCCTTTTCATTTGCAGTCTTTTCATTTGTACCCTTGTCTACATCACTCCCTTCGCTCTTTGCACTCTTTTTTACATCCCTCTCGCACTTTAAAATCCAACTATCCAACGCCACTTCTTTACACCCAAACTCTTTTGCCTTTGAAAAGTTTTTCAAAGAAGTTTCATGATTTCCCTCTCCATAAAACACAATCCCCAATCTAAAGTAACAATCGGCAATATCACCTCTTTTTCCCCGGTCTTGTGCGATGGAGAATGCTTCACTTATGTCACTTTTTGCACGCTCAAAATTCTTTAAACGTTGGTAGGCTACTGACCGTTTCAAAAATGCCTGAAATGCAGTAGGATATTCCTTAACAGCAGAAGTATATGACCCAACTGCTGAAAGGTAGTCCTTCTCTTCAATGTATTTGTCACCTTGCTTTATTAACTGATCAAGGGCCATGTTGAAGAGATCAAGAATTGGTGCGAATCACGAACAGTGGCTGCAAAACGAGAGTTACCCGGAAATAGATGGGGACACTGTTATTGGCACTTCTTAAATTTATTGAATATGATTTATAATATGGTTTATCTATGTAGTCGTAAGTTTGTGGTCAAATATCTGTCTTACCTACCACAAATATATTGAATTATACATCTTCTTTTAGCGATATTTTGGATGCATAAACTACGGGTACAAGTTATCTCCTAATACAAGTTATCTACCAACCATTTATCCTAATTTGAATCTTCCTAAGCTTCCTATTTCTTATCCTGTACCACTAAATCCTTATTGATTTCCAATCAAATCTAAAAACTTTTCCTTACTCATTTCATTAAATAATTCTTCTCTCTTCACCTGCCCAACCTTTTCTTTACTTAATTCTTTATTTGTTTTCACTTGTGTAGATAAGACTGCATTAAATAGCCTTACAACCCCCTTTTGTGCTATCTTTTTCATTTTCTTTTCATGTTCAAGGGCACTTCTAACGTCCTCATCTTTGGAGGGTAACAAGTTTTTTACTCTGTGACGGTCATGTAACTGTTTCTTTTCAGCCAATAATGCTCTTTTCGCCTTAGCTTCAAGTTTGTCGGACTCTAACTTCTTGATAGCGGTCTTATTTCTGGCCATGATTGGGGCTGCTCTATCGTAGGCTTTAAGCTTGGAGGAAATAATATTATTAAAGGCATTAGCAAATGAAGATGAATCATCAACTTTTCTCTTTTTCTTTTTGGCCCATCCTTCGTCTGAATCTGAACCTGAATCTGAATCTCCTTCAGAATCTTCTACTTCAGAATCAGAAATATCTGAAGCTAAACTAGCATTTTCCAATTCACTTTCACTTTGTTCATCTTCTTCAGAATTTTCACGAGGATTTTCCTTTACTTTTTCAATGGACTCTTCAACAGGCTCTATGATCTTCCTCCCCTTATTAACAACATTCTTTTCCCTTTTATGCTCCTTATGTTCTCTTGTGTCTTTCTTACCCATGCTATCTCTTCTCACAAATTTTGAGATGAGGTTATATTCTCGGTGCGCGCACATTCCGCGATAATCCAAATGTAAACAGAAATCAGATTTCTCAATCACCATGAACCTGCCCCATAAGAAACGGAAGTTGGAAAGCTATATTCCTGGTCGTTATAATAAGTTGGACAATCTCCATCGACTCAGAAGGTCAGCAGACCAAAAAGAGAATGATATTTCAGATTTAAACACGACTATAATGACCTTGAAAACTAAAAAACATAATCTTGAATTTGAAAACTTCAAGTTGGATGATGAATTTTTGAAATTGAACGAGCAAGCACAACTTATAAAGAATCAGATAGATGAACTAAAACATCATGAAGAGCTCTCGTTACGAGAAATTGACTCAAAATTTGAATTGACACTAAAAGAACAACAAGTAACACAAGAAGAAAAGATACAAAAACTAAAAGACTCCATTACCAAACAAATAGAGACGATAATTTCTAAAGTTCAACAGGCAAACATTGATAAACGAGCTCGATTAATTACAGAATGTGGCGATTTGGAAGCACAAATAGAAGATACAAAACAAAATCATTTACGTTTGGCCTTGAAAGAGCTTAACCAGAACCACAAACAGAAACTTAGTGTTGTGGAGAAGAATATTGATGAGACTGTTGATCAGTTAAAGAAAGATATTGATAGTATAGATGATCAGGTAAGTGTCCAAAATCAAACTAACGAAACATTTCACAAGCAACAAGTTGTCCCTGCTTTAAGACAATTGGAAGAAAGTCAAAAGGCACTAGACAATGTTAAAAAAGAGTTTTCTGGGAAGGAAAGTGAAATCAACGGCTACAATGAAAAATTGACACTTCTTGAAACCAAAAAAATCACTGCCCAAAAATCTTTGGCTGCGAAAAAATCAGAAACGGCGTGCAAGAACCAAGAAATTATTTCAATGAAAGAACAACTCTTAACGGCTGACTTTGATAGAAGAAAGCTTCATAATCGACTCCAGGAGTTGAAGGGGAATATCAGAGTATACTGCAGAGTTAAACCACAAACTCTAGTTGATCGCATGGAGCTCTTTCAATATCGTGAAGATGGTCCAAATGAAACTGTTAGTATTTCCCGACCAGAGATTTCTACCAAACAAACTGGGTACCAATTTTCTTTTGACAAGGTCTTTAGACCTACGCATACAAACCCTAACATTTTCAAAGAGCTTTCCCAGCTTATACAGTCTTCCCTTGATGGGTATAACGTCTGTGTATTTGCCTATGGACAAACAGGTTCAGGTAAAACTTGGACAATGTCTCATCCACAAGATGGAATGATTCCCCTAACCCTCGATAAAATTTTCAGCGATATTTCTTTACTTGGACAGAGGGACTGGACATATGAGGTTCGTGGTCAATTTCTTGAAATTTATAATGATACCATCATAGACTTATTAGCTAAAACCCCAGGATCAGAATTGCGGTATGATATAAAGCATGATGATTCCACCAGTACCACTACAGTGACCAATTTGAACAGTGAAAAATTAATCTCTTCTGCCCAAGCCATATCCCTTTTTAATAGAGCATCCAAAAATAGGTCTACGGCATCAACTAAATCAAACGAAAGGTCTTCACGGTCTCATTCCATTTTTATCCTTCATCTTGAAGGACAAAACAAAAATGGCTCCAAATGTTCCGGAGTTTTGAATCTTGTGGACTTGGCTGGATCTGAGAGATTGAACGAGAGTCAAGCCAAGGGTGATCGTTTAAGAGAAACCCAACATATAAACAAATCGTTATCGAGTCTTGGTGATGTCATATATTCATTAAATCATGGTAGTACGCATATTCCATACAGAAATTCCAAATTGACGTATTTGTTGAAAAACAGTTTGGGAGGAGAATCCAAAACGTTGATGTTTGTAAACATTTCCCCCGATAATTTTGCAGAGTCTTTGAATTCTTTTCGGTTTGCTCAGAAGGTCAATGGGGTTGAGTTGCGGCCACTGTCTAATCAAACTACACTGTAGCTATACAAGCATATAATATACAGCATCTAAACCTACAGGAAGTACATATACTCTAAACAGTAGCCAAACTCTTTTCAGCCCCGTAAGGAACCAATCTAGGAATAATCTGATCCCATAGCTCGGGCCAATTTTCTTTACCCCATGCTTCAATAATTTCCTGGTCCTTTGGACTTAAACAGAAATTGTACATAGCTACTAATACGTCACCATCCACCGCAAGACCATAGTCGTCCATGGAGTGTGTCAATTCTATCGCTTCTTCCGGTAATCCGTGATAAACATGGGCTATCAAATACTGTTTGTATAGATCATAGTTTGGAAGAATCTTAAATCGCGAGATATTGTTCCAAAACGACTTAACAAGATTGATGTCGCTATAAGTATAGGTCTTTACCATAATCTGAAGGGTCTCTTCATTTATAATATCATGCAGCGCGGGGAGCATGGATGCAAAAAGATCTCTGGTTCTCCCAATTTCCTGAAGATTGGAATAGGCATTAAGAATGGAATTTTGAAGTGCTATATCTTGTTGAGGTAAGGCAGTATCAAGCTTAAGGTACTCGTGGACCTGATGCACACCATCATCATAAAGACGATCACCAAATTTTTGAAATAAATATATATATATTTCCTTCAGGGGAGGAGGGTGGCTGAAGTCAGGATGCAAGGATTGATTGCTTGGGACAGGCTCATGCACGGTGTTCTTATTTGGGATACTTGGAATTTGCTCGTGCAGTTCCTCGTGTAAGGTTCTGATTCTGGTAAAAATTGCCAATGCTGAGTGTAACCTTCCGTGGTCACAAAAAAATTGTATAGCTGGTAAGTAACTTTCATATGGCAAATTGAAGTACTTATGTAATTCTCCATAAAGCACCCAGTTGGTTTCCCAGGTTTCTTCGTTCGTATAGGTGATTACAAAATCATGGAGGACATCCAAAAGATTTTTATATGGAGCACCAAATGCAAGATGCAGTGGAAGTTTCAAGCGAGAATCTTTTTCTATGGGAGGAAGTTCTCTTTTGAGCATTTCTATGGCATCACCAACGCATTCTTCTGCAAGCATGCGTTTGGAAAGTGCAGTGATGGCAAACACATTAATGGAATCTGCCATCTGTTGTTTTACAGACATGAAGGTGGTAAAAAGTTGGTGGATATCTTCTATGTTTCCACATGCTAAAATGATAAGATTGTTGAGCGTGTTTAACGTTTGAGGAGAATTATCTGAAGACCATTGAGCATATGAAGCTACACTTTGATCGAAGATTTCTAGTGCGAGGTTAAAATTTTGGCTGCAAATTGCAGCATCAATGCGGATTTTGAAAGATTCAAGCGATGGTTCTATACTGAACGTTTGAGCAATAGTTTCAAATACTTCATCGTTGGGTTGTAGACGTCCAGAATGTATCAAAATATCTACAAGCATTGTATACGTAGCGTTCAAGTCTAAAGAATCTGATAAGTTTTCAGCAAATTCGTAGATATTTGATTCTGAATACGCTTGTGCTTGAACAACTCTTTCTGGGGAAAAGAACATAGCCTTGTTTTCAACTTCTTTGACCAATGACTTTGCTATTGAAGGTTTGTATTTCCATGCTGCTACTAAAAACGATTCCAATAAACTTGTATCTTGAGTAAACGTTGCAAAGGGAGGATCAAAAAATTCAAAAATTGCAGCCAAATTCTGGTCAAGCTCAACTGAGAATCCGGCTCGGTTTAATTCGGCCATGAGGTTTATGACCTGGACAACAGTGGAAGCAGATAGTTTAGCAGTGTCTTCTTCACTGATGGCAGTAATTTGGGCGGTGGTATATTGAACATTGAACAAGTTGCGTTCCAAATGTTTGTATTCGTGGGTGATTGGAGGATTCAAGCTGAAAAGTTGGTTAATGTACTCCACATACCGGATATAGAAAGAATCACCTACAAAAACTCTAAGACCAAACACGGTGGTAAATAGTGATAAGCTGGGAGGTACTTCCTGGACAAGTTCTGTAAGAAAACTGGTGGTAATTCGGCCACTCTTGTTCAATAAAGTCAACGTTTCTTTCAAACTAGACACTTTTGCTCCAAGCAAAGTTAACTTGAGTAAAATTTCTGGGTCTTGGGTAGATGATATAAGGTCCTGAAGTATAACCAAAATGAAGTCTGGCATCAGGGACTGGTCTTCCATAAGTATAGGATATGCTTTCAAGAATAGTTCTTTATAGTGAGTAGCGGAACCCAGTTTGTATAGTTCCATAAACACAGAATTAACAACAGGGAGAGTTTCTGATGTAATTTTTATCTCTTCCACAATCAATGCAAGTTTTTCTTTCAACATTTGTTGCTTTTGTATGGGTGAAATGTCTGATGTCTTGATTATATGAGAAATATCTGATAGCCTCACATCGGCTAAAGTGGTAGGCTCCTCAATTACAACCGGGCTAGGCTTAAAATTAAACCATTTGTAACGATATCCTACCCTTGGTATTGTCGTTGAATATAGTGGAAGACGTAAGGGACGTCTTAGGAGGCTTCTCATTAAGAGATGAGTTGAGAGCGTATAAAATTCAAGTTAAAGGTCGCGGCGACATTTACATTTACGACATTTTTAACTATGGACAAGATTTCGCGATTGGATTTGCAGCCATTAATTTTTTTACTCCCCGTCGTACTCTGGTAAGTGCAGTTGAAACCTTCTGATGGCCCAATTCTTACCCACAAATTGAACTTCTGGGGCCAGAGCTCCTTCAGTAGTAGTAAATTCTTTCCAAAATTTAGGATCTTGAAATCTGTGGTCTTCAGGTTCAAAAACATTCAACTTTTCTCTTATATTAGCAACGGAATTTCTAAGCATGGAAGCAACCTCACTCCTCAAGTTCTGTGCAGCACTCCCATACTTCAATTCATCGGAAAGATCCGAAGGTTTGGAAGGATCGATGTAATTATTACAAAGGTGTCTCCAAGTACTTCTATACTCCTCGATAGTTTCATCAGGTATAGCCTCTCCTATGTGGATGTGGACCTCGGCTCCCATATTGTTGGGCAAGTACCGCTTAATTCCTTCATCTGCGGTATCTTCTGGTGCTATCTTCTCAAACCCATAACTGAAAATTGGCACCACTATAGGTGCCCGGGTACTTTCCAAAATCAACCTGGACACGCCCCATTTGAAATATCTCATAGAATTATTATGAGGAGGTTGAAGTTGAAGCACAAAAGCTTCTGGAAACACATGGAACCATGAAGTTTTGGTTCTAACAAATGGGGATGTTTGCATAAGTGCCTGTGGGTGTGAAATTTCTTTTAAACCAGTCACTTTATGGTGTCCTTTAAAGATTTGTAAGTGCTGAGGAAGTGGAAGTTTAGATTCTATATCTTCTGGTTCCAAAAGGGTATCATCTGGAGACAAGATTCGTACGGCAGCATCTAGAGAATTTTGGAATATTCCTTCTCCAAATCTTTTTGTACCCAAAACTTTCCCCAAATTGAAAAACCAAGAGGAAGCAGTTGAGGAAAAACATATATTATCAGCCCCAAATGCCCATCTGATAGTATCATAATCAAAATGATACCTCCAAGGCAAGGCAGCATAAAAAGTGGGATCGTCCACTACAGACATGTGGTTCATTACAGTCATTAAACCTCGGTTTTCTTTTCTGGCCCGAGCTAAAGCGTGGTCCAAATTCTCAACGTTGTGGACCTCGGGCTTGTACAAAATATTGAGAAGGAATTTAGAACCAATAATCATCCCGAGGCATGTTGTGTGGGAAAAAAAATTCCATGCTGGGTTGGTACGGGGGTATTGACTTAAAAAGTCGTCCCCACGAGCTAGCACGTCTTCAAATGACATATAGATGAGATGAGAAAGATCGAGTGCGAAATCGATTTTGGTGGGGTTTCCTTGGCCACGAGGGGTAGTATTTTTAGTGCCACTTATTAGGTCTGCTGGCGGTAGATTTTACGCGAAGAATGCTGCGACAAAAAACCTTTATTCAAATACATGATCATATTTCATTCGACTATCAAAACCCAAATTATGTATCATACTTTTATCTAATTCACTTTTAAAATAATCCACAAACTCATTAAAGACCTCTTCTTGGTTAAGAACATTGTAGTACCGGTATAAAAATGGGACGTTCCCTTCAAGCCTTTCTCCTAATTGTCTGAGCGTTTCCAGTTGGTAGTCCGGGTAATCGCACTCATGGATAAAAATTGGTTTATTCCAAGGAATGTCGAATCGATAGCACAAGTCCAGAATTTTTACACTCTTTCCCTTTCGATACAGATCATATGATATTTTTTGGAATCTTAGATCTTCAAGAAGTTGGTTTTTAAAAAGGATTATTCTCAAATCGAGTTTGGGTACTATATTCTGGTGCAAAACTAAACGATGAAGAACTCCTCGCTCTGTCGTGGCCCTGTTGAAACTTGCAAGGCTTAAATCAGATTTTATTTGTTTTTTGGTTGCTAGTGGAAAATGTAATCCATAATAGCTGACATTGGTTAGAGTCTTGGTGATGGCTTTGCTGTTGGAAGGCATATTTTGCAACCATTTTTTTCTGCGCACTTGACGCAAAAGTGTAAATTGCTGCGAATACCTATGGATCCGTTTGAATATAAGCTAAGCTTAGAAGATGCATATTTGAAAGAGTTAGTGGAAGAACATTTAGATGGATCTAATACCACTCACTTTGTTTCCCAAACAACTTTAACCTACTTGATAGTGAAATCAAAAACAGTATTTACTCCGTCACAGTACAAGTACATGATGGGATTGACAGAAAATCACGTCCATGAAACCATTTATAATGGTATAATTGCCCATATACAATCAACTTTACTTCAATTGAAAGTTCAAGGGTTTTGCAACTTACTTGAAATTCCCTTGACGGACTTAAAGGACATTTCGTATCAAATTGGATTGACGTTTCAGGAAATATTTTTTGTGCCCGTGCACAAATATGTAAGTCACACCAATTGGGAAGAAGGTATTGAAAAAGGTAAGTGGGAAGGACAACGGACTCAAGAAAGGGTGATTAGGTATATCAGTAAATTTAATGAGATGTGGATTATTACTAGTATGATGAATTATGTAATGAGTTTAATGAATAAACGGTCTTAAATGTATTAAATGGAGTTACATAATGGCATGGCTCCAATATGAATGTTCTTCCATGAATATGCATGCTGTGCATCAACCCATGCAAAAGTTGCGTCCCTCCATGCAGCCCCATTTTCGCACCCATCGCTCTTCCCTCATTTCGCGAAGCTCATCGCAGAATTTTTTTCACCCAACTATGAGAATAAAGAAGAAAGGGACATCTGGTAACGCCAAAAATTTCATAACTCGTACCCAAGCGGTCAAGAGACTTCAAATATCCCTTGCTGATTTTCGTAGGTTATGTATTTTCAAAGGTATTTACCCTCGTGAACCCAGAAATAAGAAAAAGGCCAATAAAGGATCAACCGCACCTGTAACTTTCTACTATGCTAAAGATATCCAATATTTGATGCATGAACCTGTGTTACAGAAGTTTAGAGAACACAAAACGTTTGCTAAAAAGTTACAAAAAGCTTTGGGCCGTGGAGAAATCACTGACGCTGAAAAATTGGAAAGTAATCGTCCTAAATATACCTTGGAGCATGTCATCAAAGAAAGATATCCTACATTTTTAGATGCATTAAGAGATTTAGATGATGCCTTAAACATGTTATTCCTTTTTGCAAACATGCCATCCACAGATAAAGTTAGTTACAAAGTCACCAAACAAGCTGAAAAACTCACCAACCAATGGTTAGCCTTTGTAGCTAAAGAAAGACTTGTGAAAAAAGTGTTTGTATCCATTAAAGGGGTTTACTACGAAGCTAATGTCAAAGGTCAAGAAGTAAGATGGCTTGTTCCATTTAAATTCCCTACCCTTATTCCTTCAGATGTTGATTTCAGAATCATGTTAACTTTTTTGGAATTTTATTCCACCTTGTTACATTTTGTGTTATTTAGAGTTTACAAAGACTCAAATTTAATTTATCCTCCACAAATTGACACTAAAACTCTTAAAAGTGTCGGAGGATTATCAGCATACATTTTAAGAACCGAAGATGGGTTATTACCCAAGGCCAAAGTCGAAGATGTTGAAGAAGAAGGTAGACAATTGAACAAACAAGAGATTTCTAAAGCATTAGCAGCTAATAATCAAGATGATGGTGAAGATGATGAAGCTGAAGAAGTTGAAGGTTTAGATGAATTTGAAGCTCAATCTGGAGATGTCTTAGATCAACCTTCTAAATTTGCATCACCAACCGCCGAAATTTTTTCCAACTTTGTGTTCTATGTGGGTAGAGAAGTACCTTTAGACGTATTGGAATTCTGCATTTTATCATGTGGAGGACGTATAGTGTCAGAAATTGCGTTGGATGAACTTAAATATAACGATAAGGCAGCATTTGATAAATTGGATTTGTCCAACATAACTCACCAAATCATCGATAGACCAAAGATTGTGGGTAAAGTTAGTGGAAGAACGTATATTCAACCTCAGTGGGTTTTTGATTGTATTAATAAGGGAGAATTGTTGTCTGCTAATACCTATGCTCCAGGGGAAACCTTACCACCACATTTATCACCATGGGGTGATAGTGGTGGATACCAACCAGCTCAAGCCAGTGAAGATGTGGCTGAAGTTGAAGAAGAAGTTGAGGATGTTAGTGAAGAAGTTGAAGAAGATGAAGAGGATGAAGAGGATGAAGATGAGGATGTAGAAGTTGATGAAGATCTTGTAGCACAAAAAGAATTAGAACAAGAAGCTGCAGGTGTTTACAAACCTACTGCCACAAAGGCTAAGAAGAGAAGTGCTGATGAAGCAGACGAAGAGAAGGAATTAAGAAAGATCATGATGACGAATAAACAACGTAAATTGTATAACAAGATGCAATACGGAATTGAAAAGAAGGAGGCCAGACAAGATTTGTTGAACAAAAAGAGAAAGAAGTTAGAGAAGACCAAGAAAGAGTTGAGTAAGTTAAATTAATATAGGTTTAAGTTTTTGTGAATTTTCTATTTGTAATTTTAAATTATTCTATTTGTAAAGTTTTTCTTTGATTTTTTTCTATGATTTTTTAAAATTATTTGCAACTTCTCAAATAATCTCATCCGGTAAATTTTGCATTTCGCATGATCTTTATACGACACAAATCATCCATTGGATCTCCTTTATCTAAATCCAAACTTAAAGAATTTATAAACACTCCTCATTCAACCATAAAAAATGTTATAAACATAAAACCCCAACAAGTTGTCGATAAAAAAATCTATAATAAGATCCTTCGATTGTCAGGTCTAAAACCATCCTCAAAAGATGAAGAGTTAATTAAAGCATTAAATACCCAAGTGTCATTTATAAATTCACTTTACAATGATGACGAAGAAATGAAGAGGTCAAGCAGCAATGAAGCTTTATTCAGGTTAATAAAGTCCGACCACAAGAAGGGTAAGCCACAAACACTTGAAATGATTCAACAAGAAATAGCTCGTTTAGAACCAAGCGCAGAAAAGGGAGAGATTGGATTCAGTTTAAACAAGTTTTTTACAGTTAAAAACAGATAGATTATGACAAATAGATTTTGATGATAGATTCTGATAATAGGTTTTGAGAAGTAGATTTTGATAGTAAACCCTGACAGATCCTGACAATAAATCCTGTTTATATTACATATTTCCAACCCTAGAATCCATATATATTCTATCGGGGATTTCAAATTTAATTAAATTCTTTAAAAAATCTTGAAATTTCAACAATTCTTTTGAGCCATTATTAATCAATTCTATGTCGGTTGATCTTGGAACATTTATGAATGCTTTAATTTGAAAGCTATTTGATGGGTCTAGTAATTTCAAAGGTATTTTAGTTTCTTCATCAGACTTATCATCTCTAATGAATACTTTATAGATTTCAATAACAATGTCACCATGAAAAAATCGAATTCCTTTAATCCAATATTGATTGACGACACTATAACCTAAAACGGTTAAGAATTGTAAAAATGAATCATTAGAAATTTTTTTAGAAACTTCACTTTTAGAAACACCTTCTTTGGGAACATCTTTTACCTCACTTTTAACCTCTTCTATAACTTCAACCTCATTCTTTTCTTCCTTCTCTTCTTTCACCTCCTCTCCTTTCACCTCCTCTTCTTTCATCCCCTCCTCTTTCACCTCCTCTGGTTTATCAACTTCCATTAAATCATTCTCTTCCACCTTTATCAGCGTGTGATGATGTACCAATGTACTTTCATATATTGTTTGGGCTGAACATACTTGATTCTTACCTGCAATAGGTATATCTGCTATCTGTAATGTCCATGTTTTCTCTTGTTCGTCATTGAATAATTTAATGGCATTCAAAGAATCCTTTTGAACAGGGTCACTCAAATCTATATCGTCTTGTTCATCCCATGTGGTTATGCTTTTCATAAAATATTGTTCTATTTGATTTACCTTTCCAGGTTCATATTTCGGTTTGAAAACATTGGTAGGTTTTGATAAAAGGGTATAAGTTGAAATTCCTTGAGGTGACTGAATTCCAGTTAATGCTTGTAAGGTTGATATTGTTTGTATGTAACTATTATGAGGAATTGTTGATACTAAAGAAAGTTGATGGACCATATTGAATAGTTTTAAATTTCAGTGAGAAAAATCGATAAACTAATCGACGGGTGCACAAATAGAATCACCACAAACCTGGGGTTTACAAAAATAAAATAATATTTTGACCTAAAAACATGTTTACAAAAAGAAAAGCTTATTCTGAAAACCATGCCTATAAAAATAATTAACAAGAGTACGATTAACCTATCCAAAACTAATCAATATGCATTCATTATATCTCTATTTACACTGTATTATTGTTCTTTCTTCTCTTTCTCTTGAGGAATTTCCTCAGTAAAAGCCACTACAACAAATGATATAAGAATAATATTGGCTATAAGAGCAGCCAATCCACCTGATAAAATCGTATTATCAAACAAATGTTGAATTATGAAAAATGATAATAGAGGCAAAATTATCATTGCCCCTGTGAAAAATATAAGTTTGTTCAACACTGATCTTTGGTTAGTAAAAACAGGAAGTTTTGGAGTAGCTTAACGGTACATACTTTGGAATATCTGCCATTTTAGTCTTAATACTTCAACTCCGAATATTGAAACTCTCGCGAAGATACTGGTAATTTGTGGTTACGTTACACAAACGTACGTTCTTCCGCGATAAAATTCTTGCACGAGCTTCTGCCTAGCTTCCCGCACCAGACCGATTGATATCGTGTCTCTATCAATAAAAGGAGACGACCACAAAAAGTCTCAAACTATCATCAACTATCAAGTGCACAAACTCAAAATGAAAGTTTCATTAATTGCTGGAATTGGATTGGCCAGCTTGGTTCAAGCATTCATTGATACTGCTCCAGTATACTCTAACAAACCACTTTCACATTATGTGATAAGCAGTAATGAATTAGCCAAATCCATTGATGCTAACTTCTGTCATTTAGATATTAATTTATACAGGGGTGACTTCGAAGATATTGATAATGAATGGTCAGTGGTCAAACATGTCCAATACGACTCAGCCGAGAACATTGATGACTTGCTTAAAGCTTGCGGGGGAAAGATTAACGTCAAAGAAATTGATAGTTTACAAAACAAAGATGATGAATTAGTTTTAATCCAACAAGTACCGGAATTTAAAGGTATTAAAAAAATTATTGAAGAATTTATAGTGGGGGAAAATCATCATCATGAACATACACAAAAGGAAGATGAATCACAAATTCAAAATACTTATCAACCACAAAAACGAACTAATGAGGAAGAAATTTCTGAAATTGAGCAAGATTTTGAAGCCGCCGAGTCTTTGATTGCCGAACAAGGTGATGATGAAATGGTTCACATTTTAGAAGGAGAAGAGGAGGACATTGAACATGCCTTAAAATCAAATTCCAGTTTATTTACTAAGTACCAATTTTTCACATCTGGAATTTTTATGTGTTTAATTATTAGTGGATTTCTTTTGTTTGTTTTGTATACCGCTTTACAATGGGTTAGTTCAATTGAAATTACATACAAATCATTTGATAAGCTGGTAGATTATGAAAAGAAGAATGCGTAAGTAGATGAATAGAGAAGAATTTGGTAAAGCTCTGGTAAATGTTTTTGTGGTAAACCCTTTTTGTGGTAAAACCCTTTTGTGGTAAACTGTGTGGTAAAACCCTTCTGTGGTAAACCCTTTTGTAGTAGACTAACTACACCTCTTCCCTATACTTCTAACTTTTATTCCTAAACAACCTAACTAATACACAAATGGGATTATTTTATACTTCACCAATCTCTTATATTCTTCCCAACTTTCTCCATACTTGGCTGAGCACTTTTCATCGTCTCTTGTTTGTCTATGAATTAATAACCCTGCAAAATAAAACATATAATAATAAGTCAATGGTGTGTTGAATCCAGTGGTCAAACACCAAGCAACACCAATAAGCCAATCTCCAAAATAATTGATATGTTGACTCAATCCCCACCAACCATCAATCAATAAATTTGTACCAGTAATAGTTTTCATAGATTTCAAATGATTCAACTTACCCGCTTTAAAGTCTGATTTCTGTTGATTAGCTGAATGGAAAATGAAATATCCCAAAACTGCAAGACCAACGATAAGGATGCTATTAACCAAACCCAATTCCACTGGATGGTTAGCCAAATACCGCGCTTGTAATGAATAAGTCCAAGGTACTAATGCTAAGTCACCAAAGGCCAACATATACCCAAACCCATCAGTAATAATGTCCATCATCGTTAAAACCCCAGCTTCGTTCAAAACTCCGTCAAAAATGTAAAAACCCTGGAGTAAATTGACGACAATTAAAGAATCGGAAATTTTATTTTCCGTTTGTAATTGATGGTACAAACAAGAAAAATTAATTAATACCCACAAAAGTAAACCTGGTTTTAATTCACAGAATAATTTAATATCCCATTTACCGATTCTAGGGTTTAACTCTCTCCCTATAAACCAATCATATGCCACATTCCCAGTATTACCAGGTAACGCTAAAATTCTTTCATTTGTACCAACTCCATTTGGGGTTAATGTTGACAAAAATGAAGTGAAATAAACGTATAAAGATAACACAAATGCAAATAAAATACAAACCAAACTTAATTCTAACTGATGGGTATAGATAAATTCAAGTTCAGGTAATTCTTTCAACCAATAGAATCTTCCCCCAAGGATACTAAGTAAGATAAGCAAAAAATTTAACCCATTTATGTTGTAATTTAAATGGGTATTATCTCTTAATTTGACCCCTTTCATTTGTGTTCCCGGAGTGATAAGATCAACAGCTAATACACCAAAAAACCAGCACAAATAGAACACCCATACTTGTTTGTTTGTGGCAGCTTGAACTAGCTCGTTTACCTGAATTGCTTGTAAACGATCCAAAACTGACTGGTTAAAATTGGATTCAGCGTTACAAACAATTCCAAACACAGTAACAAGTACAGAGAGACCGATTGCTACAATACTAGCACCAATGGGACCTCCAAAGTTATATTCTGTAGTCTTAGGATTCAACATGATTAATTTTGCAGTTAAACGAGCTTCGCGAATTGTACGATGGGATACACACCCTTACACCAGATAAGGAATCAGTCTACGGAAAACGGAAAACGGAAATAAACCTAAAACCCGAGCGCGACATTGTAAATGTCGTAAAAAATGAGGTCTGTTTTCTCAGGACCTAACCCACGTCAATTCCGGCTTGTAAGGCCACTCACGTGAAAACCTTTAAAACCAATATATCTCCTTTTATGTTTCGTTTGTGGCCAAGATAACTGTGGACCTACTAAACCAAACCACAAATAAAATTGCGCTTGATGGTCGCTAATATGAACACTGGTTACTCCATGATTAGGAAAATCCAGGCTAATGACCATCCTGCTGAAGCAATATAGATTGGCTAGTTTTAATAACTTCTCAAATGTTACCATCCACAAATGTATTTACCCATAAGTAGCCTTGTGGGTACTTTGGTTTCCGTTTGGGGACAACAAAGCAAGAAAATAATTTGGACGAGCACAAATAAAAAAGCGATTACGAAAAAAAAAAAAAGAGCACAAATGCAAAAAAAAACCGCCAACTTTAGGTAAACCAGCACTAACTGGGAACTTTAACAATACGCCTAGAACAATAAATGTTCAGCCTAGTGATAATAAACCTTAGTCGGTTATCACCAGTTTAATTGTATTCTCTTTAACATTGTATGTAAAGTCTAATCTATCAAAACGCTGGACAATAAAGAACGTTTGAAGTGTAGCCAGAGTAATATCATTAGAATTAAAACCTAAGGAAAATTGTATTTGCACTCAGATTTACAAAATTAAGAATCTGTAATGATGGTTATACAATCCGATCGGTAGACGTGGACATAGCAACCCCTTGGTCCCTATAGAAAAAAAAGTTATTCGAAGCGAACAAATTCCACAGAACAAAGACGAGATCACAAAAATGAAAATAAGATTGAAGAAAAAAAAAAAGATAGCGCTAATAATACTTCAACCTTTTGGTGGTTAGTTTTCACTTTTCAGTCCCTGACGCAAAGGCTCATGTAAGCTAAACCCAGCCGATGTTACATTAATACCGGAACCAGTAATAAATTAAAGGGGCAATCCTCATCTGACAAGATTGGATTACTCAATTGAGTTAAATTAAAGATACAATAGAAGATCAAAATCTGCAGGATTAAGCAGGGCAGGTTACGCATAAACCATAAAATTATAGAAAATCACAGATAGTAGCAAGTGAAAAGGAACAATGAATTTTAGTTAGTAAAAGGTTAGGTGATAATTGTGGATTTATCATATGTTCAAGCATGATTTTTGGTTTTTTGTAAACTTTGGATTACAAAACCGAAAATGAAAAAAAAAAAATGATTCTGAAAGGTTTACCAACAGAATACCCTAATACTACCCAGGTTTACACATTTGACTTCGTTTCTATTGTATTCTCTAATAAGCATTGCGTCTAACTCAAAAAGCTTACAATGAAGGGGACATTTTGGGTTGTAGGTTTAATTGTGGTCGTTCACAAGTACAAAACCTCCGAACAATAGAAATCCCTTTTAACCTGTAAAAGTAAATTAATTGGACGCGTCGAAAAAAAAAAAAACTAGACCACAGGATTTTTTTTTTATTTGCGAACTTTTTCTTTTTACAAACCCAAGTTCATTTTTTTTTTCATATAAAGTTGCATAAGAATCCACTTGATCAGATACTTGGTTTTGTTATCATCATATATTCACATATATATTAACTTATATATAACAATATATCGATCTAAGAGACAGTTAGCATTAGCATTAACATAAAAACAAAAAAACCAGTCATACAGACATTACACCCATTTTATTCTCATACATTCACTTATAGCATTAGCAGGTTCTAGCATATTGCAGTTTGTGGTTGAAAGGTACAAGTTATCATATTAAACCCAAAATAAACACTTGAATTTTTCATTTTCAAGTTGTAGGTTACCGTCAAGACAGTTTACAGGTTACCACAAAGATTTTTTTGCAGGTTGAATCCCGACAAAGTTTTCGTCAATGACAATTTCGTTATTATCATCAAATTTAATGAATTCAAATTTAGCTACTCCAAAAAGGAAAAGAGGTAGACCTCCAAAGCCTAACAATTTTTCCAACAAGATCACAAAGACAATCAACATTAGCATTAATACTTCACCTTTGTCAAACTCCCCCGATGCTGAGAATAATTCCAATCAAATTGTTAAGCGAGGGATTCCGGATATCTTTACCCCCACCATGAGAGTTTCACCAAACTCTCGGGTTAAGAAGAGGTCGAAGAAGCATAGCATTAGTTCTATGGACAGTATTAGTCCGGTGAAAAGAAGAGATAGCCAGGTGAACGATTATATCAACGTCAAGACGTTGGATAATATGCAATTTATTACTGGCGGTGGGGGGTATAATGGTGGGGGTCACAATGGTGGGGGTCACCTTGCGAGTCACCCTGGCGCCATAGCCCATGGTGGTTTGGTCCCCAGTGCTGCCGCTGCCGCGGATTATTATCAGTCGCCGCCTCCGTCGGTTAAAGCGCCTGGAAGAGATAAGAATCTTTTACCACCAGTTTTAATTAAACAAGAGAAGTCAGTTAGTCCTACGGGTTCTAATGAATCTATAAATGATTTTAATGATTTCAATTTAAGATTAATGATTGATGATCTGGGCAAAGCTGTTTTGAATGATAGACTGATAATGGATAACCAATACCAAAATCAAAATATCGACCACCATTCTGTCCCCAGCTCCGTCCACTCGGCCCACAGCTCGGTCCATAATTCCGTCCACAGCTCGGTCGCTAATTCGGTTCCAAACTCAGTCGCAAATTCCGTGCACGGCTCCATTTCTGGTCCTGCCACGCACGACTCCAAGCCAAAGCTTTTTCATTCAAACTCAGCTATCGGTATAGAGACAAATTATTTGGAGCCTAATAACTCCCTTGATCTTGATTATGGTCAGGCACCTAATCAATACTTGCAGTACCAACAGGGGCATCATATGACGGCTCAACAAGCCATCCAACAAATGCAACCGGTATCTACTGCTGCTGGCGGTAGGCCCGTCCCGGTAAAATTCAATTCCGAAATGACTTTTACTGAGAACAATCCTCCACAAACCCCCAAACCAAAGGAAAATTATTTGCTTTCCCATACGGGATTAACACCTTTGGCTTATAATTTAACTCCTCAGTTCAATTCTATGATGAATTCTATTATGAATTCGCCTAAGAAATTTAATAATCAGCAGTTTATGTATAACCAGGACTTTTTTATGGGACAGGGAGATATGATGGGGATGGGACAAATGGCCCAGTTTGGGGATGATTCAGATGCTAGGTTAGCGTTGAAGAAGATAATTCATGTAAAGAAGAAATAGTTGTATTCTAGTACAGTGTATTAGTAGGAATAGACATTGGAAATGTAATTGTAGATTTAGGTTGAAAATGGCTGTGAAACGAAAAAAAGGGCTTACATAAGCCGATTTAAAGTTTTTTCTGTACCCGCGGTCGGCGGTTTTGTAATCGGTTTTGTGGCTATAAATCGGTTTTGTGGCTATAAATCACTTTTGTGGTCGTAATCACTTTTTTGTAAAATCGGTCGCGTAGGTAAATGAAATACCGTTGTTAACTGGATATTTAAGGAAGTTTTCGTTAAACTAGCCTAGTGAGGCGGTAATTTAGAGTATTAGATCTATGCGTACAGTATTTTTAACCATGTAGGTTTAAACTTTATACCTGTTATATTTGTAAACCTTTGTAAACCTTTGTAAACCTTTCTATTTGTAAACCTTTCCATTTGTAAACCTTTCCATTTGTAAACACTTGGTGTTCATAAAAATCCTAAATTTCATAAACCCTTTTATCAGTTTCCAGTAATTTGCCCAGCGCAAGTGAATCCCGCTTAAAAGTTCTACAGTTTACAGGTTACAAGCCTGAGGTTCGTGGTAACTACGTAAGGTTGTGAAGTCATAAAATATTTCGGGTTCCCGTTGAAAAATAAATCCAGCTTCTAGGTTTATTTTTGTAAACTGACATAAACACAATCATCAAAGATTTACAAATATTTCAAGGCCTTCATCACCAAAGCAAACTAAATCTCTATCTGTTCCTAGCGGACATTTAAATCTCCCGTTGCCTAGTACACAAGAATACGCGTAAATCAGAAAAATTTCATCTGCAAGGTCTTATTGCTCTAATAATAAGCACGGCAACAAATTGATCTAGGCTGCAAAAGCGGCTATAATTATGGGGTATAGATACTAATTTTATAAAACCTTAATTTGGTTTGTGACCTTATCATTAAACCCATTGGTATCAATTTCATGATGCATCTATTATTGCTTATTACAGGTAATATAACTGCATGATGCATGTCTGCTTGATTTAAAGATCATTAGACGATGAGAAATGGAACTTACTTTCTATTTTAACTCTACTGGGAGAAATAGCTAGTAGATCTTGATGACTCGATGGTGGGATATTTACGAATGAGGGAATCACTCCGGCTCATGGATATCCGTCAACCTGGGATTTACTAGTAGGATTTAACCAAAAGGATATTAAGCAATTCTCTTGTGCGTCTAGGGTTTGGGCTTGTGTACTCGTAAATCTATTTCAGGTTTAACCATCTGCCACGAGCCTAGCCAGATCAAATCTAATTCCGTTACCGTGGTAGCAAGGCTCAAAGATGCGTCCTGAAAAATAAGGGGTTCAAGAATGTCGCATGGCTCGGGGTTTGGGTTTTCGCAGTCACAGAAAAAATTTGTACAAGCCCTCATCTCCCGTGCCGGCACCATTATCCCTCACACGACTTTTGAAAAGTTTGAAAAGTCTTTTGAGAATTAAAATTTTTCATTCCATCACAACTATGTCCCATAGAAAATACGAAGCCCCTCGTCACGGGTCCTTAGGTTTCTTACCAAGAAAGAGAGCTGCTAAGCAAAGAGGAAGAGTTAAGTCTTTCCCTAAAGATGACAAAACTAAACCAGTTTCTTTAACTGCTTTCTTAGGTTACAAAGCCGGTATGACCACCATCGTCAGAGACTTGGACAGACCAGGTTCTAAGATGCACAAGAGAGAAGTTGTCGAAGCTGCTACCGTTGTTGACACTCCTCCATTAGTTGTTGTTGGTGTTGTTGGATACGTTGAAACCCCAAGAGGTTTAAGATCCTTGACCACTGTTTGGGCTGAACACTTATCTGAAGAAATCAGAAGAAGATTCTACAAAAACTGGTACAAATCCAAGAAGAAGGCTTTCACCAAGTATTCTGCTAAATACGCTAAAGATTCCGCTTCTGTTGAAAAGGAATTAGCCAGAATTGAAAAATACGCTTCTGTTGTCCGTGTCTTAGCTCACACCCAAATCAAAAAGACCCCATTATCTCAAAAGAAAGCTCACTTAGCTGAAATTCAAGTTAACGGTGGTTCTATTGCTGACAAGGTTGCTTGGGCCAAAGAACACTTTGAAAAAACCGTCTCTGTTGACTCTGTCTTTGAACAAGATGAAGTCATTGATGCTATTGCCGTCACCAGAGGTCATGGTTTTGAAGGTGTAACCCACAGATGGGGTACCAAAAAATTACCAAGAAAGACCCACAGAGGTTTAAGAAAGGTTGCTTGTATTGGTGCTTGGCATCCAGCTAATGTTAACTGGACCGTTGCCAGAGCTGGTCAAAACGGTTACCACCACAGAACTTCCATCAACCACAAAATCTACAGAGTTGGTAAGGCTGATGATGAAGCTAATGGTGGTACTGAATACGACAGAACCGTTAAAACCATCAACCCAATGGGTGGATTTGTTAGATACGGTATGGTTAACAACGATTTTATTTTAGTAAAAGGTTCTATTCCTGGTACCAAGAAGAGAGTTGTTACTTTAAGAAAATCCTTGTACACCAACACTTCTAGAAAGGCTCTTGAAAAGGTCAACTTGAAATGGATTGACACTGCTTCATCTTTCGGTAAGGGTAGATTCCAAACCCCAGCTGAAAAAGCCTCATTTATGGGTACTTTAAAGAAAGACTTGGAATAAATAGTTTAATATAAGACCATAAATAAAGTCCAAATGGTGCGTGTTTAGTGTAGAAAGTAGTGATAGTGTGGTTTAACTGTCTCTGATATTTCAACAGTTGCTATATATACTCTGTATCCTTGTAACAACTTTCAATCTACACCGTGCTAAACAAAAGCCCCTTTCAGCTCTATCAAAAACTCTGATAGTTTGTTGTTCTTTTTTCAGCAGGAGATTGTCTTCTTTTATATTAATTTAGTCGGCAGCTAATTAAACCATGACCCACCATTAAAAAGTCTTAATCTAAACTGCGGCTACATCATAACCCAATTGGGCTATATGCATATAGTCTACGCATTATGCTAACTTATATTATCTACTTATCGCTATTACTATCAAGCAGTGGACTGCTAGCTGATCGTTTTTCTTCATCAGACACTGGCCGATTGTACAATCCCTTAACACTTAGTTGAGGTGATATGCTATCAACCAAAGGGCTAATATACCCGGAAGACAGATGGTGCATTTGCTGAAAGGAGCCAGGTGCAGGTGGTTGATGCAACAGCTGCATATGAGATGCAGGTGCCGAAACCGGTAAAGGCATTGATGCCACTGGTGACGAGATTCTATTTAAAAGGCTCCCATTCAACAGCTGATTACCTTCTGATTCACCAAACGGTCTGAATTCTGTTGGCAAACTAGGTGAAGAAAAATTGGTTTGCAGCGGTTGATTCCACATTTGGCTACTGGAGGACGATCTTATATGATTCTGGTTCCAGATACTCGAGGAGTACCTTGGACCACTTCCTAAACTGGGGTTACTCAAGTTGGTAGCACTGAAACCTGGACCCAAATGTGCAGTGCCTTGAACTGGCGGTTGATTGACATTTGAGACACTCCAAGGCATAACTTGGGGAGGACTTTGGTTAGTGAAGGGGGGTGAAGTGGAAAAATCGTTTTGCATATGCATATGCAGGGACTGCGTCTGAATGTCAATGCCAGATTCGTAGGGTTGACCATAAAGAGACCTATCATAGTTACCGTTTTCAGTGTATGGACTGGTACAGCTTTGTTGGGAGTTTGATAACGGGAATGATATCTGAGGAGTGAACAGCTGAATGGGCGCAGAACCGTTAAAAAGCGAAGATCCATTTGAGGGAATGGTAGGCTGCACGGTAGATTGAAAAGAACCAGATGCGGAATTGGATTGCATAGAAGGTGCATTTTGCATGGCTGCAGGTGCAGCAGCCAGTGCAGGTGCAGATGACCCTACAGACGTCCCTACAGGTGCCCCTACAACTGCCGGTGCTGGCGAATTACTACTTGATGATGAGGCTGATCCAACTTGCGGCCGCGAGTGTGATCTATTCCTTCCACCGCGTTTTCCAATACTAATCTTATTATTGGCACCACCGAAGAAAACACTTGCCAGGTATTCATTAGCAAAACTGGGCGTATAATCTTTATTTTTAGCCTTGGCTGCTTCAACGGTATTCTGCACGCTTACATAATGCTTGACTTCATTCTTAAAATTGGTTTTCCATGCCTGATCAAAATCTTCCAACTTCCGCAATTCAGCGGCAATCTTCTCCAGCCATTCGGGCTTAATCAGACAAATAGCTTGAAGAGTATCCATTCCTTTTTGATTAATAGATAAGTCTTTATTAAAACAGGACTCATTGAATTCATCACAAAGCTTTTTGAGGTCATCATAGACTTTGAGAAGTTTCCGTTTTTCTGTCTTAACACTTTTCAATTTTTCGTCTAATGCATGCTGTTGCGTCTTCAAACTTTGAATTTCACGTTTAATACATTGAACACTATTGGAAATTTCCTTTTTAGTTTTGCCTGAGCTTTCTTCAATAGCAATTTTTTGCTCATTCAAACGTATTAACTCAGATTGAAGTTGTAAGTTATTTTTAACTTTTGAATCAAGCCGTTTTCTACCTGCTTCCAACTGGTTCGCCAATTTCGTCTTTTGGCTTAGTAATTTTTCCTTCTTCTTCGTATGCTCTTTAATGGTACTCAATGTCTTACCCGATGTCGCAGAAATGTCGTCGAAAACTTTCCGAAGATTGGTATGCTCAAATTGTAATTTTTCAACTTCATTTTGAATGTGGGTTTCCACCAGGTTAACTTCTTTGTTTGATTTGGTTAATTGACCTTGAAAATATCTCAAGAGCCTTTGTAACATATTTTCATCTTCGATTTGGTGAATTTTTTCAGCGTTAAGTCCAGAGGCTTTTCTAGAAATCTCTAAATCTTCAAAGTCTGAATCTTCTTTTGAAGCACAAAAATTCAAACGGGCAAAATTTTCCACTCCTTCTTCAATGTTAACATAAACTGGTTGACTCAGTGATCGATATCCACTAATATAATTAATTGCCACTACTTTAAGTTGGTACAAAACGCCCTTCTCTAGGTCATTAAGTTGGCAACTCTTTGTGTTAATAGTGGCAACTTCCTTATTGTTGACCAATAAAACGTAATACAAAATCTCTGGCAGCTTGACCTGGATGTCCCAATGAATCACCACGGAATCTTTACCCACGGAATCAATACAGATGTTGGGAATATGAGGAATATCAATGTTCAAATCGGTGATGATTTGTTCGAGGGGAACCTGGAAAAGCTTTATACACCGGTACAATAGCCACAAAACTGACGGAACAAGTGTGATAAGTAATTCAAGCATGGTGAACTACTTTACGCTTGCTTTGTTTGTTTATGGTTACCGAATGGTTCTGTGGAGGTTTAGGTTTGTGAAGAATTTTGAGTGCGATTTGCATCGACTTTCGAAGAGAAAAAAAGGCTTCACGTGGATAATCACGTGCAATATGAAACATTTGTTCAGAACGTTTACAAGGAATTTGAATACAGTTGAAATAGAAGATTATGGTGATTGAAGCTACTTTTTTGTTTTTCTATTTACAAGCACTTGTTCAATTCCCTTACCTGTTTATAATTTACTCCTGTCCTCCACTTCCCAAATAGGAAGTTGCGCATTTTGAAAGGTGCCAAGCAACGATGACAGGGAATTAATCCAGGAACATGGACGAGACAGAGTGGGGAGGATATTTGAAGAGGCAATGGATAAATATCTTTTTTGTCCAACACAAAACAGAACAAATAAAAGACATGCACAAAGAAGGTGTCTAACAACCGCAAAAATGCTTGCAAACATAAAGAACCCAAACCATTTCTTAAAGGCAGTGTCTTGACCACAAAAATCTGTTGCCCTCTTATCCCTTTCTGTTACCCTTCTGTTTTGCTTCTTCTCATTTGTTCATCTTTACTTTTAAACACCACTCCATAAGCATTTCTCACTTAAGAGATTTGCGTTACCAATCGGGAAGTTTGCATCCTCACCCGCAGATTCTCGCATAAAACTTACATCAATATCATATACATTAACCAAATACACCACAACTACTTTCAGATTAACCTATATACTAATTAACGCTTAAAAAGGTAAAACTGAACCATCGTAGTTAATTAACTTTCCGTTAAATTCTTCTTTAGGGTTACTGAAAATTTTGTATAAGTAATCGGCAGATTCTGCTGGTTTCAAAACTGGAACACCTTCAAGTTGAGGGAGACCAATGATTGAGTTACCAACAGCAGTACCAACTAAACCAGGGTGAACAGTAGCAACAAAAGCACTTTTAAACAAAGGATTAGATGAAGTAAGGGTTTTGTACTGCAAGTAACGAGCAATTGAGTTGACAGCAGTTTTGGAAGCTCCATAAGCGAATACTCTCAATGGCAAGTCGATGGTCAAACTGGCAAGAAGAGTGGAAACGAAAAACACTCTCTTTTGGACACCGTTGTCTTTAGCAAGTAAGTAAGGTTCAGCAGCATTGTAAACTTTAGCAGCACCAACAGTGTTAGTTTCAAAGTCGGAATGTAAAGCATCAATGTCTAAAGTATATTTTGCAGTGAATCCTGAAGCCACCCCCGCATTATGAACAAGGGTATCAATACCTTTACCTTTGGTAATACTTTCAATAGGTTTCAATGAAGCAGTGATATCTTCTTGACTGGCTAAAATGTCCAATTCAAGAACATGGAAATTGGCAGATTCAAGAGCAGTCAATTCCGGGGCCTTGGATTTATCTCTACAGGTTGCAATTACCAAATTGGAAGGATCTTGAGCAAGTTTTTGGACAATGGCAAAGCCAATTCCTTTGTTTGTACCGGTGATAAAATAATTAACCATTGAATAGAGTAAAGTTAGTAATAATTGAGTAAGGAAATAGGTTTGTTTAAATAGTGGAAATCTGAAAATCACCGGTGTGTCACCGCACGGCCGAAAAAATTGTCACCAAAACCGGGCAAAATTTACCGTCTCTCAGAAATTCTTTTGCACCAAATGTATAATCATGTATAGAATAGCTTACAAATACTACCCCTATATAAACCATATACACTAAAGCAGAAATGAGGTCATTTTAAACTTCTTGTTCCACAAGCCCGTGTTTCCAAAACCATGCGATGCGTGTACCGTCTTCACGTTCACGGATCAACACAACCATCCCGCTTGTGTTTTGGCTTTCCCCAGTGTAGAATGTCCAATTATCAAAAGATCCGAGGATTCCTTTAAAGCATTCCGGTGCTGCATGTTGGAAAGTAGGAAGTGCCTCAGGGTTTGTTTCGTGTAGATACTTTTTGACATTGGCCAGGTATATCTTGAAGGATTGAACAAATGATCTCTTGTCAAAAGTAGTTTTTTGCAACCTGAAAGAATGGACCACATTATTCACTAAAGAATCTTCGTCACCGTCAAGTGAAATCATTTTACATTCAACTTCGTAAATAACTTCATTTATTTCATTCAATTCAAAGCTGTCTGACAACAATTCGTCGTTCTCCTCAGTTAAAGCGTCTTTAAAGACAATCATGTTAAGGTCAAAGGGTTTTTAATGGAAAAAGTGATTAATGGAACAAAAAATTGCTGAGTTGTTCAGTGGGAGATGTTGGTAGGTTGAACAATAGGTCGTGCGAGATCCTGGGTGCAAAAAAAACGGTCAGTGAACAATATGTACAGCGTCAAATGGTTGTACTTATATGGCTAATTGGAAGGTTCATATAACACCTAGTATGTTATTATGGTAATAATGTAGCAATTGTGGGACTTGTTGCTCATATACATTTTGTGAAAGATTGGTGAGAATTTGGCTGCAAAATTAGCTAACGTTAATTTTGTGGTCTATGACTTCTTAAATTGAAATGTTGTTGATCTTTGATCTATAACTTTTATGAAGATGTACTAAAGCAAAAGGAGAAAGACAAACAGGTAGACTGATTCTTAAGCTTATATTTGATAGATGTAAATCAAAAACAATTAATGAACATAAACGATAAATGTACTTATACATAAAACCTAAACATAACAACTATTACAAAGTGCTAATCATCTCAACTATCCCCACTAACCAAACCATGCATTAAAACACTAATCCTAACTCTTGATCAACAAAAACCGATGCTTGTCTTTCTCCATCCACGCTTTCGCATACTACCGCTTTAGGAGATCTCCTATACCCTCATGTCACCCTCTGAACACTTGAAAACTCCCCAATGACCCTCAAACAACTCTAACTCACCATATACACCCACTCACACTTATCATACTCTTTTCACCACTTGTCTCCTGCGGCTCTGGCACGTCAAACACTTTGGGACCACTTACCTTATTGGGTATGATCCACGGAAATTCCCAATTAGGCAATTACTTGCGAAATCATTTTTCGCTATAAAACTGGAGAAAGTCCCAGGTATCAATTAATTTCAACCACCATGCCAGTTACGTTTGAACAATTTTTAACCAAGGATGCTCTTGATAATTATGAAGACTCCGAGAAATTCCAAAAAGTGTATTTACCTAAATTGGAAAAATACAGACAAGCCTTAAAAGATGCCATTCTTCCAGAATACTCCACTGAGGTTCCAGATGACATTGATAAGCTTGTAGCTCAACAATTCAACTCGTTGAAGTATTTATATGACAAGAAATTATTAAACCCAGAAGAATTTGGCATCACTGATTTATCTGCCACGGAATTGGCTGCCAGAATCGCCAAAGGGGACTACACTTCTGTTCAAGTGTTCAAAGCTTACGCTAAAAGAGGAACCATTGCTCATCAATTCAACAATTGTGCTTTGGACTTGTTTACAGAATACGGATTACAAAGAGCTCAAGAGCTTGATGATTACTTCAAGAAGAACGGTACCACCGTAGGTCCATTGCACGGAGTCCCCATCTCGCTTAAAGAACAAATGGATTTTAAGGGTAGAGCACGTCACGCTGGGTTCGTGTCTCAAATAGACCATATTTGTGAAGTCCACGGAACTACTGCAAAGATTTTGGAAGATTTGGGAGCTGTTTTCTACATTAGAACCACCGAACCCCAAACCATGATGCATTTGGATTCCAACAATAACTTTATTGGTATAAGTAAAAACCCCCATAACCTGGCTTTATCGCCGGGAGGGTCTTCTTCGGGTGAAGGATCCCTTGTTGGGTTTGGAGGTTCAGCCATTGGTGTTGGAAGTGATATTGGTGGGTCCATTAGAGCCCCAGCAGCTTATTCTGGATGTCATGGATTAAGACCAACTTCCAAAAGAATTGGTCTTTTTGGTGGATTGTCTGCTGGAATTGGTCAAGAGAGTGTTATGGCTGTAGCTGGGCCAATGACCAGATCAATCGATGACATAGAATTGTTCATGAAGCATTATATTAATGAGGGTAAACCGTGGGAAAAAGATCAAAATGCTTTGAAGATGCCTTGGAGAGATGTGGCCGTACCAAAGCCATCAGAAATTACCATTGCTGTTATGTACGATGATGGGTTAGTCAAGCCCACCCCACCAATTGAAAGGGGTTTGAAAGAGACTGTTGCCAAGTTAGAAAAAGCTGGTTTTAAAGTTGTTGAATTTAAACCAATCAAAACTGACATTGCTTTTGATGTCGTGAATAAATTCTATACTGCCGACGGAAATTACATGCAAAGAAAACTTTTGGCTGAATCTGGAGAACCTTTGACTAAATTAACCAAATGGGCCATGAACTTTGGAGAAGGTTCTAAGGACATCGGTGTCACTGAAAATCGTCGTTTAAACTATATTAGAGACTCTTTGAGACAAGAATACAATCAATTCCTTATACAAAACAATATTGATTTTATTTTAAGTCCAGCCTATAACAATGTTGCACCTCGACACGAAGCTGTATACAACTGGTCTTACACTGCTTTATTCAATCTTTTGGACTTACCTACCTTGGCATTTCAAACCGGATTGTTCCAAGATCCTAAGGTTGATAAGTGGGATGAATCTTTCAAAGATTACAAATTCAGAAGTCCTTTGGAAGAATTGGAATTGACTGGATACGATCCAGAAAAGTTTGTTGGTGCTCCAATTGGATTACAATTAAGTGGTAGAAGATATTTTGATGAAGAAGTTGTTGCAACTTCTAAGGTTATTGTCGATGTCTTGGGAGTTGACTTATATAAGCTTTATCAGTAGATTTCGCAGCCATTGTGAAAATAGATAATATAGAGGAAATTAATTCAAATTTAAGCAATAGGTTGAAAAGAGAGTTTTTCAAAAAGTTCATTCAACTGCGCATGGATATATGGATCTGGGTAACCCCGATCTTATTTCTGTGGATCGTAAATTTATACACTTCACTTCTTTCTGGCTTGCCCCAACTGTACCCCTTTTGTAATAACGTAACCTAGCGGCTATCTGGATAACTACTTCCGGGATGTCTGAGATTGGTCGGATTTGTCCCAAACGAGCATCAGTAGCTTAGTAATGCATTCAAAAGAGGAAATTATCTAGGACGTTTCGTAATGTGTTTCAAGGTATTCGTGTGTTTAATGTAAATGCAGTTGGTTTCCTGGAAGAATGGGGTACGAAAACCAAAAAATAACCCTTGCTTACAAATCTTGAGATAGTTCCATGTCCCAGCCCAAAACGGTAAACCCGATTTCGGTTTCTTCCATTTTCGGTTTCTTCCATTTTCGGTTGGTTCATGGAGGTGGGGATCGGATATAAACCTGGCAAATTTCCTTGAAGTTCAATATCAAAAATGATATCTGAGAACAGCCAAACAATTACCTTTGAAAAGTTTTTAACCAAAGATCCTCTCAGTGATTATGAAAATCCTGACCTTTACAAAAAGGAGTTCCTCCCAAAGATTGAAAAGTATAGAGAGGCTTTGAAAAATTCCATTGTTCCGGAATATACTATTGAGTTACCTGATTCAATTGAGGCTTTGGAAAAGAAGCAATTCAACGCTGTTAAGTTTCTTTACGAAGAAAAGTTATTAACACCTCAAGAATTTGACATCACCGATTTGACCGGTCCTGAATTGGTGCAAAAAATTGCTAGTGCGGAATTATCATCAGTGGAAGTTTTCAATGCCTTTGCCAAAAGAGCCACTATTGCCCACCAATTAACTAATTGTGGTATGGACATTTTCATTGATGAAGGCTTAGAGAGAGCCAAATATTTGGATAAATACTTGGCCGAAAACGGTAAAACAATTGGGCCGCTCCACGGGTTACCAATCTCTTTGAAGGAACATTATTTCTATAAAGGAAAAGTGTGCCATGCCAGTTATGCTTCGTTTGTTGACTTTATAGCTCCAGAGCATTCTGTTACTATTCAAATTTTGGAAAATTTAGGAGCTGTCTTTTATATCAGAACCAACCAGCCACAAAGCTTGATGCATTTGTGTTCAGACAATAACTTCGTGGGGCCCACCCGAAACCCTTACAACTTGTCATTGACATCCGGAGGGTCTTCCTCTGGTGAAGGAGCTTTGGTAAGTTTTGGGGGATCTGTTGCTGGATTGGGAACCGATCTCGGAGGGTCTATTAGGGCACCAGCAGCCTTTTCTGGTTGCTACGGGTTACGTCCTTCAGCCAGGAGAGTTAGTTTAGGTGGATTAAATTGTCACGGAGCTGGAGCAGAAAGTGTTTTAGGTACCTCTGGCCCTTTGGGAAGAACAGTTGACGATATTGAACTCTGGATGAAGCACTATATCAACGATGGTAAACCATGGCTCCTCGACCAAGACACGTTAATGATGCCTTGGAGGGAAGTAGCTAAACCAAAAGCCAAAGATATCACGGTTGCAATAATGTACGATAATGGTTTGGTCAGACCCACTCCACCAATCGCTCGTGGATTGAAAGAAACGGCTGCAAAATTAAAGAGTGCGGGAGTTCAAGTTCTTGAATTTGAGCCATTTGATACCGTGGAAGCTTTTGAATTAATCAAGAACTTGTACAATGCTGATGGTAATGCTTCCAGTAAAGGTCTTTTACAACTTTCAGGTGAACCATTGCTTAAGTTAACCAAATGGTACTTGAACTTCGGTAGTGGTGGTAAAGCCTTTACCGTTCCTGAACTTCATGCTATGAACCTTGCTAGGGATCAATTGAGACAAAAGTATAACCAATATTTGCTTAAGAACAAAATTGACTTCATCATTAGTCCAGTCTACAACAACGTTGCTCCTAGACACGGTGAAGCTTTTAATTGGTCTTATACCACTTTGTTTAACATTTTGGATTTTCCTTCTTTAGCGTTCCAAACTGGGTTATACCAAGATCCAAAAATCGACCAATGGGATGAATCTTTTGCAAACTATAAGTATAGGAATGATTTAGAAGCTTTAGAATTAGCAAGTTACAACCCAGAAGATTTCAAAGGGGCTCCTATCGGGTTGCAAATGAGTGGAAGAAGATACTGTGACGAGGAAGTTGTTGCTGCTTCCAAGGTTATTGTAGATATCTTGTAAGTTGATTCAAATAAACAGTGAATTTCGCAGCCATCTCGAAAATATAAAATTAATATAGAAGACACTTGCAGAAGTTCTATATAAGCCATTATTGAAGCTTCACAATACTATACTTATACTATTTCCACAAAAAAAAGTCTTCTAAAGAGAACTCCATAAAATCAACTGCGACATTCCACAATGCATGGGCATCCATAATTGGATCTACCTAATCCAACAATATTTTTTCAACATCCTATTTTGAACAATACCCTTCACATGTTCCCACATTACCCTACTTTAGCCTACTTCCCCTTCCAACCTTTCATTCCTAACCTAGCCGATTACTCGGGCTAGTATTTCCATGCCACATCCCAAAACGGTAACCTCGATTTCTTCCCTTTTTGGATGGTCGATGCGCGATAAGCTTATCGGATATAAACCTGGCAAATTTCCTTTGAAATCAACTCAAATCAAAAATGATATCCAAAAACGACCAAGCGGTTACTTTTGAAAAGTTCTTAACTAAAGACCCCCTCAGTGATTATGAAAATCCTGAAATTTATGAAAAGGAGTACCTCCCAAAGATCGAAAAGTATAGAGAAGCATTGAAAAATTCCATTGTTGCGGAATATACTGTTGAATTGCCCGATTCAATTGAAGTTTTGGAAAAGAAGCAATTCAACGCTGTTAAGTTTCTTTATGATGAGAAATTGTTAACACCTAAAGAATTTGAAATCACCGATTTGACCGGTCCTGAATTGGTGCAAAAAATTGCTAGTGCGGAATTATCATCAGTGGAAGTTTTCAATGCCTTTGCCAAAAGAGCCACTATTGCCCACCAGTTAACCAATTGTGGTATGGAAATTTTCATTGACGAAGGTTTAAAACGGGCTGAATTTTTAGACAAATACTTGGCCGAAAACGGTAAAACAATTGGTCCTCTTCATGGTATCCCATTATCTTTGAAGGAACACTATTTTTATAAAGATAAAGTCTGTCATGCCAGTTATGCTTCATTGATTGACTTCATGTCTCCCGAGCATTCTGTTAGTACTCAAATCTTAGAAGATTTAGGAGCTGTCTTTTACATTAGAACTAACCAACCACAATGCTTGATGCATTTGTGTTCAGATAACAATTTTGTGGGTGTTGCCAGAAACCCTTACAACTTGTCATTAACAGCTGGGGGATCTTCCTCTGGTGAAGGAGCTTTAGTGAGTCTTGGAGGATCTGTTGCTGGATTAGGATCCGATATTGGTGGGTCCATTAGAGCCCCAGCAGCCTTTTCTGGGTGTTACGGGTTACGTCCTTCTACTAAGAGAATCAGTTTGGCACGTTCAAATGCTCAAGGTGCCGGAGCAGAAAGTATTTTGGCTGTTTGTGGTCCTTTGGGAAGAACAGTTGACGATATTGAACTCTGGATGAAGCACTATATCAATGACGGTAAACCATGGCTCCACGACCAAGACATGATGATGATGCCATGGAGAGAAGTAGCTAAGCCAGAAGCCAAAGATATTACTGTTGCAATTATGTATGATGATGGATTAGTCAGACCTACCCCACCAATTGCTCGTGGATTAAAAGAAACGGCTGCAAAATTAAAGAGTGCGGGAGTTCAAGTTCTTGAATTTGAACCATTTGATACTCTTGAAGCTTATGAATTGATTAACAATTTGTACAATGCTGATGGAAATGCTTCTAGTAAGAGTCTCTTGAAGAAATCTGGTGAACCATTACTTAAATTGAGTAAATGGTACTTGAACTACGGTGGTGGTGGTAAAGCTTTTAGTGTACCTGAACTTCATGCTATGAATTATGCTAGAGATAAGTTGAGACAAAAGTACAACCAGTACTTAATTAAAAATAAAATCGACTTCATTATTAGTCCAGTCTACAATAACGTTGCCCCAAGACCTGGTGAAGCGTATAACTGGTCTTACACCGCTTTATTTAATATTTTAGATTTACCCACTTTAGCGTTCCAAACAGGATTATACCAAGACCCAAAGATTGATCAATGGGACGAGTCATTCAAAGACTATGAATACAGAAGTGATTTAGAAGCTTTGGAATTGGAAGGTTATAACCCAGAAGATTTCAAAGGGGCTCCAATCGGATTGCAAATGAGTGGTAGAAGATATTGCGATGAGGAAGTCGTTGCTGCAGGTAAAACCATCGCTGAGATTTTGACTAAATAGTTTATAAAATATACATTAGCATTGACAAATTATCCAATGATTTTTAACACCCCTATACATCTAAGTGATTAGTCAGTTGTCATTTACAAAAGTCTTGGTTAAAGTCTTGTAGCACAAGTGTTAACTGCCTATCTTGGACTCACATGCGGCACGTCCAAATCGGGAAATTAGCGGCCACTATTTCACTGATAACAGTCCTTGAAAGTACAAATACCTCTTATCTCCATTCCAATTTTGAATCATCACTATGACTACCTACGAACTGTTATTGGTAAACGACACTTTAGAAGGATATGAAGATGCCGCCAAATATGAAACTTACATCCCTAAATTAGAAAAATATAGGGCTGTTCTCAAGGACTCGATCAAGTCTGAGTACTCTGCGGAATTACCCAAAGCCGTTGATGACTTGATCAAAGACCAGTTCAATTCCGTCAAGTTTTTATACGATAGCAAGGTACTTTCTGACAAGGAATTGGAAATCACCAGTACCCCTGGTTATTTATTGGCTGAAAAATTAGCTTCAGGAAAGCTTTCGGCTGTCGAAGTTTTTAAAGCCTTTGCTAAGAGAGCTACAATTGCTCATCAATTGACCAATTGTGCCATGGAAATTTTTACTGACGAGGGTTTGGAGAGAGCTGAGTATTTAGACAAATATTTTGCTGAAAACGGGAAACCAGTTGGACCTCTTCACGGGTTACCAATTTCTTTAAAGGAACATTTATACTACAAGAACAAAATTTGCCATGGTTCATATGTTAGCAGTATTGATTATGTTTCAACTGAACACAGTACTACAACCCAAATCTTGGAAGACTTAGGAGCTATTTTCTACATCAGGACCACCCAACCACAAACATTGATGCATTTGTGTTCTGAAAACAATTATACAGGATTCACCAGAAATCCTTACAACTTAAGTTTGTCCCCTGGTGGGTCATCATCTGGTGAAGGGGCCTTGGTTTCTTTTGGTGGATCAGTTGCTGGTGTTGGCTCTGACATCGGGGGTTCTATCAGATCCCCAGCTGCTTTCTCTGGATGTTTTGGACTTAGACCAAGTACCAAGAGAGTGTCCTTAAAAGGGTGTGCGGGTCTTGATGATGGACAAGAAAGCGTTGTTGCTGTAGCTGGTCCTTTAGCCCGGTCTGTAGAAGATATTGAAATGTTTATGAAACACTATGTTAACCTGGGTAAACCTTGGTTACGTGATCAATACATTATTCAAATGCCTTGGAGGGAAGTATCTAAACCCAAAGCTTCAGATATTACTATTGGGGTTATGTATGACGATGGGTTAGTAAGAGTCACTCCACCAATTGCAAGAGCTTTGAAAGAAACGGTTGCAAAATTAGAAAGTGGGGGTGTAAAACTTGTTGAATTTAAACCCATCAAGACAAAATTGGCATTTGAAACTGTTCATAAAATGTATACTGCTGATGGTAACGCTGGAGCAAAGTCTATATTACTGGAATCAGGCGAGCCAGTGGTCAGATTAACTAAAAATTACTTAAACTATGGAAAAGGAAGTACACCACTTACTGTTACTGAAAACAGGGAATTGAATGCTATTAGAAATCAATTAAGACAAGAATATACTGATTTTATGGTGAAAAACAAGATTGATTTCCTTTTGACTCCAACATACAGCAATGTTGCACCTAAACCAGGACAAATTTACAATTGGTCTTATACTTCTTTATTCAACATTTTAGATTTCCCAACTTTAGTGTTCCAAACTGGATTATTCCAAGATCCTGCTGTTGATAAATGGGATGAATCATTTAAGGACTATAAATTTAGAAGTCCTTTAGAAGAATTAGAGTTATCAGGTTACGATCCTGAAGAGTTCAAGGGTGCACCAATTGGATTACAATTAAGTGGAAGAAGATACACCGACGAAGATGTAGTGGCTGCTGGTAAAACATTGGTTGAGATCTTAGGTGTTGATTTGTATAAGAGTTGAGTAGTTAGTTTTATTAGATATTTGCATTTACAAGAAGAAAAAATAAATGGCTGCGAAAAACTATTTTGTATTCTGTACTGTTAATAACTACTCTAGACACCTTACTTCCTTGTCTTGACAACAATAGTGGTAACTATTAATATACCATTAAACAACCCCATCAAGAAAAAAGGAGCAAAAACCCATTTATCACTCCACAATCCTCCAAATTGACTCAACAATAAAATTCCTAATCCTCCAAAAAGATTGTAAACTCCACTTATCGACCCCACTGCATCGTTCTCTGCTGACACTATACTCATACTTGTGATCACAGTACCTATTTGAGAAATTCCAATACAGCTCACAAATATGAAACTCAAAGCATTTCTAGGGTCTTCTAAGTTAAAGAATATAATAAACCAATTACCTACAATTCCAAAGGCTGACGCAACAAGAAGACAGTTTTTCTTTCCTGCTTTATCAATAGCATATCCCCAGAAAGGTGAAGATACTAATGATACTGTTTGTGATACCCCCGTCAAAATGGCTGCAAAAATATATCCATCGTAACAATTGGCCTTAGAAGGCATCCCATCAGCGTCACACTGACCACTTTTGTAATAATAGTTGTACACAAACAAAGGTACAAACACTGCCATAAGTACAGAAGTAGATCTAGCCACAAATCCAGCGATACAAGCTACTTTCATGGTAGAACTTGTCTTTAGACGTTCAAATCCTGTGGACAATAATTTGAAATAACTGACATGAGAAGTGGTGGAAGGAGAATTATAAAGGAAAAACACCATGATAACCCCCACAATGGCAGATAACACCCCCAAGATAATAAATGCTAATTTAGAAGCTTCCTTTGAACTCAAATCATAATCAGTCAGAAGTCTCACAGGTAAAGTCAAAAAAAGACTTACGGAAAAAATCGCACCTAATCCAGTGGAAATTCCAATCATGGCGGAATACTTTCCGTTACGTTTAACATTACTCACCACACTAGGAGTATTTCTCTTCCAGTAGAATATCTTTGAAAACTTAAGGTCGGAGTATATCAATTGGTTCAACATTACAGGTACCATACTCATACAACTGGTAACCCCAATTGCAAATAAAATGCGCGGAATGATAAGCTGGTACCACGAGCTGAACGGGATCGACCCGTAAAAAAGGAACGAGGCGAAAATCATGATAAAACTGGCACTAACAATTACTTTGGACCCTGTTACCATCCAGTTCAAATGGTCTATCTTGTCACTCAAAGACCCAATCAACGGGGCAGTGGTGATAGAAGTCAACTCATCTATCACTCCTAACACTCCGATAATCTTACCTATTTTATGTTGGTCTATATCCAAAATTTGGGTTATGAAAAATGGCTGAGAAGATGTGAGGAAAATGACAAAGGAGATACAGAAGAACCCGGTGAAATTGAAAGCCAAAAGATTACGAAACTTGTAGTTTCTATTAACAGCCTGTTCATCCACAGGGAACTCAAATGCATCTACTGAGTCATCGATGGTGTTTTCATCAATCAATTGAGCTTGTTCTGGTTGTTCCATTCTTAGTGTAAAGCTCCGCACTCGGATTGATCTGATAATTTTACGCGGCGTGCGCGCACCACACATGAGTCTTGGCGATGGGACCAAGCAAAGACCAATTTCCCGGTAAATTTTTTGCGCTGTTTTGACTTGGTTTTCTTCACAATAGAACAAATTGACAGCATTAAACACTTTGTGAACGAATAAAACTTTCAGCAACCATGCAAATTCCATTAATCCCCTTATCTCTCTATAACTCTCCTCTTCCTCTGGTAAATGCATGAGGTCCAATTCGTCATTTCGCCGTTTAAGGTCGGATTTTGCGCTAACGCCTCCTACCTCCCTCGGGTCGGTGTATAAACTCCATAAAGCCGTTTAAGCCCGGTGCGAAATTCTTCGTAAATGTATCCTATTTAAAAGGCTTATTTCCAGTTTTTTTATTTACTATTCCTCCAGGCTTTAATTTATCATGTCAGATCTAGAGAGAGCTGGTGATAGATATAAACTACAGAGAAGGCTATTTACCTTCTTGACTAACAAGAAAGTGCCCCCTATACCAACAGAAGGAGAACGTAAACCTTATCATCATTTGTATTCCTTGTTCAATATTTTTTTCGTATGGGTCTGGCCCCTTATCAGTGTGGGTTATAAAAGAACCCTTAGAAGAGAAGACTTGTATGACTTGACTGAAGGGTTGACTGTTGAAACCACCTACGACGAATTTGAGTATAACTTCACTGAACGGAATGAAGCAGCCAAAATGAAATACTTGAAGAAAAAGTGTCAAGCCAGAAATGAAACCATTGAAACTTCTACTGTGACTGCTGAAGATGATTTGGAAGATTATGCCATTCCTTTTTCGGTTGTTTTCTTGTCTTTGTTCTTAACCTTCAAACGGGTATGTTGTACCGCTGTTATTTTAGAAACGTTGGCGGACCTTGCCATTGGGTTCAGTCCTTTATTGACCAAGAATCTTATCCAGTATGTTACTTATGTCAATTTTGGTGTGGAGAGGAGTACAGGTGAAGGTGTTGGTTATGCTATTGGTGTGACTTTTATTTTGTCATTTTTCTTCATTACCCAAAACGGGTTTTTCTATTATTCCCTGATTGCCTCCACCCAAATCAAGGCAGTCTTGGTCAAGGCCATTTTGATCAAGTCCTTTAATGTGGACGACAAAGGTAAGCATCTTTACCCCAATTCAAGATTGAATTCTTTGGTCAATGCTGATTTAGCTAAAATTGAAGTTGCCATTGAAATGGTACCTTTAATTATAACCGTGCCAATTTCATTTATTATAGCTGTGGTTCTTTTGGCAATCAATCTTGGAGTTGTCACTGCCGTAGTTATGGGTGTTGTGATTTTTTTCGTGGCCTTAATTTCCTTCGTTGCTCCTCAATTAATAAAATACAGAGGAAGAACTTATGTTTATACCGATAAAAGAGTCCGTTACGTTAAAGAAGTTGTGAACTCTTTGAAAATCATCAAGTTCTATTCTTGGGAGAACCCTTATAAGAAGTTATTGGCTGAAATTAGAGCTACTGAAACTAAGAATTTGTTTTCCCTTCAATTTTGGTTTAACTTTCTTTTCATGCTTGCTGTTTCCATTGTCACTATTTCCACTGTAGTGGCATTTTTGGTGATGTACGCTATCAACAGTGATAATAGCACTCCTGCCAATATTTTTGCTTCCGTGAACTTGATTGGAATCGTGGGTAATGCTTTTGTTATGTTGCCTATTATCATTGGTGCTGCTGTTGACGGGTATCTTTCCTTGAAAAGAGTTTTTGGTTTCTTGGGATGTGGTGAACAATCTATTTATCAAAACATCGAGGCTAACGAAGATATGTTGTCTTTACAAGATTATGACAAGGCCGTGATTAAAGCTGAAAACGCTTCTTTCGAATGGTACGAATTTCACGAGGAGAAAAAGGAAGAACCCGTGAAACCCAAAAAGAAATGGTATCAAAAGAAAGACAAAACTACACCAGAAAGCACTTCTGCCGACACCGAGGTTGAAAAAGTGTCTGACAAAAGTGACATTGAAAAGGATGACAGCGATAAAAGTTCCGAAGTTGATGCTAAAAAGTTCCCTGGTTTAAACAATTTGAACTTTGAAATTGCTCAGGGTGAATTTATTGTTGTTGTTGGAGTTGTGGGGTCCGGTAAAAGTTCCCTTTTAAGTGCTTTATCAGGATTTATGCCTAAAACAGAAGGATCCGTACAAATCAACGGGAAGTCTTTGTTATGTGGTGCCCCTTGGGCCCAGAATGCTACTCTCAAAGAAAATATCACTTTTGGTAAACCTTATGACCATAAAAGATATAAAGATGTTCTTGATGTTTGTGATTTGAATCGTGACTTGGAAATTTTGCCTGCTGGTGACAAAACCGAAATTGGAGAAAGAGGTATCACTTTATCAGGAGGTCAAAAGGCCAGATTGAGTTTGGCCAGGGCTGTTTATTACGATTCCGATATCTTTTTCCTTGATGATGTTCTTTCAGCTGTTGATGCTAGGGTTGGGAAACATATTATGGAAGAATGTTTTGTGAAATTTTTGGGTGAAAAGACCAGAATTTTGGCTACCCATCAAATTTCTTTCTTGAGTTATGCTGATAGAATTATGTTCCTTAATGCCGATGGAACCATTGACGTTGGTACGGTGGATGAATTGTCTAAAACCAATGCTGCCTTTAATAAGTTAATGGCCCATAAGGATAGAGACGACCATGACCAATCCGATACTAAGTCATCTGAAGAAACTGTCAGTGAATTGGATGAAGTTGAAGATGAAAATGCTCAAGCAGCTCTTCTTAACAAGGAAAGTCTGAGACTTACCACTGATGGTAAGTTGATTGAAGACGAAGTCAGTGCCGAGAATTCTGTCAGTTGGGGTGTTTATAAGTCTTTGGTTGCTTGGGGGTCCGAATGGTTGAATCCTGGGGTTACAATTGTTTTGGTGTTGTTCTTAACGGCATCAATGACTTTCTGTGAAATGTTCACCAACACTTGGTTATCGTTCTGGTTAGAAAGGAGATTCGACAGAAGTGATGCATTTTACATTGGGCTTTATGTGTTCTTTGGTGTTTTCCATCTTATTTTATTTTTAATTGTGGTTACTTGGTACGTTAGAGTTATTATCATTGCTTCCAAAAAGGTGAATATTTTAGCTATTCAGAAGATTGTTCATGTTCCAATGTCATTTTTGGATACCACTCCAAGTGGTAGAATTTTGAATAGATTCACCAAGGATACTGATGCTACTGATAATCAACTTATTGAGAATTTTAGAATGGCATGTTATTTCTTTGCTGAAGTTGCTGGAATTTTGGTTTTATCGGTGATATACTTACCCTGGTTGGCAATTGCTTTACCAGTGTTGGCTTTTCTTGCTGTGCTTATTGGTAGTTTGTATCAAGCTTCTTCCAGAGAACTTAAAAGGTTGGAGTCTACTCAAAGATCTTTATATTTGAACACTTTTAATGAATGTTTGACTGGAAGAGAAACTATCAAGGCTTACAAAGATTCCCATAGATTTATTGCTGCTAATGACGAGTTCCTTAATCAACATAATGAAGCATCATTTTTGGTCAATGCTGTCCAACGTTGGGCTGGTATTATGATGAACACTTCGGCTATCTTATACTTGTTTGTGATCACTTTATTGTGTATTTTCCAAGTGTTCAATATTTCTCCAGCTTCTGTTGGTTTAGTGGTTTCTATGTCCACAATTGTTCCCTACTTATTGACTATGGTGTTGAGACATTTTGCATTGATGGAAAATGACATGACATCTTTTGAAAGAATCCATGAATATGCAGCTGAATTACCCCAAGAAGCTGCTTATAACATTGCCGAAACCGCCCCACCAGCAGAATGGCCTCAAACAGGTGCCATCAGCTTTAAAAACATTTCCATGAGATATAGAGCAGGGTTACCTTATGTCATCAAGAATGTTGGTTTCGATGTTAAACCCAATGAAAGAATTGGAATTTGTGGTAGAACTGGTGCTGGTAAATCTACCATTACAAGTACGTTATTCCGGTTAGTGGAATTGAATGAGGGAGCCATTACTATTGATGGAATTGATATATCCACTTTGGGATTAAATGAATTACGTTCTAAGTTATCAATTATTCCTCAAGAATCAGTTTTATTCACCGGTAATATTAGACAGAATTTAGATCCATTTGGTCAAGCCGATGATGAATTCCTTTGGCAATGTCTTAGAAGAGCTGGGTTGGTTGGTGCTGATGCTCTTGAAGGTATCAAGAAGCAAGACATCACTGATACCAAAAAATTGTTCAAGTTTCATTTGGATGCCACCGTAGAAGACGATGGATCAAATTTTTCTTTGGGAGAAAAACAATTAATTGCTTTTGCTAGAGCTTTGGTTAGAAACTCAAAGATCTTGGTATTAGATGAAGCTACTTCTTCTGTTGATTATGAAACTGATCATAAGATTCAAGAAACTATCATCAATGAGTTCAACAATTGTACAATTTTGTGTATTGCCCACAGATTAAGAACCATTATTAATTACGATAAGATCTTGGTATTAGATGAGGGTGAACTTAAGGAGTTTGATACTCCTTTGACGTTGTTTAAACAACAAGATTCAATTTTCCGTCAACTTTGTGATAAATCAAAGATCACAGAGGAAGATTTTGAATAAAGATTTAATTAGAGACTTGTATATAGTCTTGTAAATACGTTAGTTAATTTGTAATAGATATTTATGTTTAAATAGCCTAGAGTGCTAGCTTAGAATGCCAATTAAGAGCTCTTATTTGGCTGCAAAATTGCTATTTCGCAATATGCTTGGTCGTGTCCTAACACCTGTCAAAGGACTTATCTAATATCCCACCAGAAACGGCTATCTTAGTTCACTGTTTGTACCAAAAGGATACAGAACAGACGTTCCATGGACCACTAAACCTTTCTCAAATGGTCATTCATTACAACGGTGCACAAGTCTTGATTTCAGATTAGGTCCACTTTCTTGCTAATCTCATTTTAACCACGTTATGACACACGTGTAAGTCATCACGACGCCAATTATTTATACCTCCCCATTTATGTTTTTGTTTGATTTATTATCTGATCTCACACTATACATCTTCTAAGGTTCAGTTATCCTTATAGAACCACTGAACCTGCCCTGGAACAACCTGGAAGAAACCAGTTACACAAAATCAAAGCCTTTCAAAGAGATCATCTGAATGCGCACAGATTCAAACTATATTTATACTAGAAGGATGAAATCTTCTAGCGGCAGTCTAAGTGACGCTTCAATCAATGAATTACGAAGTAAACTAGGAGACTCTACGGACAGTGTTGTGTTTGAAGATGATGCTAGTACCAATGGTAATAGTGTTAGTCCTCCAAGTGGCAGCATTGCCCTAGACGAGGAGAATTCTGAACCTGAATTGAATGATTACGTGCTTAAGAGAAGTGATTCATCTTCATCAATCAGTTACATTGATTTGAACAAGCTCTTGTATATGCCAGATTTTGATTTTGGTATGGGCGTTGATCATGTCAGTGAAAGTACCAGAAAGAAGTTTAAGACGATGGGATTGAAAACCAAACAGAGATTAAACAAACTCAAAATTGATCCTTCACAAACCAAAGATTTGGCCAAGTTGCAACTTCTTTTAAATCAAAGATTGAGTAAATTTGATGCTAAAATTCATCAGAATTTACAAAGTTCCACCACTGAAAAATTATTCTACGCATTAGCCGTTTTCTTAATTGCTACGTGTGGATTTGTTATTGGTAAATACCCTGAATATTTCCATGTTCTCCATACCGTGCTATTCTGCTTATTAATGCCAATACGATTCTACACGTATTTCAGACAATCATTCCAGTACTATTTGGCCGATTTATGTTACTATGTGAATTTATTGTTGATGATATTTATTTGGTGGAAACCTGACTCCGAAAGTTTATTTGTGTCGGTGTTTTCTTTATGTCTTGGAACACTTTCGTTTGCAGTGATAACGTGGAGAAATTCTTTAGTCTTGCATTCCATTGAGAAGACCACCAGTTCGTTTATCCATGTGATGCCCCCCATTACGATGTTTGTACTAGTTCATGAGTTACCAGAAGAATACCGTAAAGCCAGATTTCCTGCAATTACCAAAATTGATAGCTGGAATTTTATCAACGGTATAATTTTCACATCTATTTATTACACTGTCTGGCAAGTAAGTTACCATTATTTCATCACCATCAGGAAAAAGAAAGAAATCGAAAAGGGTAGAGTTACTTCTTTTACTTATTTGAGAAAAAAGAACAAAAGTACTTTGTTAGGTAAATTTGTTAATTCTTTGCCCTACAGTTGGATGCAAATTACTGCTTTCACTTTAATTCAATTTTTCTACCAAATTTTAACCATGACATTCTGCCCCCTTTGGTTTAGATATAAACATTTATGTGGAGCATTTGTAGCGTTTGTGTTTTTCTGGTCTTCTTATAATGGAGCTACTTATTATATTGATGTTTTTGGTAAAAGATTTGAAAAAGAAGTTAATAAATTGAAATCAGAAATTAATGACTTGCAAGCCAAAATCGAAGCCCAGGCTTCCCCAGTTATGAAACCACTGGATGATATACCTGTTATTGATGAAAATGAAACATTAGACCAAACCCAAGGTAATCCAGTTCCAAGATCTATGGAAGCTTCAGAGTCTACTGAAACAACTGCTCCACAGAAGAGAGCAACCTTCGTCACCACGGAAACATAAGACACTCCTTTAGCGATATGTTTATTACATGTTACGTTCACCTGTTTACATGTCAGGTTCACCAGTTACATGTTTATTTATTTAATTCAACTTATGATATTTATGTTTATGATACTCAACTATCCCGTATATAGATCACTTATAGATGTGATACTTAATGAATACCCAGCTCTATAGTCAGCTCTATAGTCCGCTCTATAGTCAGCTCTATAGCTTATATTACCATAAATAATCTCTAATACACCTCTAAAATATATCTACCCTCTTCCTTCATATCTTCAACAACCTTAGCAACGTCCTTAATTTCTTCTCCCTTTCTCTTGGCTCCATTCCTTACAATATCTTCCAAACAAGCAGTGATATCTGGAACTGGCCATGTAGGTCCACATAAGTAGAAACAACCTTGTTGGTTAACAACAGCATCTGTTAATTCTTCAATAGTATCTCTAATCTTATCTTGAATATATATCTTTTCAGGCTGATCTCTGGAGAAAGCTGCTCCAATATGTGTCAAAAGTCCAGCATCCTTATAAGCTTCCCAAAGTTCACCGTACAAGTATTCTTCCTTCTTGTGTCTGGACCCCATGTAAAGGAAAATGTCCCCAATTTCCATACCTTGTTCTTGTTGCCATACTTTTTCTTCCACAAATGCCTTGAAAGGGGCCAAACCAGTACCCAAACCAGACATAATAATTGGTTGGGACGATAATGGTGGTAATTTCATCACTGAAGGTTTGACACTTACAACCAATTCATCACCAATTTTCAAGTCACTCAAATATTTGGAACAATGACCCCATCTGTTTCTACCCTTGGAATCCATCCAGTTAACCACCACCACCAAAAGATGGACAGCGTTATTGTGGATTCTTTGAGATGATGCAATAGAGTACTCTCTTCTTTTCAATGGAGATATTATCTTGACCAAGTCAGAAACAGATGGTCTAGCACTAGGGAACTCTTCCAACACATCGAAATACGTGGTGAAATCAACTTCTTGTCTTCTCTTTAAATCAGCTGCTCCTTCACCAGTAGCCAACTTGGCCAAGGTTTCCTTTTCTTTACCATCAGTGGCATACTCAGCTAAAGCTTCGTAAAATCTCTTAGGTGGCTTACCTAAGAAATCAACAGTTTCTGCAAATGATTGTCTGGCAGTTTTGATTTCCAAGATTGAAGCATCGTCCTTGTTGGTTATTTCAACCAAAGAGTCTCCGTCTACACCGTAGAACTCTAAAAATTCTTCAACATCTTCAGGATGGTTACGTCCATGTATACCTAAAGCTTCTCCTATAGCATAAGTTAAACCTGTGTTGGAAACATCAAATTCAATATGGAAAATGTTTCTAGAATATTCGTCAGGGGTCAATCTGATGTTTTCTTGGACTTTAACGACAAAGTTTTGAACAGGTAAGTCTGGTCTCAAATCTTGTTTGACGTTGTAAGCTTCTTGGAAAGTAAGTTTAGTAGCTAAATCTAAGTAACCTTCGTGTAAGGTTTCTTCAGAAGAGTCACCACCGTTACGAGGGTTAGGATAAAAGGAGTTTTCCGTTAAGAAGTAAGGTAATTCCACAGGAACTTCTTCCTCTTCTTCTTCCTTTTTTTCTTCATCTTTGATAGCAGCCCATTCAGAATCCACTTTGAGAACCTTATAACCTTCCTTTTCTTTTACAGCAGCAATGAATTTATCTAAAACAGCAGCCAATAACTCAAATCCACTTCCATTGGCTTGAAGAAGCTTGTTAACTATGAATCCTTGTAATTCAGGTAAAGCAAAAGTCCAGAAAGCAGTTTGAATGAAAAATTCATTGGAGAATCCTTTAGTGGAATCTTTTAATTCTTCCAATTCATCCAAAATGGAAAAGTCAAGAACCACCACATTATACTTATTATTAGCCCAAGTCCGTTTCAATTCGTTACTTAAATGTTTTTCAACAAATTCTTCTTCAGTAAATTTCTTACGACTTCCAATTAAAATAGTTGCACCAGGTTTGGCTGTAGCAGAGATATCATAACTACCAAAAAGGGAAATATCTTCAACAATCACCAAGTCAGCACTGTCAACTTGATTGGCAGCATTGGAAGTACCAGAAACAATTTGAGACTGGAACAACCCACCAGCACTGTAATTATCAAACTTGTTTCTAACAGTGACAGTTTTAGTATTGTCCAAACTCAAAGCAAAGGCCAATTTGTTGGCAGTAGTGAGGAATTCACCGTTATCCTTACCCCAGATCAAATAAGACCCTTGTGGAGAAGAATTGGCAGTAATGGGGCTTGAGGTAGATGAAATGATACTGTCAGATTCATCCAAAATATAATCAGGATTCAAATTCTCAACAAACTCATTCAAAATTTTGGTGATGGTTATAGGAGTGAACTGGAAACCTAATGGATAACTGTATTCTCCCAAATCAAATCTATTGTAAGTTCCATACATAAACAAGGCAGTGGAAATATCAGCTTTCAAGGAAGTGTTAGTTTCAGAATCTGGGTTCAAAATAACAAGTTTAGAACATGATTTTGGAATAGCGCTGGAAAATTCTTTACCGTTGAAAGGTAAGGGAACTCTAACCTTTAAAACACCAACCTTAACCAAACCAGAAATCTTTTCAATTACGGAACTGAATTTGGTGGTCTCATCTGATCCATAAACTACAAACACAGTGTCTGGTCTAACATTACCCTCATATTCAAAAGGTCCATAATTCTTACCAGTCAAGGTGTTCAACTTCTCAAAACTTTGAGAAATAGCGTCACTGGTGTTACTAAATTCAATATCAGATTTCAACAAGTCTTCATAAAGCTTTCCCAAATCAGAAACGGTAGCTAAATGGTCAAACTTGGTAAAAGTCTTAGAGAATTCTAAACCGTCAAATAAATTAACTGAGGGTTTTTGTAAAACAGTAGCCAAGTACTGGTTCAAAACCGTCAAGTGTTGTAATTCTAAACCGTCCTTGGTATTAACTGGTGTTAAAACAGGATAGTCTAAAGAACGTGCAACATTTAAGGTTTTCTCATAATTTGGTACCAAAGCATTAGTACCATCGGTATAATCAGTGGAAGAAATATTCAAGGCCAAAGGAAAGTCAGCAGTTGATAAGCTTGGTTGCATGAATTTCAAAGCATCTCCACCTGATAAAACGGTGGTGGTTTCACTTTGCCTGTCTTGAAGATAACCCAAAATCACATTCGCAGCCCCAGATCTGACTTGAAGTTTACGGAAACCAGGTGTAACACCAAAGCTGTTTTTTCTTTGGTAAGACTGAGACCAAAGTTGCAAGTGGCCGTCAACCAAATTGTCGGATCCTACAGTATCATAACTAAAGATCTTGTTCAGAACTGAAAAAAGCGCTTGGTTAATGATGGTAATCGCTGAGGTATATGTACTACCGTGGATGGTAGTTGGATCTACCGTGGTGTCGAAAGGGTTCAACTTAACATAGTCTAAAACACTTGGGTTCGAGTCTTGAATACTGCCAGAAGCACTGGAAGGTACAGCGGCCTGTTCAAGAGCATGGGGAGCCATATTGGTGGTATTCTGTTTTAGCCTATTACTTATCTGATAATACTCATCTTTCAGAAACTTTTAAATTTCCAACTTTTCACGTGATATGTTATCATTATCAAGCGCAAAAGCTGACATCAGCATTTGACCGCATGGAATTTTTCAATTTACGAGTGTGGCTATTTAATCTAATATTCCGTTGATTGAAACCATAGTCACGTCATTGTAAGAGAAAAAGTTTTTCCTAAAAGCTTAAGGTTTGTTACAACTCAACGGTTTTCATTTATTTTATCGAGCGATGATTAGGCGAATCAACAAACTTGCTCCAATTGTCAAATCTGGGGTAAAACAGGTTAGATATAATAGTACCGCCCCAAAAGCCACACCTAAGTTTCCAATCTTTGGCCTGGTCATAGTTGGTACTGGTCTTTTTGCTTCAGGTCTTTGGCTCGGGACTCGGTATTCTTTTGGTGACAGTCCAGATAAATCTACCACCCCTCTTGAGGATGTTGCACCTTTAAAGTACGGTGATGATACGCAATTTGCTGCTGCCATCAAGGAGATCCAACAAGTAATCGGTGAAGATAACTGTTCTCAATCTGAAGATGAAATCAAAGCTGCTTCTGACATCTACTTTGGTACTCACAGACCACCCAAACCAGCTACCAATAAACCCGGTATAATTGTTCTGCCAAAAAGCACTGAAGAAGTGTCTCAAATTTTAAAGATCGCCCATAAGCACAGAATCCCCATTGTGGCCAATTCAGGAATGACTTCTTTGGAAGGTCATACCATCCACACCAGAGGTCCCAACAGTATTTCATTATCTTTTTCCCGTATGAATTCCATTCTTGAATTCCACCCTGATGATTTGGACGTGAAAGTTCAAGCTGCTGTGGGCTGGAGTGATTTGGACGAGTTTTTACTTGGTCGTGAAGATGGAAAACATTTGTCTTTTGGACCTGATCCTGCCTTAGGGGCTACCATCGGTGGTATGGCTGGTACATCAGCCAGTGGAACCAATGCGTACAAGTATGGGACCATGAAGGAAAATGTAGTTAATTTGACTGTTGTACTTGCTGATGGGACTATTCTTCAAACCCGACAAAGACCTAGAAAGTCCAGTGCTGGGTATGATTTAACCAGATTGTTTATTGGACATGAAGGAACTTTAGGCTTGATTACAGAAGTAACCGTTAAGCTTCATGTGAGACCTAAGTTTGAGTATGTTGCTATTGCAACTTTCCCTACCGTTAGAGATGCTACCCAAACCGCTTCTACGATTGTGGGTAAAAGTGGGTTACAATTAAATGCCATTGAAATCATTGATCATACAACTGTCCTGTTTGTTAATAACCTGGGTGTTTCTGATGGAAAGGGTAACAGTAAAACATTTATAGAAAAACCTACCCTTTTGATGAAGATTGGTGGACCCACTGAAAAATCTATCAAAGAACAAAGTGAAGTTATTGGCAAAATCTCCAAAGATAATAATGTTATCAAGTTAGAAACATCTCAAAGTGAAGAAGAAAATGCTGTCTTGTGGACTGCCCGTAGAAATGCCTTTTGGTCAACTTTAGAACACGGTAAAAAAGTGTTACCAGATCCAGAAGATGTGCAAATTTGGACAACAGATATTGCAGTACCATTATCAAACTTACCTGAAGTGATTGCAGAAACAAACGATGATTTGGAACGTCTGGGTTTTAAGGATAAGTTTTCTATTATGGGTCATATTGGTGATGGAAACTGTCACTTTTTGATTTTGTACAACAAAAAAGATTACGGAAAGGTTCAAGAAACTGTAGATAGAATGATCTATAGAGCATTGAAGTTTGAAGGTACTTGTACTGGAGAACATGGTGTTGGTGTTGGAAAGAGAAAGTACTTACCTACAGAGCTTGGACAAAATTCTGTTGATTTGATGAGAAAAATCAAGTTCCTGTTGGACCCTAGAGCCATTTTGAACCCGGATAAAGTATTGAAACTTGAAAGTGGTGACGATTTAGAAGAGTTGCTCGAAGCTGGAGAAGCCCATGAACTGCATGGTGGTTGTCATTAAAACATAGACATTATAAATAGTCAATAAAAGTTATAGAGTTATAATAGCCCAAATAAGACACTAGTTTTTTTTGCAACTGTCGTGCGCGCTCTCAATATCACCAAAAATTTTTCACTCGTTTTTCACTTGTTAACCATGTTTAAGGTGTCGGCTAGTCGCCATGTATTTGGCACCAAGATATTGGCTAGAAACTTCAGTCACACAATCATAAGATCTAATGAGAAGAAGGTTAACGATCATTTAAATTTTTTATCGAAGTTCTATTCTCCAGAACTTCTTCAAAGTGTTAAAATTACCGAATCTTTGGTTGAACCTGATACGTTCTTGAAATTAAATAAGCAAGGACCTAATGCAAAATCCAAATTTGCCCCCAAAGAAACCCTTGACTATTCCAAATCCGACCCTAAGTGGGATGAACCTGTATTATATCCTAATCAACCAAAAAATAAAACCCCATACCCCAAGATTCCTCAAATCCAAGCTGCTGACAGAACAGATTTGGTATTAAGATTCACTCCTGAGTCAGATTTCAAAAAGAAAAATCCTTTAAAGACACACAGAGAAATAGCAGAAGGATTATCCAAATTAACAGGATTAGACCAAGGGTATATCTCCAGATTATACGTGAGACCCATTGTTATGAAAAGAGTTAGTTGTCAAACTTCAAAGGGTAAGATTCCAAATTTCTACGCATTGACTGTTGTTGGGGATAGAAACGGAATGGTTGGTTTAGGTGAAGGTAAATCTAGAGATGGTATGAGAACTGCATTAATTAAGGCCCATTGGAATGCCGTTAAGAATTTAACCCCAGTACAAAGATATGAAGACAGAACCATCTTGGGTGATATCGATTACAAGTTCCATGCTGTTAAATTGTTTATCAAATCTGCTCCAGCTGGGTTTGGTTTAAGAGTCAATTCCAATATCTTTGAAGTTTGTCAAGCAGCAGGAATCAAAGATTTAAGAGGGAAGATTTATAAATCAAGAAACCCTATGAACGTTATCAAAGGTTTTGTTGAAGCATTAACTAAGCAAAGAACTTTGGAAGACTTAGCTAGTGGAAGAGGAAAGAAGATTGTTGATTTAAGAAAGGTATATTATTCCGCTTAACTTGTATATATAATGAAGCATCCAGGAACTATAGCGTATTTCTCTCTTATCTCGGTCGTGCGCATTCAAACCCTCATCGTCACAAGCCAAAAATATCACCCATCTTAAACTAATTATGGTGGTAGATACGACATATTACGATCGATTAGGCCTTAAGCCTGATGCTACTTCCTTAGAGATTAAGAAGTCGTATAGGAAAGCCGCAATTAAGTTACATCCCGATAAAAACCCTGATGATCCAGAAGCTGCTGCTCGATTTCAGGAAGTTGGTGAAGCGTATCAGGTTTTATCTGATGACTCCTTAAGAGCAAAGTATGATAAGTTTGGAAAGCAAGAATCAATGCCTTCTGAAGGGTTTGAAGATCCCTCTGAATTTTTTTCCATGATTTTTGGAGGTGAAGCGTTCAAAGACTGGATTGGGGAATTGAGTTTGATTCAAGAACTTTCCAAATCTGCAGAATTGTCTGGGTATACTGACGAATCCAAGGAAGAGACAGCAGAAAAGCCCACAGATACTGCTGCTGAAGGAAATACAGCCACTGAAGGTACCACCTCTACCAAAGGAGTATCGTCTTTAAACCAAGACACGTCGTACGCTGGCGCCCCTACCGAGGATACAAAAACCACTAAGAGTAAACTTTATTTGGAGAATACTGATGGAGAAGCAACGGCAAAAGAAGTAGAAGAAAAGAAGAGAAAAGAAGAACTTGAAAAATATGAAGAAGAATGTAGAGTCAAGAAAATAGAGATGAGAAATGAATTGACCAAAAAGTTGATGGATAGATTATCTTTATACACAGAAACCGATATGGCCGAAGATATAGCTGAATCTTTTAAAACCAAATTAAAATATGAAGCCGAATCATTAAAGATGGAAAGTTTTGGACTTGAAATCTTACACACCATTGGGGCTATTTATAAATTGAAGCTGAAAATATTCTTGAAGAACCAAACATTTTTTGGGCTTGGTGGATTATGGTGGTCTGCTAAAGAAAAGGGTGGAGTAGTGAGAGATACATTCAACACCATAACGAGTGCTTTGGATGCTCAACTGACCATGCAAGAGTATACTAAAATGCAAGAAGATAATGAATACCATGCTAAAAAAGAAGCCGAGGAAGCCCAAGCGAAGAAGGACGAGGTTGCAGAGTTGGAGCAAAGAATTGAAGAGTTAAGAGCACAGGTTGCCGAAGCTGAAGGTGGTCAAAAGAAAGAGCCAAAACAGTCTGATAGCAAGGATGCTGGATCAAAAGATCCCAACGCTAAAGATGTCCAAGAGAAAATCCCTGAAAAACATACTCCCGAAGAAATTGCTGAGATGGAAAAATATTTCATGGGTAAAGTTTTGGCAGCTGCTTGGTCAGGGTCTAAATTTGAAATTCAAGCTACTGTTCGTGGTGTATGTGACGAATTATTATACAACAAAGAAGAACCTTTGGAAAAGAGAATTGCTCGTGCGAAAGGTTTGAGATTGATTGGTGATGTTTTCATCAACACTTCCCGTACGGAAGACGAAGCGGAGGAAGCTAGAGTGTTTGAAGAATTGGTGGCAGAAGCATCTCAAAAGAGAAAGAAGACCCATAAAGAGCAACCTAAAGAGGAGCCTAGAGTCTAGGGCAAGAGCAAAGTCTTGATCATCCTGAGCGCAACCACCAGTCTAGACCACAAGTATATATTAACTAGAGTAATTAGATATGTAATTAGGATCACTAATGTACCAAGAATTATCCTCACCTATCTCCGGGATTCACCGTGGATCGTCGCTATTCCTCACAAGGGTAAGTTCCTATTTGAGCAGTTCGCACCCATTCAAATCCCTATCTCAATGACAGGAATTCAAGACTTAGCTACCCTTAGACCTGCCCTGGGCCAGGACCAGGATGTCTCCACTTTGTCCAACTACGTAGACTTTCAGTTGCAACACAGCAACTTAGAATTTGACGTTTCTTTTGATCAAAAGGTCTTGCACGGTACAGTAGTATACAATTTGAAATTTACTAAAGAAGCTGTTGCTCATTTAGTACTTGATACTTCCTTTTTGGATATAAAGGAAGTTGAAGTTGATGGACAAGAAGTGGAATTTATTCATCAGAGAAGAATTGAACCTTTTGGTACACCATTGAAGATTTTTTTGCCTCGTTTACACCCTAACGAAGACTTTGATGTGACCATTAGTTTCAATACCACTCACAAAACTACCGCAATTCAATTTATCCAAGGGGATACGGGTGAATATTTATTCTCCCAATGTCAATTCATCCATGCCAGATCTTTGTTTCCATGTTTTGACACTCCTGCCGTTAAATCCAGTTATAAGTTCAAGGTTACTTCACCCCTTCCTGTCTTGATGTCTGGTAGACCTGTAGAATCCAAGAAGCAGGGAGAATATTTGTTCGATCAACCAGTTCCTATTCCTTCTTATCTCGTGGCAATTGCCTCTGGTAACCTTGTGAAAGCGCCCATTGGTCCTAGATCCGATGTATATTCAGAGAAACCTAATATTGATGCTTGTCAATGGGAATTTGAAAAAGACATGGAAGATTTCCTTCAAGTGGCAGAAAAAATCACTTTTCAATACGAATGGCAGAAATTCGATGTTCTTATTCTTCCCCTGAGCTTTCCATATGGAGGTATGGAAAACCCTAATGTTACATTTGCTACTCCCACTCTTCTTTGTAAGGATAGATCTCAAGTTAAAGTTATTGCTCACGAATTAGCTCATTCATGGGCCGGTAATTTAGTCACCAATTGTTCATGGGGCCATTTCTGGTTGAATGAAGGATGGTGTGTCTACCTTGAACGTCGAATACTTGGTGCTGTGGCAGCCTTGCAAGCTAAAAAGGAAGGCAAATCTGATTTTGAAGAATATGGTGAAAAGTACAGAAATTTTGCAGCCATTTTAGGTTGGACAGATTTGGTAGAATCTGTCTCAAACATTAAAGAAGAATATTCTTCTTTAATCTGGGACCTCACAGATTTAGATCCTGATTTAGTTTATTCTAAAGTTCCTTACGAAAAAGGATTCATGTTTCTTTTCCACCTTGAAAGAAAGCTTGGAGGTCCAAAAGAATTTGATGCTTTCATTCCTCATTACTTCAAAAAGTTTAGATATCAATCACTTGATTCTTTCCAGTTTGTGGATGAATTGTATGAGTTTTTTGTTCCAAAAGGGAAGAAAGACATTTTGGATTCCATTGATTTCAAACTTTGGTTAACTGGTTATGGTTTACCCGAAAAACCTGATTTTGACACAAGTTTAGTTGATGAAGTCACTAGTTTGGTTGAAAAATGGGTAAGTTTTGTTGAATCAGGCGACCAACAGAGTGTCAAGACAGTTTTCAATGAGTCAGATATTACTTCATTTAACCCCACCCAACATTTATTTTTCCTTGAAGCATTAACAGAGAAACTTGAAAGTACCAAAGTGGCACCTTCAACAATTAGAGCTTTTGCTGAAGTGTACCCTTCTTATTTGAAAACAGAAAACTTTGAAATAATCAACGATATCAACAGTCTCTTGATCAAATATGGACAGTACTCAGCTGATGAGAAGTTGGTGCAAGACTTTGCTGCTTGGTTGGGAACCTTAGGAAGAATGAAATATGTCAGACCTGGTTTCAAATTGTTACAACTGAACGTTTCCAAAGAGTTTGCCATTGAAACATTCAAGAGATTTGAAAGTAAATACCACCCTATTTGTAGATCATTGGTGCAAAGAGATTTGGAGTTGGTATAACCACCTAGTACTACATTTATTAATTACAAATCAATTTCTTTCTTGAACGAGTCTAATCTCTTCTGGTGGTCTTGAATGAATTGAATGACCTTTTTTCTATTTTCTCTTATGATTTCATTTCCAAGAGTATCAATTCCATCTAAGACAAACAATTCTTTTAAAAGCAGCTCTTGGAAAAAATTGAATTTGTACTCCAATTCTTCTGGTTTTAACGTCTTATAGTTAACCAAATAATCATTTATTTGAGGAACCCAGGTTTCTTCAAAGTTATCCAACACTCCTTGAATTTGCTTATTGGTCTTTTGAGCCTTGGATACCTTTTTCTTCTTACCTTTTTTAGGAGAAGGAGATTTTTCAGTTTCACTGGAAGCTTCACTACTGCTACCACCAAAAAACAATTTGCCTATCAAAAACAAAGTGGTGACACCTACCAAAGATATGGTGATGGTTATTGGCGTCACTTTCAACGCACTAAATTGTTCAATGATCTCTTCTTTATCAGCGTTTCTCAACTGCTCGATAAAAGATTCAATATCCTTGGGCAATTGATCCTTCACGTAAGACGAGATGTCCTGTAACTTGGGCTGCATCTTGTCTTTCAAGTCGTTGAGTTGTTCTGTTGCTTGTTCCATGTTGTTGATGTTGGAGGCAGAAAAATAAAATTCAGTTTTCGCACGGTTGTGAAAAATCATACGCGAAATTTGGCTATGTTTAGAAGTGGTGTCTATTTGTCTATATAAAAACATCACCTTTGAATTGAAGTGAAGTTTTGAGCTCTCCAACCGTTTTGGGCTTGGAGGCTTTGTTAACTGGAGGGGGTAGTTTTGAGATGGCTGCTGGCTTTGTGTCTAAAATCTTATCTGTACCAATATCCATAGCTCCAGCCGTTTTGTCCCCCTTCAACCCTTTTGGCAATTTTCTCTTGGGCCCTTTTGCTCTGGATTTATTAGGGTGCGTTAGTTTTGTTGATGGGGTATCTACTCTTTTCTCTGTTGGTAGTGTCAGACTTCTTTTTACAGGTGCTGCGTTAGGAGCTGTCAGAGTTAAAGAAGGTGCTGTACTTGCCCTCATTATGGATGACAATCTTGTTTTGAAATCTGAACTTTCGCTTGGCTCCTCTTTGGGCTCATTCTTTACAGAGTTTAACTTTGATAACTGAGAATTAAGCTCCTCTGTATCCTGTTTGTGATATTTCATCACAGAAGGTTTGACAGGTTTAATTGGTCCGTCAGTTTTTTGAGATACTTTTTGCAACTGGGTTTTCAACCCTTCAGTATCATCTTTTTCATAAGCAGTAAATCCTGGTTTTGGTTTCGGTTTAGGAGGTGCTTTGGCTTTCATTTTAGCTAATTGTTCTAGTAAGGGTGCGTTGTCTTGACCCTTGTAATCATCGTAAGATGGTTTCTTCACTTGTTTAGAGGGAATTATTGGTTTAGGTTTGAGTGGTTTCTCTATGGGTAGTTTGGCAGTTTTATCAAACACGGGCTTCTCTGGTTTATCAAGTACAGGTTTCTCTGGTTTATCCAAAACGGGCTTCTCTGGTTTCACTGGTTTCTCACTTTCAAACTTTTTAACTGGAAGTTTAGGTTTATCTCTTCCTGGAGATTTATTAACAGCACTATCAATCCATGAATTTGGCTGTTTTTCTCGTACAGGTGAAACTATAGAAATATCCTTTGTGCCACCGTTTTGGGGAATGAATTGTTGCCTTATGACCGGTTTAGTTTCTTTGGATGGTATAGGCTTAGAATTTTGGGTTGCCGATAGAGCATCCAAATATGAAGGTTTTGGAGCAGATGATATTGAAGTGTGTTTGTTTGATGATATGCTAGATGTTAACCAATCGGATTTTTGTGGTTTCAAAGGTTTAACAGGTGCTTCCTTAAATTCCCTACTCATAGTGTCACTAGTTTGAGGCAGCTTAATTGACTTTTCTACATCTGCAAAAGATCTATACTTGTCTTTAGAAAGTGTCTCGGTAAAAGGAGAGTACTTCCCCGTCTTGAACTCAGAAACAATTGACTTGGAATAACTTGGTTCCGTTCTGGCAACAGGCTTAACTAGATTGACTGAAAATTCACTTGGTTTGGAAGGTTTAAGGGGGGCAGGACCTGAGACTTTTCTAGCCGGTTTTGGTGGAGCATTTTCTGAATGTTCCTCTCTTGTGTGATCTCTTCTTCTAGGTAAAGCAGGAGCATCTGGTTCGGTCTGATCTCTTCTCCTTGGTAAACTGGGGGGAGTTTCCTCTTCTGGTCTTTGTGGTTTCTTTGGAGGGGTTTCCCTATTGAACTTGAGCAGCGGGACATCCTTATACTTTGACAGACTCCAAGATGTCAGGGAAGCTAAATCCGGTCTTGTGGGAGTATTTACATTCAGTCTTAATGCCTCGACATTTCTTTCAAGATCCCGTTGACGTTGCTGGTCCTGATTCAAGCGTTCTTGTGAAAGCTGAGAAAGACCAGAAAGAAAATCGTCCACTTTGGTGGCTGACGGTGAGACGTTGGCCATAGAATCGAAAAGTTAAGCGAGCAGGTATCAACAAAATTTCAACTAACACATTCGCGAACTCTTTAGAATGAACCAATTTGAAGACAAAAGAATTTGCTTTGTTTCGTTGATTTCACGAGAAGACAAACCGCTTTATATTCAATCGTTTGATTTAGATAAGCAGGGGGACGCTAGGTCAGAAGACTTCAAAGCCGAGGACCCTAATGCAGCTGGATTCAACAATTTCCTCAAATACAACTTTCTTTCCCATATTGCATTAGATATAATTGCATCACCTTCGTCAATAAGTATACGAGAGCAGCAGCAGGAAGGAGATGTCAAAGGTGGTGCGGTGCTTTTGGTTGTTCAAGATGATATAACCGTTTATGGGTTTGAATCAAACACGGGTCTTAAGATTATTATTGGTTTTGATAACCAAACCCATTTGGACAAGGACAATTTATCGCTTAAGAATCTTTTCCATTCTGTACACAAAGTGTACATAAAGACTATATGTAATCCATTTTTGGATATATCGGACAAACCAGAAGAGAATGAGTCGATTTTACAGTCACCTTCTTTCGATAAGGCAATATTAGGCATAGTGAGTAAATGGAACGAGGTGTAGAATTTTCAATTATATATTTGTACGTTTAGTTTCTAGTTATACGCAAAATGGTGTTAAATGTATTTAACTTTCATTTTATCTTTTTCTCATTATGTGGTTCGTTAGTATCTATTTTAGAATCACATTGGCTCCTCTAAGACTAAGATATTCCTGATCTAATCCAGGAGGCATATGTCTGATAACTTCTTGATAAATTTCAACATCGTGAAATCTCAAATTATTCGAGGGGCTTTTATACTTCCCTTCCAACCCCGTTATATCGCAATATTTCTTAGTTGGTTTCAACGTTGGAGGTGCTGCTATTGATGTATATGTTGGTGTATCAAATTTCAAATTTGTTTTAGCCTGTAAATATTTTACTTCATCACTAAGTAATTGTCTGGCTGCTTTAAATCTTCTGTTGGCCGGTTTGCCTTTTGGTGACTTGAAAGAATGGGGTTTGGTTGTTATATTAGATAACTCAAATAAGTCGTCTGAAGACATGGTGGAATTCGAACTTGAAGATCGCGAAAAAGAGTTGATAGGCCAATGTCGTTGATGTCGTCAATATCTCATCAAATGTCGTTCAGTCTTGTCCGTTCCGTGCATGATTATCAATTAAAGCTTACTTTTCAATCCTATTGCTTAGACTCAAGGTGTTTCTAGTTTATGAGTTCGTTTTAATACATTAATTCCTACTAGTATTATAATTCTTTCCAGACCCCTTCTTCTGCATAACTAGTTTATTCACAACAATTGAGCAGATATCTAAAACCCCCAAATCTGATTGTTATTAATAGCCCACATTGTTGTTTACCCCAATCCCTTCCTGGTCAATAGATTGCTTGCAGATATCGTCACCTCAAGCATTGTTAACATTGCCCTATAAGCTGCAAAACGGATTAAATCTTTAGACCCTGGTCGGAATCTTGGTCGATATTTTTAGATCTCTTATGCATTATGCAAAAAAAACTAATGGCCATATAAAGATCATGATTAAAGAGCTCACAATCAATATCTAAAGTTACTATTTCTTGTCCCAAACCTTAAACCGTTTGCTTGGATGATCCTAAAGTTGCCCACATTGTCTTTAATTGTAGGGTATTTCTTGAGGTTTGAGCCCGTGGTAAAGATTTCCGCAGCCCAATTTGGAAGGTCCGATTTCTATAATTTGAATTAAACATTTATAAAATTACTGGGTTGTTATCAGATTCAAAAACTACCCTGCAACATCCGCTGGTCATTACCAGTTTGGATACTTTGCATATTTCGAGATTTACTTATAGATTTGCGGAGATCCGTGAGCAGCGCAATCATTGTAATCAATGGATGCAAAACCTGAGAATGCTGCAAATGGCCATCTTAGCTTTTTAGTGTCTAATGTTTAGTCTCTGATTTTTGGTCTCATTCTAATCTCTTTATAAATACTTATTTATATTAAACGAATCGAAAACTCCCGTACAATAAATACACTTGGTAGGGCAAATACATATTATACAAATTTATGGCGGCGGAATGAAAATGTTCATTTAACCAAAAAATAAAAAATCCTATTATAGAAAAAAACAAAGGGTATAAAAACTAATCATAAGTTTTCCCAATTTACAATGGAAAAGCTTAGATTAACCAAGCCAAAGAAGCCAAAGCCAAAGCAATAACTGAAGTGAAAGCATTCATGTTACCGGCAGCTTCGAAAGTAGACACTTCAGGTTCAACATCAGTTGGGGCAGCCTTGGAAACGGAAACAACAACAGTTTGTTGGATGGTGGTGGTAATCTCAGCATCACAGTCTGGACCGGTACAAACAATGGAAGCAATTGGAGCCAAAGTGGTACTGTTGCTGACGGTGGTGGTGTTAAGTTGGGTGGTTGGAATTGGAGCCAAAGTGGTGGAGTTAACAATTGGAGATGGGAAAGAAACTGGAGGTACGTAAGTACTGGTTTCTTCTTCAACTGGACATAAAGTAGTAAAGGCAGTTTCAACACCATCAATGGTAACAGTGGTTAAAGATTCAGTGACAGCTTTTTCAACACATCCATCTGGTCCACAAGAAGTGATGGTAACGTATGAAGTGACGAAATGGGTGGAAGTAGATTCGTAAGAAACTTCGGAATCAGTAGTTGGTTCTGGAGCCAAAGAAGTGGAGTCTTCTTCGGTGATTGGACAATAGGTGGTATAAGAAGTTTCAACACCGTTAACAGTAACGGTAGTTAAAGTTTCTTTGGCTGGGACTTCGGTGACAGCACATTTGTTGTCAACACAAGAAGTGATGGTAACAACAGTAGTGTGGGTAGAAGTTTCAATAGGACAGTAAGTGGTATAAGAAGTTTCGACACCATTAACGGTGACGGTGGTTAAAGTTTCCTTAGCTGGAACTTCGGTAGCTTCACACTTGTCTTCAACACATGAGGTAATGGTCATAACAGTAGTGTGTTCAACGGTAGAAGTTGAAGCTGGGTCAACGACAGCGAAAGAAGAACCTTCGATTTCGGTACCTTCCAATAATTCCAAAGCAGCGATTAAGTCAGATTGTTCATCTCTGGCAACAACGGTTTTACCAGAAAATCTTTTTCTCAAAGAAGTGGTGGAGTTGGAGCTTGGAGCTTTGGAGTCAGAAACTTGGAAGTAAGGAGTGGCAGCTTTACCGTATAATAATTTAGCTGGAATTTCAACGGTTAAACCTTCGTTGGCAATGTCAGTGAAAAATTTCTTTCCATCGGCAACTGCATAGTAAAAAGTAGCAGCGTATTCTTCAGCAGAAACGAAGTTGAATTCAACATCAGAACCGGAAGGTAATTCAAAAGGACAAACACCGGATTCTAAATCAACAGTGGCAACAGGCACGTCGTCAACAACACAGACCACGTCCTGAGCAAGGGAGTAACTAGCCAATATGGCAGATGAAACGAGGGTGGTGAATCTCATAACTAAAGTAATATAAATGAATGTATTGAGTTAGACTTTTAATTATGAACAAAAATTGAAGTTTCAAGAGGTAACGGGCGTTGAAGGTATTTAAACGAATCGAGACTTTACTTAATAAGAATTTTTCTATCGGAAGTTTATTTATTTTCGGTAACCCTGGCGAGTTTGCTATTGGCAAAGTAAATGTAAACACTTTTTAGTGAAAATAATCATGCGCCAATAAATTGGCTACAGAACCATTTTCCTAATGCAACCATCGTTTGGCCCCAACAATGGCGTCTTTACTCCTTGCCTGCGTGATTTCCAAACAATTCTATGCAACAGCCAAGTGTTTGCATTGTTTATTCCCCAACTGAAAGCCTTTTGGTCTCAGACGCCATTGTTGAGGTGCGCGAATTCACCTACCAATTTGGGCATTTCGTCAATAACGCGATCTCGTCTAACAATAGGAGTCAGGGGAAATGTTCTTGACGGAGGTCTGAGTTAGGTTATTGGAATTACCGTTTATTCTTGGGTCAAGATATCATGGGACAACCCACAAGGGGGGGTTGCTAGTGTTAGGTTTAAATACCTTGGATTTGGTCAATTGACTCAATAGGGCGGAGATTTTCTGGAGAATTTAGAGTTGGTACGCGCTTTTTTTTTCTTCCTCCTGGAAAATAAATGCCTAGGCGATGACTTTTAAAAACTTGTTGAAAACGTGTGGTGTTTGAAAGTAAACATACACGGGTTTGTATACTGGGGTATGGATTGTATTCCATCCTCTTCTATCGTATTCTCTACTATCTTCTCCTTTTTTGAAGCACATTTTATCCAAGCTACGGCACAATAAAGCATTAGACGAAGCGGCATTCATGCACCATCTTGCGGCATCACCTGCAAGATTACTGAAATACTTATTGAGGTGATAGCGATTAAATCTAACAATTGAAGCTATTATAACATATGACACAAGTAGTGACGAGTAGCTTTGTTACGTTAAGAGTTGTAGTTTTGACTTATGTTAGGGATTGACTTTTATGGTCGTGTCGCGCACATTGGCTGCAAATTTCAACTCCGAGAAATTCTGAGACAGTCAAGTTTTTCCAAAGTAAAGATATGAAGTATCGAACATATGGAAATAAAAAATATTCATTAATGCTATATAAATACTTATACGAAAATGTTCATATACTATACAATAGTTTACAATTATTCATTACGAAAATAAATCTTGCTGCAGAAGAATCAAAATAATCGAAAAAGGGAATCAAATGGTATTGAAAGAAATGCTGGGAGTCGCTTATAATAATAATCCAGCTAATGGGAGGAAAGCAGCAGCTAAGAAAGAAGTGGCGTATTTGTTACCAGCACCTTCGTAGACAGAAATTGGAGCAACAGTTTGAGCACCACCTTCAGTAGATAAAGTGGTAGCAGCAGTTGGGGCAACAGTTGGGGCAACGGTGGCAGTACCTTCAGTAACTTCACCTTCCTTGGTAGCTTCACCTTCTTTGGTAGCTTCACCTTCCTTGGTAACTGGGGATTCAGTTACAGCGTAAGTGGTAGTAACAGTAACAACTTCACCACCTTCTTTGGTAGATTCGACTTCACTGGAGGTAGCTGGGTAAGTGACTGGGTGACATTTATTGTCGGAACATGAAGTGACGGTAATGTATTCAGTAGTGTAGTCAGTGGCAGTGGAAGTTAAGTCGGAAATTGGGCAGTAAGTGTAGTATGAAGTGACAACATCATCAACGGTTTCGGTGGTTAAGATTGGAGTAACTGGAACTTCAGTAGCGTGACAAATGTCTTTTTCACATGAAGTAACAGTGACAACAGTGGTGACTGGACAGTAAGTGGTGTAGATAGTTTCAACTTCATCAATGGTTTCAGTAGTCAAAGTTGGAGTGGCTGGAACTTCAGTAGCACTACAAACGTTGTCGGAACAAGAAGTGATGGTAATGACGGTGGTGTCAGTGTTGGTGGCGGTGACAGTTCCGTCAGTGACACCATCAGTAGCAGAACCGGAACCATCAGTAGAACTGGTTGGAACAATGTCAACAACTTCAAGTAAAGCACCATCAATGGCAACACCATCAAGGGTTTCAGCGTAAGCAAGGAAGTCATCAATTTCATCTTTCTTGACTAATTCGACAGCCTTCAATAATCTTCTTCTAATGGCAGCGGTGGAGTTAACTTCTGGAGTAGCTTCGATGTCAACTTGGAATAATGGAACACCTGGAACACCGTAAAGAAGAGAAGCTGGGATTTCGATGGTTCTACCGGCATTGACAATGTCAGTATAATATTTGATTAAGTCAACAAGGGCATAGTAGAAAGTGACATCGTATTCTTCTAAAGATACGAAGTCGAAGTTGACTGGTAAAGATTCTGGAATACTGAATGGACAGACACCAGTTTCAGAATCTACAACGGCAACTTGAACACCGTTAACTAAACAAGCTACATCAACAGCCAAAGTATAAGTGGCCAACAAAGCAGTGGACAAAATGGAAGTGAACTTCATTATTGGTATAGCGAATGGATAAGTATGAAGATTAAATTCCTGGAATTACTGGACTTTTATAATCCCTTCCCTTCGCCAGATTTAGCAGGCATACCTTGGGATGACAAAAGAAAAAAGAGACGGCAAAAAAAAAAAGATTAATTAGCCCATGTTGCAGCTGCACCCGGGTTAATTTCCGCATGTAAAGGGGATGAATGTTCAAATTGTGCATGATAGTGGTTATTCCTCATCAGATAGGGTATCGGTGTGTACAATCTAGTAGAATTGAGACGGAAATTTCATGCACAAGACGCATTTTTGTAACTGCATAACACGCCAGTCTACCGATTCGGACTGAGGTGGAAATTTTCCGTACTCCTTCCGCGTGGTCCTACGTCTAAGCCCGCAACTGCGTGGTCCCAACGCTCCTGTAGCCATTTCATTATCTATTACGTCTTCTGTTTCAACCGCTGTTTCAACCGCTGTTTCAATCCTGCTTCATGGTACATACGATTTGGCACAAGAGTAAACTTTCTTGACTTGAGAGAACTTTGTTGCTATAATTAGAAACTGTTTGATGGAAACTTAAGCTTTGCTTAGGTTTTAGCAATCTCTGATTTAGCTGGTGGAATGTTCCCTTTGGTTTGAAAATTAAACTACGAAGAAAATGTATCTGTCTAAAAATGTGCTGGTTAGTTGCTCTGCAGCAATTACGATTACCATCTCTTTGTTGCAACATTTCTTTTTCATACACCAAGGTTTATTTATCATCGCGCCCAATCAGGAATTCGTTTTACAAGTTGAGCCGATCATTCTTCAGGTTAGGGAATGACGATTAAAGATTGTAACTTCTTTATAAGTGTTTTTATGATCCAAACTTGATCAAAACTCAAAACAAAGCATCATAAGTCCAACATCTATTCTGGTAGCTGAAAATATGGTTTTAAAGAACCATAACCACATGGCCTGATTGGATCGAAACAAGATTTCTTTCTGCGAGCGGCATCACCAAATCTAACCTGTAAACGCCTGAAATATTTATATGTACGACCGGCAGGCTTCTATTGTTCAGTTACATCTCAACAGTTTCCTATTGTTCTGCCCCTGTGTATACAATCAGAGTATTGTTATCTTGCTCTTCGATTACAATGGACGTTAATTAGAATGCCTTAAAGATTCTGTATCATGTTATAATGTTCTCTAATGAAACTAGATTTGCTACTCCTTTCAATCTTTTCTCAGGGTTTTACAGGTGGAGAATTACACTGCAACCATTGCTGGTTATCGGGCCAAATACGTAATTCGTGAAAAAGGGATGAGAGATTTCACAGTTTTTTTTTTTTTTTTGTGAGCAGTTTTCATGCGGTCGTGTCACAGTTTATGCTCCCTATTGTTAGAATTATTAATTGCATATCAAGTGCTTAGTGTTTCTATTGTCATTGACTAGAGTTCTATTATATTGCTACATTGGACTGCTTTATTCAACATCTTCCGTACCTTTCATACTTGAGCAGATCAAAATAGTAAGGTTTAGTTATCATACTATGCAATGACTTGCCCCCCGTTCCTAATGCTGGCTACTCCTTCTTAGGAAAATTTTTCGTGTTTTAAATCTTATTTTTTTGCTCTTAGTCGCTCATCAGTAACCAAAGATCCTGTAGTGTAAAAATTTTCACCTTTTTTTCGTCTTGTGCATAATTTTGGTCCATCTGCGTTGGGTATCTTTTTTAGGTGTGTTTGCCTTTAAATCGGTAACACCATAGACAACCCAATCTAGAACATTAAGTCGTAATGCGTGCAAAGTTGAAGGGGCAACGAATTTTGTGTGGCCAAACTAGATGGTTCTTTGAAGTCTTCGGAATCGGGGCGTACAATCTTCGAAATTCTTATCATAAAATTTCAATGGCATAACCTTTGAAATCTTACATGATTTTGCCAATTCGTAATGTTTCTCCCTAACAGTAACTACAGTGTATCTTGTTTCAACCATCTATGTCCACGGTGCCTATACAGCCACATTGTTGTGTTTTTGTTTTGGCGAAACCCCATTTTGCGTCAAGGATTATCTATTTACATCTATACAAAAAAAAATGCGCTCGTATACACTTTCTATTTTATTCTATCTACATGAGCAATATCTATGATTCATGATATTTGCTGCTCTCGGGTTCTCTAAGCCTTAGTCAAAGTTAGGCCCGTTTTTTCTTAAACTGATGGGTGATCATAACTGAACACAAGCTTATTCTCTATGAAATCTATTTTAGTAAATTTGATTACTGTCTTGGGGTCTTTGATAACATCCTGTGGGGTCATTGCGGTCTTATCTTGATGACGATTGCTTGTATTGCTAATAGTATCTTCTTCGGGCATCTGAAAGATCGCTTTAAGGTTATTGAAATGTACCAAGTTGGCAGCAAAAGTATCCTTATCAATATTCCTATCCACCAAGACTTGGAAATCCATTTGCTGTTTTAGGGAGTCTTGGATAGCAATGTACTCTTTCAAGAAGACCCCTTGCCAAAACATTTTAGAAAACCGATCTGTTTGCTTGTTGATCAATTCTTTGGCTTGAAGATGGTTGGCTATGGAACTTAAATCGAACGTGTCCAATTTAGGGTTGAAATGAGTTTGAAACATCCATTGATTTACCATATCGCTGAATCTTCTTAATGGGGAAGTTATTTGACTATAACTGGATAAACCAAGTGACTCGTGGCTTTTGTTTTTAATATCAACTGTAGCACTATTCATATGGCGGAGGACTTTGATCATATCCCCAAAGTTCGAATTATTATTGGCTTGCGACTGACGTTTTTTTTCTGCTTGTTCTGTCATATTTTTAATCTGCTTTTGCATGTTTTCAGTCAAATCCATTTTTTGGTTTCTGAATATCATGGGAACGTTTTTGTTAATGCCAATTAAACTAGTTAAATGGTTTCCAATTATCATCATCTCACTAACCAACAATTGAGATTTTGAAGCTTCAGTATTCCCAATCCTTATCACCACATTATCACTTTCCAACTCATACCCCTGCTCGGTTACTCTAAAAGTCTTGTTTCCATTATTTTTTGGTTTCTGACGTCTTGCCTGTTCAGCCTCGTCTAAGTATTCCACTGTCAAATCTGACCTACTAAAGTTGAAATCGTGCCCATGGCCCAACTTTAGCCGCATCTGCTTCAACTTACTCGAAATCTCATACAATGCTTCAAGTGTAGGAGCACGTTTATCGGAAACTTTTCGGCTAAGGATTTTGTCAACATAACTGTAAGTATAGCCCGATGGATAGTTTTGAGTATTGTAGAATTTTATTGTTGCCGTATCTTGGATTTGCTTCTGAAATTCTGCCAAACTCTGAGCCTCGAATTTTTTATCCACCTGAAATTCAATTCCAAAAGTCCGAGTAAGTTTTCCATCAATACCTAATCCTGCCAACTCTGAAATTGCCGAAGGTAACATCATAGATGGTCCCTCGGGTAAGTAAGTTGTAACCCCTTTACTGTACGCAATCTGACTGAGCGATGAGTTGGGTTTAATGTAAGATGCCGGATTAGCGATGTGGATGGTAACGACGTATTTTCCGTCTTTTTCAACCAAGGAAATTCCGTCGTCAATTTCATGGGCAGTTTCAGAATCAATACAGAATATGGGATCCTGAAAAAGTTCTCTAGAGCTTTCCATAGCATCGCTGGAGTATAAGGAATCGTCTGGTGCTTCAGCGCTATTGGCTTCATCCAAATATTCGTAATAGTCCTTATACAAATCAGTCTTTTGATTCTTCTGTTCAGGTAACTCCAAAGCTAAAGACCATTTAGAAGGATTTTCAAATTGATTTTCTAACTCTTCTAATTGCCTCAAAATATCGTACCCTTTGGCTTTTCCATAACTATAAGAATACAAATCCTCTTTCAGACTATCAAATCCTTTATCGATCAACCTTACTAAAGATGCCACCAAAGTTTCTGCTTCATAATCGTTTCTTAAATTACCAGCTATGAAATCTTTGAAAAGCTGAATGGTATCATCGTAGTAAACTGGCTTGATGAGGTTTGGTTTCCTTTTCAATTTTTGAATTATATAATCAGCAAACTCTCTTGACTTTTGTTTCAAAAGTTGAACCAACTCTTGGGTTTCTTCTTTATAGCTTATTGGTAAAATTATAATACTTGTAACAGGGTTTATCAGGTTCTGCTCATTGATCTTCCATAACCTAGTTTGTTTCCTCAACAATAGCAACACTGCAAAATATAGAGGAACATTATGATGGGCTCTTTCCATGAAACTAAGCGATGTAGGCGAAATAAGTTTACCCAAATCAGATGTCTGTGATAAAGCATCATAGTCCCCAAACAAAGAAGCTACTTCTTTGCTCAAGTCTCTTAATGTCTTCAAATCAACCAGGTGAAAATTATCAGTTAAAGGTAACTTCTGAAGTAAATAAAGAATCTGGAAGATTGAGATCGTTCTAGGCGATCTTTGAATATCACCATTTTCTTCATACTGCAATACTCGATGAAGTATTTCAAGTTTTCCAGAAAACTCTTTGAAAGTATCAATACTTCTTATGGAAAGTTCTGTCAATAGTTTGGCATACACCTGTCGTGCACTCTCGGGAACAACGTATGTGTTGATATCAGTATTGGTCAAAAGTCTGGAAGCCGTTTGGGCTGTCATAAAATCATCTTCAGAACTGGGTACTGCTCCTAGTGAGTCTTCGCCTTTATTTTCACCCCCACTTTTCAACTCTTTTGGAAGAGAGTCTAAAGATCTAGTGTTATCTTTGTCACAAATTCCAATCGGTGGAACATCAAGAGTTTTTTCTTCTACCATTACCATACTTTGAATGATGGGTATATAGTGTGAAGGTAAAACACGAGGAATTCTCATTTTTATAAGAGCGCTGGGCCCAAACACTATTTTCCCTTTGTTGTTGATATACGTGTAATGAATGGAATCCAAGTCTTGTGGACATGCAGTGATCATGAAAAAATCTGAACTTCCTTCTGCAAGGATTACTATATCACCAACAGAAGTGGGTTGACCTATAACATCAGCTGATATACTGGCCTTTTTGAAATACTGGCCAATATCTTTCTTGACTCTGTCCAGTTTTTTTCCTCCAGTAATCTTCAATTTTGAATCGGGAATCTTCTCAGCTAACTCTTCAAATCGCTTATTCCATTTCTGTGACATTAAATCATATCTTCTTTGCATTCGAAACTTCAGATTGTTGGAAATGGTTTCAAATAGTTCTTTATTTGGCAATCGGAGATTTAAATTTTTGTTTTCTAAATCAACGTATTCAACTCTTCGTGCTTTTGATTGAGAAATTAAGTCCATTATTGCTTGATTGGGAGACTTTGGATCGGTTTCTTGTGTAGGTTCATTGGGAATCTCTGTATCGCCTCGTCTAAGCTTGTTCAAATCTGCTCGAAATTGATCAGCTGTAGGTCTGGAATTTTTACGACCGCTTGATTTTGATGACCTCAGTCGTATTCCTAAAATCCTGTGTAAGTAAACATAGCTCCTTATGTACGGTAGTAAACTAGAAGCTCGCCGGGCAGCGGCCCTCTCAAGTATCATAGTTAGCACAGTACTAGCGTATAAGTAGATGAGATGCAAGAGTGCGACTTCATAGATTGGCCAGGACACGATTTTTGATGGCTGCAAATATACCTTTTAGGGCAAGATAATTACACAGTAGTGAAGTGAATTAAATAGTAAAAGGTAGAATACATTTTATTCAAGCTGTATTAGAATCATCGTCTTTGAAAAGAATTAAATCATCATAATTTTCATTTGTTTACCCTTTAGCTGAAGAGAGTATTTCGCAATTATCACAATTTGGTTATGAACAAGATAATTATACATGCATTATTAAAGTACACCTAGTTAATCTATAAAAGGTGGATAGCCAAAAAAGGCAATGCTATTGAAGTCCCGATCCAATATAAATGATTCAATGATTTGTCTCCATTTTGACCAGCAGCCAATCTTCCATTAGCTCCACTATCAGAGGTTGCAAATTGAACAAAATTAGTCAATGTAGTATCACTGTTTTCAGAAGTAGTTTGATTAACAGTGATCCAATAGTCAGATGCAAAACTTTCAAACGTGAATACCGTGGAAATTACAGATGGTGTTTCTACTTCACATGGACAGTCCAAAGTTATTACTTCATCTCCCGTAAGGGTAAATGTTTGACCATCAGTAACAAACGTATAATCACCTTCTACAGATTCTGGTCTCATTATATAAGTTTTGAAATCCTCCTCCACCGAAGTGGTTACTAAATCAGTATACACAGCAGTTGTAGTATTTCTCGATACTCCTTCCTCGGCAAGGGTAAGAGCAAACAACAGGAGTAAAGCTAAAACTCTCATTTTCAAATCTATTTGTTTAATTCAATGCTTAGCTGTTTATCTATCTAAATAAACTTGGGTAATTCATTCCCATAAAAAGGTACCACTATATATATATATAATTTAGATCATTGCTTGTATATAAAACTACATCGATGTATTGTTACATTTACTAACCATTTATTGTTACTTATTGTGGAGTAGGGGCATCACGTGCCCGCTCTTTGTTTTTCGCAACTGGAAAGTGTAAACATCGATTGTTCCTTACCAGCCAGCTCCAGCAACCAAATAGAAGCACTGGTTGATCTTGGGCGATCTATTATCTAAAGAACCGAAACCACCGATGTACCATCTTGAAACCTGGTTCTAAACACCCTATTGGCATTAGTAAACATTCCTTCTTTCAACGATACAACTATGAATTGAGATCCTTTAAATCTAGTTTTAATCAAATGACCAATGTTTTGGGTATGAGATAAATCTAAAGCAGCATCAACTTCATCCAAGATATACATAGGGGCTGGTTTAAATTGTAACAAAGCCATAATCAATGACAATGCAATCAATGATCTTTGACCCCCTGAAAGTTCTACTAAACTCTCTTTCCAAACTGGTCCTAACTTCACTTTAACTTCAAGTCCCTTGGTAACATCGTTATTGTCAATGGGTACCAATTTAGCAAAAGATCCACCAGGAAGTAAGTCGGAAAAGATTTGTCCAAAATCAAGGGAAACTTTGGAATAAGTGGTATTAAGCGTATCACGTTTATACCCATTCAATTTCTCAATTGTATTTATGATTTTAGATTTATCCTTTTCGATGGTTCTGATCATATGCTTCAAAGATGCTTCTTTCTTTTCAACATTATCAATCATACTCATAATATTAGTATTAACTTTACGTTTCATATCTTGGAATTTTTCTTCCAAAACATTCATTTGATCAGCATTTTCTTCAATGTTGAAGTTAGGATATTCTGTAATAATATTATTAACGATATTATCATCCGTCACCCAATCATAGTCTTGTATCAACTTGTCCAAATGTGACTTTAAACTATTTGTAACGCTGGAAGATTTTTCTAACTCATGATTTAACTTCTGAATATTCAATTTGGCTTCACTTAAAGTTTCATTTTTGGTTTGAATTACAGACATTAATTCATTGATTTCTTCATTGAGACCCAATAAACTAGCCTTTTCATCATCCAATTCCGCCTTGACTCTAGCTGATTTATCGGTTAATTCTTCCAAGGTCTCCACAATCTCCTTAATTTTATTTTCATTATCAGAAATGGCGTTCTGACAAGCTTCTAATGATTCTTCATAATTGGCTAATTCAGATTTTCTTTGTTCAGTATCAACAGTAATGGATTGAAACTCATCTTGCTTGGCATTGATTTCATCTTCCTTATCAATCACTTGATCTCTTAAAAGACCAACTTCTTTTTCCAATTGTTTTAATTTGGTACCTTTATCACTATTGAATTCTTTCATATCTCTTTCAGTGGTTTTTATTTCACCCTCATACTCCTTATTTTGAGCTTCAGCCTCTTTGATCTCATTCATCAACTGTTCCACTTGATGCTGTTTATCTTCATATTCTCGAACAATAATGGTAGCTTGATTATTATCCAATTTTCTTTGTAAAATCAAAACTTCTTGTTTTCCCAAACTCAATTCATTTTGTAAGCTTTTAGTTTTCTCACTTAATTGATCAAAAGAAAACAATTCTTGTTCTACAGCTGCTAATTGGTCTTGGAGTTCGTTTATCTGCCTTTGAAGTTTATTGTATTGTTGCATGGTAACCAATAGAGAAGAGGTGTTTCTTCTGGATCCACCAGCCAAGTTACCTTCAGGGTCATAAATATCACCCTCCAAGGTAATGGACCTGCTTCTAATCTTGGGATCAAACGTTATGGCTTTGGCGACATCAGGAGTGTCACATATGAATGTCGAACCAAATATATACTGCATGGCCTTCACTAGTTCTTGCTCAAAATTGATCAAATTTATAGCAATCTCTACTTGTCCAGGACAAAGATTCTTAGCATAATCAACTGTTTGATTATTCACCGTTCTAGCATTAATTTTGTCTAATGGAATAATGGTAACACGCTTTCTGAGTTGACCTTTTTCTAACAACTGAGAAGCAGTGTCAGAATTGTTTACAATAACATTGTATAATCTACCACCAGCACAAATCTGTAAGGCCAATGCTCTTCCGTCTTGCCCCTCTTGTAAATCAAAAAGCTGAACAGCCGTTCCCTTGACTACAGAAGGATCGAAATTAGGATGAGGTTTGGAATATTGAAAGTCAACATTCCCCACTTCTCTTCTCAAGAAATCAAGTTGTGTGGTAGCTTTATTAATCTGACTTTGCAAAGAACCTCGTTGTTTCTTTAATTCAGCAACACGTTCCGGGTTATAACCAAGATCAATTAATTGCTGTTCTTTCTTTTGAATTTTAGATTTGAAACTTTCAATCTCTTGACTTAAACTCTCATATTCATCTTTTGCTTGAGTAAGTTTGTTTTTATCTTCTTTCAATTGTTGGTTAAGATGATCAATTTTCATTTTTGACTGTTTCATGAAATTCTTGGACTCGTTAAGTTTGTCTTTTACTTCTTTTAATTGGGCCATGTAACCTCCTCCAGCACCCCCTTTGGTGGAAATACCCGTAGACAAACTGGATAACAATTCTTCTTTTCGGTTGAACTCTGCCTTGAGTTCGGTCAATTTCAGTTTGGCTTCATTGTATTGGGTTTCATGAGTTCTATATTTATCAGCACTGTCATCTATGGCCTGTTTCAAGTTTTGAATTTGCAGTTGAAATTTTTGGAGTTTTTTCTGGTCATCTTGAAGATTTTCTTTGGAAATGTCTTTGGAAGTATTAAAACGAGTAATTTCTTCAGCATATTGCAGCTCGCGTTCTTCCAATTCCTTGATTTTTCCATCTTTCTTCATTTCTTTCTCTCGTTGTTCTTTCACTTGAGCTAAATCACCGTTCAAATTCTCAATTTCAATATTGATTCGATCAACCTCAGTGTTTAACTCATTCATGGCCGTTTCCTTTTCATTTAATTGATTCAGGTGATGATCAAACCGTTTGGAGTACTGTTTATAACTATGGGCAGCCAAAACACGGGATAAGTTTTCCAAATCTGACTGAGTTTGTTGAAATTCAAGGAAAGTTCTCTTTTGAGACCGAAGTTTTTCTAACTTAGGTTCTATTTCTTCTTGTAATAGATTTCGTATTTCAACTAATTTGGCTTCTTTCTTGGCCATGGTTCTTTGGGCCTTTTCTTTTCTATCTTCAAACGTTCTTGTTCCTGCTGCTTCTTCTATCAAGGACAAAATTTCAGATGGTCTCATATTCAAAACTTTGGTGATTTTACCTTGCATAATCAAGAAATTAGGGTTGTTGATATTCAACTGGACTGACTGGAACAAATTCAACACAGTCTGTTGTTGTGCTTTATGACCATTTACCAAGTATTTAGATGTTCCACCAAGAATGATTTGTCTAGTAACACTTATCTTAGGACAGTTTTCAAACCCTATTGGGGATTTCGTAACTTCACTGTTATCAAAGACAATTGTGACACTTGCTTTGGTCACACCTGCTTGACCTCTTTTATAAATCAAATCCTGTAAATTGGATGCTCTGACAGTTGACATAGATGCGATCCCAAGCACAAAACAAATGGCATCTAAAATATTAGATTTACCTGACCCGTTCAACCCTGTGATGGCATTGAACTGTGAGTCCCATCCTGATATCACCGTACGGGTGGCATAGGATTTGAACCCATCTATAATCAACTCTTCTACTTTCATGGGGTATAGTGATTTGGTTTGTTTATATTTTCTCGCGCGTTGTAAGCGCGCGCAAGAAGGTTTACGGGTAACGGAACCAAAAGTGCCGAATCAGTGACAGTCAATTGAGCGGTGGTTTTGTAGAACAGCAGTTATTAATTGATTCAAAGTGAGTTATATTATACAGATTGTTCAGTTTTGTTGATAGGGTCAAAAAGAAAAGAAAGTTTTATGCTTGTTCAATATGTCAAACGAAGTTGCACCTTATAAGCACTTCAGGCTTATTTCAGTATCGTTTAAGGAAGCAGCATTAGACTCCCCCAGTTTTAGAGCATCAATAAACCATTTGGATAGTCAATTGAACAATATTTCACAATGGTTGACGGCAATGACCAGCTCTGTCTCCAAACTTCCTCAACACATCCAAGCCATTAAAGCTTTTTTTGAACCATTTTTGGAGCTTTTGATGCCTGGATTTGCTCAGGACGGTATATTGGATCAAGAGTCAACCGTTCCATTATTACGAGATGTATCCGATACCATGAAAACATTGATAAGCGTGTGTATTTCTCATTTACAAATCAATGCCGTCCCATTTGTGGAACTTTCGGAAAAGGTTCTGACAGAAATGGCCAAGTACGCTACCATAAAAAGGCAATATGATACCACCCAAGATAAGTATGATAAATATTTTGAAATCTATATGGCCAGTCCTAAAGTCAAGCGTCCGGATATGGCTATAGAGGATGCTTTCCAATTGTTTGCCACCAGGAAAGCTTATGTACATGCCTCTTTGGATCTAGTGATTGCGATACAGAGATTATCTTCAACCCTTGATTTGGATTTCATCAATGTGGTGACTGACTTGTGGAATGATCGGTTGAAAAAAGAGCTTACATTATTCAGTAGCGAATTTGAGAAGGAAACATTCAGAGTAAATAGGACCAAAGCCTGGTCGATGGCTTACGATTCAGCTCAATCATCTCTTGAAAGCGATGCAGAGGCTGCCAGGAACCAAGTCGAGCAAAGTTCAATAGAGTTTTTCACCCCATCAAATAATCCCAATGATTATAATTCGTCGCTTGTAAACGCTAAAACGTTGAATGACATTGATGAACAGTCCCTTGAAAAGCATGGGTATTTACTTATGAAAACTTGGAAAACTAATTCAACCAAACCTTTCTGGGTTAAACGTTGGGCGTTTATTAAGGGAGGGTTGTTTGGATTACTTGTTTTAAGTCCTTCTAATACGTTTGTGCAAGAAAGTGATAAAATCGGGGTACTACAAATTAGTTCAAGGTACGCAGCTCAAGAAGACAGGAAGTTTTGCTTTGAAATCACCACTTCTAGTCAAACAATCACATTTCAAGCTGAAACGTATATTGAGTTAAAGTCCTGGCTTAAAGTCTTCAGTAATCTTAAAGAGCAAATATTAGCCCAAGATAAAGATTCTCGAATTTATAGATTGGCCAGTGGGAGATATCCCCCGTTGATTACCGAGTTTGCTTCTACCGTCAATACTATTGTTGATAGACAGCTTTCAAATACTCGGGTTAAAAATGAGGATGGTCTAACAGTGACTTCCACCACCCTTTCAAAACGTATCAAACTGAATGAGCAATATTTCCAAAAATATTTGTATTATCAAATCCCCCAAATCACACCTTCCCTAATGACAAGTAACACCAAAACTGCTATAATAGCATATTCGGTGGCTTCACCTAATTTATTCCCCAGTGCTTTGACAGCTAATATTTGGGGAAGTGTTAATTGGGGAATGTATTACTTGCTTCAGCCTCAAGAAGAACAACCTCAAGATATTGATATTCCAGATCAACAAACAGAGGTGAAATCTAGTCAAACGGACAAACCTTCTGAGGTTGAACGACCTCGAGAAGTTGATACTGTGGCAGATCCATACCCTGAAGGGTATCCATCATCTATGGTTTCTCTAGATGTGGAAATGAGAACTATTTTTGAAAGTAGTATTTCTAAAGGAGAATTTTGTTTGGTTACATTCACTTGTTTATGGTCCCCCAACTCCAATCAAAAGTTGGCTTGTAGGGTATTTTTCACTAACAAAAGTGTCCTTTTGAGTAATCGAACCATTGGATTTAGATCTTTATTCAAAAGTAACTTAAATCGAATTATCGCAGTTGAGAATAAAGCTTCTCCAGATTATGATGAATTGAAAATAATTACAGTTGCCGACTCGTTAATTGTCAAGATCTTTATCGATAGTGGTGACTTGATAAAGAAAAAAATTTCTTATCTTATTGAAAACATGTCTAAAGAAACTCCCGATCCAAACACAGAAGTTGTAGCCCAACTTGCAAAGATAGAACAGATCCACTTGGAAAGTAAGAGACCCCAATTAAATCCAACAATCTCACAACCTTTGCTAGATTCCATCCAAGTGACAGAAAAAGCACCCAATACGGAAACACATGTTGTAGATTATTCAAACGATTGTGATTTCTCAGTTAAATACATTTATCCTGTTCCTGTGAAAGCTTTGTTTCACATTATATTTGGAGACCATTCATCCATTGTACGTGAATCTGATATTTTGAACATTGTCACCACTACTAAAAAACCTTGGTCAACCACTGAGGATGGAAGACTCAAAAAGTCAGTTTTATGCACGGGAGCCGCTTCGGGTATGTCATCTAGAAGACTATTCATGTTGGTAGATACTGAAATTGAAACCATGAACGAAAATTATTATTACAATATTACTAGCAAAAGACTGGTGTTTGCCTTTTATGGTACCCGTTTTGCTGTTGAGTATCGGTTTGTTCTCCAAGCAGTCAATCCTGATACCAGTAAACTTCATGTCTATGCCTCCACCAAGTTCATTAAGAAAAGTCCAGCTTATTTGAGTACCAAAATGCTTGCGAGATATGTCCAAAGGATGGAACTTTCATGGTATCACGAAAAGATTCAAAAGTCTTGTAAACAATTGAGTCACGAGGGAGCAATTGCAAAGGCTATCTACATGTTTGGAAAACTTATACGAACCAATGAACCAGACAATGATCCACCAGAAGCACCTATTTGTAGAATCGGTATGAGCTTCAGTTTTTATTATCTAGTAATCACTCCAATTTTGAACTTATTAGGGTTTTTCAAACATTTGATTAGTTCAATATTAGGAAAAGCCGCTGAATGTTGCAATGCTATTTCAGCACAAAAGTTTCTTTTAGTGGTTATTTTGGTGTCTACATTATTGAATTTATTTTTGGTTTCCAAAACGACTGTTTCATATTGGACGGTCAACAAAGCTAATCATCTTGCCAATGAATTGTTTAAAAAAGAACCATTGATGCTTCAAAGAGCAGTTTATTTGAAAGATGTTCAAGAGTTTACCACATCCATCCCGGTAAACTTAACCACCACAAATTCCAGGAGTTTTAAATATTTCCAAGAGAAATCCTTCATCAAAAACTTGAATTATGCTCCTAACTTTGAACTAGATTATCTGGGCCCAAATACTAGAGAGGTTGCCATTGGACTTAGGAAATCATTCCAGGAAATTGGCGTAAGAAGAAATAAACTTTTGGTAGAGTTTAATATTTTAAATCAAATGGAAAACGAAATAGCCAAGGGAGAATGGAGGAATTGGCTTCTTAGTGAATTAGAACGGTGTTCTTCAATCCAAGAGATTGAATTAAACGAGTTGCTTAAAACTTCCAACTCTACCGAGTTTTTGGAAGGAATCAACAACTTGAAGGAGTTTTGTGGCAGTTGTCTTGATGAGTATAATCTATTGTAGGAGTAGTCTATTGTAGGAATAATCTATATTGATCATATAGAATTTTTTGCATCTATTTAACAATATTTTTGCATCTTTTGAGGGTTCGGGTCGTGCGGCCGACAATGGCTGCAATTCGTATATTTAAGAAACCACCAAAAAAGGCTTACCAGGAAGCCCTGTTCGTAGCGATTTCATAGTAACTTTAGCATAGCTATATAAACAGAAACATATATAAACAGCTTCTTCCTTGTCTAACAATTTGAACCAAAAATCACCCACTTTCACATTAATGTATTTTTGCACAGGCTCGCTGTCCCGTGACCCCGGGTTCTTTTATTTCCTTGATGCCGATTGGAGGCTAAACTTACCTATCACTGTAACGATTGATGGAATATGTCAAATGATACAACTGGGGGATCTGACCAACGCAAGGAACACGGAACGACTCAGGATGAAGCAGATAGTCAACAATATTCACCTTCGACATTGAAACTAGAGTCTCCTTCATCCACTGATGAGCCGAAAATCAATCAAGACGATGTGATTGAGACCCGAGCTAGCATAGATAAAGAAGACGACGAAGAAGACGAAGATGAAATAGATCCGACAATTGAAGAAGAGGATGACGAACTACTAGAAGACGAAATCATAGCTTATGACCAAGAAGAGCTAGAGGAGAAAGTAGAGTTATCTCATGAAGACAGACCCCACTACAAAAAAACCATTTCTCAAAACGATGCTCAATCTCTTGTTGGTGGTGAATCAATTGATGATGACAACCAAGGCAAAAAGGTCTTTGCGTTCCAATTGCCTTTTGGGGGTACTTTTGGGAAGTTTGGTAACATCCGAGCTAGAATACAAAACATGTCAATGCCATTCCCATTTTTTGGTAGTACCAATGATGAAGACGATGTGATAAAAGAAGATATCCGATTGAAATTACAACGTCAAGAATCCATTTCCACCATAGATGATGCAGAATTCTTTAGAAGGAATAAAAAAAGAGATGATGTTAGATTTAGAGCTGTCAAGCATTCTTTACAAAACAAATATAACGAATTGTTACCGCATATCAATACCAACGCCGCAAAAGCAGCAGCAGTAGGACCGGATCACGACACTATTTATCAAAGAATTGAAGGTAACATAGTTGTCATGGGGGGTTATAGAGGTTCAATTTTAAAAGAAACCAAGACGGGCAAGCGATTATGGATTCCCATTAAAGCAGGATTTAATTTACGTAAGATCGACTTGCTTATTGGACCAACAAAACAAGATGAAATCGATGCTACTAAAACTGTATATTCTGATGGAGTTTTGAAAAATATTGGACCTGTAGATATCTGTAAATCATTTATTAAGAAACTTGATAGTAATCCCAACACAAACGTCAAAGAGTTTGGATATGACTGGAGACTAAGTGGAGATCTAGTGGCTGATCAGCTAGTTGAGTTTTTGTCCAAGATCTACAAGAAAACCGGAAAACCAACTTTAGTGGTGGGCCATTCTATGGGAGGATTAATTGCTCACAGAGCCTTACAAAAGAACCCCAAATTATTTAGATCAATTATTTATGTTGGATGTCCTAGCGAATGTTTAAACATTTTAGGTCCCATAAGATCTGGTGATAGTGTTTTATTCCTGGACAAGATATTAACTGCCGAAGTCAATTTCATGATGAGATCTTCCTTCAATTTTTTACCATTATCAGGTAACGTCTTCTATAATAGAGAAACCCGGGAAGTTTATAATATGGATTTTTATGATCCTGATACTTGGGTGGAATATAATTTGAATCCTTTGGTTGCCAAAACAAGATTGGCTAAGAAACTGACCAATTTAACATTAAATTCTCCTTCTTCAACATCCAGTTTAATTGATGCATCTTTGTCTAGTTTAAGTTCCCGGTTCAGATCAATAAGAGTAAGATCACTATCACCATTATCAAGATCTCCTAAGTCAGATAAGTTTGACTTGGAAACAAAACTGGTCACACCGGTGCAAAACAGAACAGGTGTATGTGGCAGTGACACGAAAGGACCCGTTATACAAGAACGAAAAGCATCATCTCCCGCACCTTCAAGCCGCCCAGCCGACGAAGATGGGTTTCACATTACGTTTGAAGAAGCTTACGCTTATCTTAAAGAAACGTTAAAAAGCACCAAAGATTTCTTATTGGGATTGGAGTATGATCCTGAATTGGAGGAAAAGTATCCACCAATGGCAGTTGTCTATGGAAACACTGTGCCTTCAGTCAGAGGCTCAAATGTGCTGGATGAACAAGATATTAGGGACGGAAATTATTGGGATTTGTTCTATGGCCATGGTGATGGAGTTGTACACCAAAAATGGTTAATACCCGAGCGGAAAGGGTTCAATGTCTATGATCCTGATACCGGTAAAGGTCAAATTGTCGGTAAATTTGCAACTCCGACAGGTCATATCAATTTAATGACAGATTTGAAAGTGATGGGGAGAGCATTAAATGCTGTTTATGATGCTGAAAAAGTTTGGAAGAAGTAATATTGTACATAGTTTATTCATTATTCTAAATCGTCATTCTCTTCGTCTGCTTCCGACTCTTCTGCCTCGGTGTACTGCACTCGAATCCACAAACTACAGTCTTCACATTGAACTATCAACTCATAATTTCCATCTCCCTCTGTTGTGCCGTTTTCCAAATCCTCTTCAAGTAATTTTATGGATTTTTTACTCCTACACCTAGGACAGTTAGTCCAGTAAATATCGTTATCTATGGAGAAGTCATTGAGATTGTAAAGATCAAGACCATCACCATTGATATTTAGACCTTCTCTCTGAACAGTTTTATGCAATATTTCATCATACTTCTCTCTAGATAGTTTGTTAATAAGAACCTTGTAGGCTTCTTGAATCAAGTTTATCTCAACAGTAGTGGTATTTGATTTATCTGGGTGATTCTGTAACAATTTTTCCTTGTAAGCAGCTCTTATGCCATTCTCATCGCTATCAATCAGTACTCCAAGAATCTCATAGAATGATCTGTCGGTATTTGACAAATATTCATCTGGCATGGATCAAAGTATGGAATAACCAACTCTGTATATTCCAGGATCGGCAACACACGACCGAGTCCCAAAATTTGCGATGAGGTGAAATATCTCATCTTTCGAAACGAGCCATGGCTAAAAGAAAGGCTGAAGACTACACCGACATTAAGGTGGTGAACTATGAAGAAGACCCTTCAGTTACAGTAGGGTCTTTTTTCAATGGATTGGACGTACCAGCCAGCACCAACTTTGATCTTTACAAGCATAAATCCAAGAACCTATTTGAACTTCATGGAGAAAACGAAACTTTGGAATATAATGCCAACTCTAATACTGAGGCAGACGATGAACATTCTTACTGTTTAGCTCTTTATGATCCAGCATCCAAGAGTGTTGAACTTTTTGAAGCCCCAATGTTGAACGGGAAAGTATTGGTTAAAAGCCATAGAGCTTATAAAGGACCTAAGATTAAACAACTTGGAATCAGAAACAATTTACAAAGAAATGCATTGGGTGAAGCCTTTGGTACCAAAAAAGCCAAATCTGCTATTACCAATTTGGAAAGAAACAGAATCGATGCCGATAAGTTACAAGATGTTGAAATGGATATTGTAGATTCCGTTACAAAGACCACCCAAGACTTACCTACTAGAGAAGAATTGACCAAGGATGCATCTGAGGTTAGGCCTATTCCACAAATCAATTTGGATGCCACTTCTGCTGAAGATATATATCCTATTGAAAACATAATACCTCCACAAGATTGGGATAACCTTCGTGTTAACAGTTTGGTTGAAGAAGAAGACTCAAGTGAAAGATTGAAATCATTACCATATAGTAATTCCAACTATATATCCAACAGTTTCTCTGCCAATCCACATCATGGTGCTGAGAAATTAAAGTTGATCTATTACTTGTCCATCTTATTGGGTATTTATCACAATAGAAGAGTAAAAGATAAAGTCACTTTATTAACTAAATTCACCCACCAACCTTCAGAGATGTTAATAAGCAATATTTTAAAAGAATTCACCATTAGTAAATCTGGCCAATTTGGTAAAGCTAAAGACAGATCATTCTTCATAGATCCTCACAATGAAGATAAATTATTATGTTACATTTTGGCCCTTATTTTCCATATCGATAATTTTTTGATTCAAATCCAACCATTATCCTATGAGTTGAATATCAAGCCTAACAAATTAGTTAACTTGTGTAGAATTATGGGTGCTAACGTAAAACCAGCTACTTTGGCACAAGCTGAAGCGTTATCTATTCCAAAATCTTTGGCTGCCACTTCAAAATTAGCATCATTAAAAGCTCCAGTCAAATTACCTGATATGAGTAAAAGGGTTAGGAAGGGTCGTTAAGGAGACAGGAACTTGAACAAGAAACCTAGTAATTAAATAGTAATACAATATCATGAAGTGAACTTTTATAAACTTCTGGTAATATTCCGCATCGCGAAATCTAAGTCTTTATCTATGAGTGATTCTAAGGCCATCGAGGAAAGCCTTGTAAAATTGGCTGAATGTGAAAAGGATATGGATGTGGCAGAGAGAGAAGCCGAAATTTATCGTATCAAAAAAACACAATATATTTTTCAAAACAGAAGAAATATTCTTTTGAACATCCCGAAGTTTTGGTATATAATATTAGCTGAAAATGATGATTTTTCAGAGTACATCAGTGTGGAGGATTTGAAATACTTGGAAGCTATAAATGATATATATGTACATTATAAGGTATCTGAAGACGGAACAACTCCCAAAAACCCCAAAGACTTTTCCATTACTATTTCCTTTAATGATGACAGCTTAGTACCCATACAAACAATCACCAAACATTTCGAGGTTGAGGTTGATGATGGCGAAGAAAAGATTGTTTCACAGCCCGTTGAAGTTCAATGGCCTCAGGAGTTATCTTCGATCAATCCATTGATCATCAAAAAAGAAAAGGGGAGAGATTTAAGCAAAGAAGATAAAAAGAATTATAGATTAGGTATGAGATCATTCTTTTCATGGTTCTCTTGGACTGGCGATAAACCCGGAAAGGAATTCAGAAGTGGAGAAGATTTAACACGGTTAATAATTGATGATTTGTTCCCGTATGCTGTTAAATATTACACTGAAGCATTACCAGGAGCTGATGAAGACGATGAGGATACTTCCGATCCTGAAGAATTGGATCTTAGTGAAGATGATGATAACGAAGTGAGTGATAATAGCGAAACAGAAGACGGTAAAAGGAAGTTAGAACCCGAAGAAAGTTCAAAATTTAAACATCAACGTAAAGCTTAACCATTTTAGAATAAAATGACACAAAATTAACGTGACACAAATTTTGTTCTCTAGAAAAAAAGTGCGAGCACTCTCTGAAAAAAGTTATCTTTAAAACAACTATTTCTACCACGAAGGTTCTGATTCTTTGACTAGAATCGGTTTATAATTGTTTGGATATAGGGAAAGGTTTTCTTTAAACAAGTCTTAGTACACTAGTACCATTTTTTCTGAGTGTGAATCGAATTTGGTCATTTTGAAATCTGATTAGAAATCAAACTACCATTTACTCACCAGATTATAATACTGTAATATAAATAACTGGAACTGTTTCAAAAGTAAATCATTATGAGTGAAGAACCTTTCCAAGGACCAAATTTAAACATCACCCTAGCGTGTCCAGATTGTAAGGTGTATCCTCCTGACTTGATTGAGAGATTCAGTGAAGGAGATATTGTTTGTGGTAGTTGCGGTCTTGTTCTCAGTGACCGTGTTGTTGATACCAGATCAGAATGGAGAACATTCAGTAATGATGATCAAAATGGAGATGACCCCAGCCGTGTGGGTGACGCCGGTAATCCTTTATTGGACCACGAGGACTTGTCTACCATGATCTCCAATTCTCCTGATAGTGCTCGAATGGGTAGGGAATTAAGTAGAGCTCAGTCCAAGTCATTTGTTGATCGTAAAGACAATGCTTTGGCTGCTGCTTTTGCCAAAATATCTCAAATGTGTGATGGGTACCAATTACCTAAGATTGTTCAAGATGGGGCCAAAGAAGTGTATAAATTGGTCTATGAAGAAAGACCCTTACGAGGGAAATCACAGGAATCTATAATGGCCGCTGCAATTTTTATAGGTTGTAGAAAAGCTAAGGTTCCCCGGTCGTTTAAAGAAATTTGGGCTTTAACTAATGTTCCTCGTAAAGAGATCGGGAAAGTTTTCAAGATTATGAACAAGATTATTCAAGAAAAGAATGCTTCCAATCCAAATGCTTTCTCTTTGGTTGAGGACAACATTCAAACCACTCAAACTTCAGCTGAAGATTTAATCAGAAGATACTGTTCTCATCTTGGATTAAGTACCCAAATTACAAATGCTGCTGAATATATTGCACGGAGGTGTACTGAAATGGGAGTTTTGGCAGGAAGATCACCAACCACCATTGCTGCTACAGTAATCTACATGGCTAACCTTATTTTTGGGGCTGACTTATTACCATCAAAAATTTCAGACAAAACTGGGGTCAGTGAAGGAACCATTAAAACATCTTATAGAGTCATGTTTGAACAAAAATCACAACTAACCGACCCTTCATGGACAGACCATAGTCAACCACCACCCAATTGATTTAATAAAAATGTATAATATTGGTGTATATACTAATGAAACATAATGATTCATTTTGGTGCTCATATTATGGTGCTCTTCAGTTCGCATTTTCTTATGATTCTCACACCTTTTAGGCTTCAGCTCCGGCACTTTCCCACCAGAAAAGTCCAACTACGCTGGATTGCTTCCAATTCCACTTCTATACCAGATGACAACGTAATTACCAACCAATTCGCTCAGTTACAAGAAAAATACTCGCCTACCCGGTACCCCATAGTGCTCTGTCATGGACTTTCAGGCTTTGACAGTCTTGTTTTCCTTCCTAAACCTGGGCTTTTCAAGAAGAAAACTGTCAAGAGAATAATCAAAGACGGTTTAATTAAAATAGATTATTGGTATGGTATCCAGGCCGTGTTGAACCAAATTGGATGTGAAGTTTACACTGGAAAAGTTCCACCATTTGGTACCATCCAAAGCCGAGCTGAAAAACTCCATACATTTTTGGATGAAGAGTTTGCAACAGTTAAAAAAGACAAGAAAATGGACTCTCCTGTCCACGTGAATCTTATTGCCCATTCCATGGGAGGACTAGATTCTCGATACTTGATATCGAAGCTTGAAAGTCAGAATTATAAGGTAGCATCATTAACTACAGTTTCAACACCTCACCATGGCTCGGAAATGGCTGATTTTGTAATAAAGAACATTTTATTTGATTTTCCAACTGTTCTTTCTGATGCTGTACCTCAGTTAACCACAAAGTACTTGAACGAAACGTTTAATAGAGAAATACTTGATAGAGAAGATGTGGGGTACTTTTCATATGGGGCGAGATTTTCACCTAAATGGTTCAATGTGTTTCGGTACTCTTCGCAGATTATTCGACTGGGTGTTGAAAAGAACAATATTTTACACGGGGAGAACAAAAGTGGCGATAATGATGGTCTTGTTAGCGTGGAAAGTTCGAAATGGGGCCAATATCTCGGGACATTAGATAAGGTTGACCACCTCGATTTGATTAACTGGACAAATACTGCCAGGGTGTTGGTAGATCAAACAATTTTTGATCATAAAGCTGAATTCAATGCTTTGGCGTTTTATGCACATATTGTAAATAGTTTATACGAAAAGGGGTATTAAAATAGAATAAAATCTAGAGGAATAAAATAACTATGGGATCACCATTGACTAAAGTTCTATAAATTCTATATCATGCCTGGCTCATACTAATAGTTTTGACATAGGTGAATTCATCAATTCCCCACGAACTATTGAACCTACCGTATCCACTATGTTTAACTCCTCCGTGAGGAGAAGTAGCTTCATCAAAAATGGTGGGTCCATTAATATGTACCCCTCCAGATTCAATCTTTCTAGCCAACTTCTGTGCTCTTAGTATATTCTTAGACCAAATGGAAGTCTTGAGGCCATATAAATCTTCATTGATAGTTTGTATAAGCTTTTCAGTGTCAGCATACTTGTAAACACACACTACAGGACCAAAAGTCTCTTCTGAATCAATTCTCATATCACTGGTAACATTATCCAAAACTATTGGTTTAATTGGAGTATTTTTGTTATTCTCAATCTTTGTAGTTTCACCTACAAGAATATTAGCCCCCTTTTCAATAGCATCATCAATAAGGCTGTTCACACGAAGACCCAATTTACGGGTTCTTTGAGGAATGAGATAATCAGGGTCAGTAGCTAGTTTTGGTGCCACTTCCTTTAACACTCTAATAAATTCATCATAACTGGATTCATGGACAAAGATTTTATCAGTACTCATGCAGATTTGCCCTTTATGAGCCCAACTACCCCATAGGGAAACTGGAATAGCCCGTTCAAGTGGTGCATCTTCTTCCAATATCAGACAGTTTTTACCACCCAATTCCAAAAGACACGGTTTAAGGTTTTGCGCTGCCACTGTAGCAATAGCTTTCCCTGTAGCTGTAGAACCAGTAAAACTTATTTTTTTGACAAATCTGTTTTCTATGATTTTCGTGACAACCTGCTCATTTTGGTCAGGTTGTACGTTAACTAATTGAATTACATTAGAAGGAAGCCCAGCATCAATTAATGCTTTAACCCAAATATAAGCTACCTTAGTTGCCAATTCAGATGTCTTGACGATAACCGAGCATCCAGCACATAATGGAGCAGCGATAGTTCTACCAATCAAAATTCCAGGTGCATTCCATGGGGCAATAGCAAGCACAGGACCTACTGGATCTTTAACCACCACCACCAAATCAGAAGCTTGACTTTTCACTACCACCCCATCCGAGTCCGAGAGCTTATTAATGTACTCTTCAAGTTGAAGGACCAACTTATGAGAATTGAAACCGGAAAACCATCGAGGCATTCCTATTTCTGCAAACAGGTCTTCAAATTCCGATTTCCTCTCCTTCAAAAGTTCGACACCTTTCCGTAAAATTTTGGTTCTTTCTTCTATTGAAACTTCAGACCATGTCTCAAAGCCTTGATTCGCATTTGCACATATATTTGCAACCTCGTCTTCTGATGAAATACAGTTGACTTGATAGAGAGCTGACTCTTCTTCCTTATTAGAATGTACAGTATACTTACTTGAAGTCTGTAACTCCTCCCCACCAATAAATAAAGGTATCTCCATACTGAAGCAAATATCTGAAACGAGACTTATTTTTCATTTCCGTTAACGCACCTGCACGCCAATATGTCAAATGCCTAAATGGGAGTGTGGTTATGCACGGATATAGCGGGCAAGCACGGTACGAGAGAGTACGAGGGATTGGTCGTAAATAATGAGAGTCTATGATCTTTGTAGAGGCTTTGAGAAACGAGTTAGCCTAGAAAGTAATCCTGTCAACAAAATCTTATTTCCGAAAACCAGTACCAATGTGGTTATTATGAGTATACCTTACACGAACTCAAGTAATAAACAATAATTTTAAAGAGTCTAGATACCTAGAGAATTTAAAGTCATTATCTGATTAATTAATCTCTCAGGGCCTACAACCCAACTTCTAACAACACTACTAACAATTTTAAAATGAATTCCAATCCCTCATGCTAATATTTATTTATTAAAAGATCATTTAGATCACCAACCGTGTTCACCTCTATACAACCCTTTGTCTGAACTCTCATTATTCCCTTTTCCAGCTATACTACCTACGTATTGGTGATGTCTCACACCTTGTCTACTAAGTTCTGTCCTTTTACTCAACCACTATTTTTTCAAATGTTTGAAACGACCAACCCATACACTAATAACAGCTTCTATACCTCTATATCCTTATCATAAACAATCAACCCCGTTTTTCCTCCATTATCCATCACTTCTACACGCTCTGCAACAAAGTGTCTACACGTGTAAAAATATGACACAAAACCACAGTTTAAATTTGCAACCGTTCCACGTTTACTATACCACATGTAATGATGGATTACTAGTATAAAATAATATAAGAGGTCATCTAAGGCGTCCTGGTATAATGTGTAAATATAACTACTGTTTCTGCCAGACACCACAAAATTCACTACCACAAAGTTCACTTCCCAGAAGTTGACAGTTAATTTATAAAGATAACCTCATCAGTGACATCAGTGTGCAGAAAATACAAACCAAGAATGTTGATTATATTTTTTTTCCTACTCGTTATGAGCAGTGTGAACGGGTTACCTATAGACTTATCACAGTCGTTAAATTTTAGAATCATCAGTTCTAATGTTAGAGTTGACACTGTCTGGAGGTTTTACCACGAACATAGATGGGAAGAAAGAAGAGTTCAGCTCATAGATGAATTAGCAGATCAAGCCTCAGGTATTCCTACCATTATAGGATTGCAAGAATTAAAACATAACCAACTACTTGATTTACAAACCGGGTTAAATGCTCATGATAACGTTAGTGACTGGTCTTATTTTGGAGTGGGCCGTGATAATGGTAAGCAAAAAGGTGAATACGCTCCTATTTTTTATAGAACTTCCCAATGGGAGTTATTGAATAGTACAAGTAGATGGTTAAGTGAAACTCCTGACAAGCCGTCAAAATCTTGGAAGGCTGCAAATATCCGGATTGCAACTATTACTACTTTAAGGAATATTGAAACTGGTGTGAGTATAAATATGGTCAATACTCATTATGATCATATGAGTGAAGAAGCTAGAGGGAAATCTTCTGAATTAATCATCAAGTGGATAAACGAAATTCCAAATGATTATCAAACCTTCCTTTCTGGTGACTTCAACTCTATCTCAACTGATGCTTCTTATAAAACCTTAATCAAACTGCTCACTGACACCAGGTTAAATTCTGTGGAAACTTTAAGTCAAATAGAAACCTACACTGGATTCGAACCTTTAGACCACCATTCAGTCATCGACTTTATATGGTGTGCATCTGATGCTAATGAACCAAGCTCCAAAACCCAGATAAAATCATATAATGTTTTGGATACTTGGACGGACGAGGGATACAGGTTTTCCGACCATAGACCAGTTGTTGTTGATTTTGAGGTTAAGGTATAACCTGAAGTCAATTTCTAATAGTAACAACATCAAACATACCCCCTCTGCTAACTTATTGTACTTATAGAAGATTAATATAAATAGAGAATAATTTTTGAATTAGTTTTCGCAGCCTTTCAGTCGTGCACGCACATACCTCAAATTTTTCAACTCTTGTCAAACTGAAGGCAAACAAGGAATCATGATCCAAGTGGAAATACGGAACCTTGTAAGATCTAAGGCTTTTCTGCCTGTAAGGTCTAAAACATGGATATATTTAGCAAAACCTTCGGCGAATGTTTTTGCCCGTTCTTTTCATAATTGTCCCAGATTATTCCAGCAACATAATCAGGAGGACAAGCTTGAAGAAGAAATAAGGAAGCTAAAAGAGTTAAGAGATGAGTTTAAGTCAGCTAGTTTTCTTGAACGGTTCAAGATTCAAGCCAAGTTGATCGAACAAGAAGCAAAAGTTGCATCTGTCCAGGAATATCAAAGTTCAAGATTCAAAACTCCTATAATATCTTTCGAAGATAAAGATCCATTAAACGTCCAAGAGGTGGACACTCTCCAAAAGAAATACTCTTACGGCTTAACGGCATTTATGAGAGAATGTCAGAAATACAAAAACAGAGTTATCACAAATCCAAACATTTTAATCAAAGAGCTTAGTGGAGAATTTGCTACCATGTATCCCGAGGCATCAGAGCTTACCAAGGAAGAGATTCTATTTTTCTTTCACGTTTACCACGATTTAGCCAACGGTTTAACCTTCCTTGACGAATTGGAGTTTGATAACGAAACAGTTACAACTTTGTTATCGAAATATGAATCTAGTGAAGATATTGAAGAGTTGAAATCATCAGTAAACGAAATCGCGAATGAAATGAAGTTAGATGTTGATACTGTAAGTGGATGGTTCCTGATTTTTGATGATTTATCGTCAGTACCTGTTCAAACCGATGGAATATTAACTACTTGTACTCTTTGTCCTCAAGAATATGCCAAATTCCAAAACATAAATGAAAATTTAAATGAAATTGAAGACAAGTTATCTCAATTTTATGGTAATCTTTTCACCAGAAACAAGTCTAGTGATAACCAAAGCAAAGGATCAAAAGATAAAAAAGATGATAAATCTAAAAAGAACATGTACGAAGTTGAATTCAATCTCAACCCTAACAGACTTCTTCAAATTGGGTTATTTGGTGGTATTGTGATTTTTGGTATTTTATCCTTTTATCAAGAAAACCATCACGAAATTACTTTCCAAGAGTTCACCAGTCAATTCTTAAGCAAAAACCTAGTTTCTCGTTTGGTGGTTGCTAATAACAAAACTGTTAGATTGGAATTCACTGATATGGGAAAACACCAGTTCCCAGGTGAGTATTATTTCAACATTGGATCCATTGATAACTTTGAAAAGAATTTGAAATCCGCCTACGAAGAATTGAATATTGACGAACCTGTCAGATTACCTGTTATTTACACTACTGAAGGAAGTACCGCTAAGTTATTAATCAATTTCATTCCAACTGTCTTATTCTTAGGAGCTATTTACTATATGAGTAAGAGAGCTTCCAATATGGGAGGTATGGGTGGACCTTTAGGTTTTGGTAAATCCACTGCCAAAAAGTTCAACCAAGAAGCTGATGTCAAAATCAGGTTCAAAGATGTAGCAGGAATGACTGAAGCCAAAGAAGAAGTTATGGAATTTGTTAAGTTTTTACAAAATCCTAGTAAATATGAAAAGTTAGGTGCTAAAATCCCAAGAGGGGCTATTTTATCTGGTCCTCCAGGTACGGGTAAGACATTAATTGCCAAAGCCACTGCCGGAGAAGCCAACGTTCCATTTTTCTCAGTTTCAGGTTCAGAGTTCGTGGAAATGTTTGTTGGTGTAGGTGCTTCCAGAGTTAGAGATTTGTTTAAAACTGCCAGAGAAAATGCACCATCCATTGTCTTTGTGGATGAAATTGATGCTATTGGTAAGTCCCGTACTAAGGGTAATGCTACAGGATCAAATGACGAAAGAGAAACCACTTTAAATCAATTATTAGTTGAAATGGATGGGTTTGAATCTTCTGATCATGTGGTGGTTTTAGCTGGTACCAACAGAGCAGATATTTTGGATAAAGCTTTAATGAGACCTGGTAGATTTGATAGACACATTGCTATTGATAATCCTGAGTTACAAGACCGTAAAGAAATCTTTGATGTTCACTTGAGAAAAATTAAGTTGGATAAAGAAGTTGACCATGACTTATCTGGTAGATTGGCCGCTTTGACTCCAGGATTTTCCGGTGCTGATATTGCTAATGTTTGTAATGAGGCTGCTTTGATTGCTGCCAGGTTCAATGATACATCCGTTCATTTGAAGCATTTTGAATTAGCCATTGAAAGAGTCATTGGAGGTATTGAAAAGAAATCAAAAGTGTTAAGTCCCGAAGAACAAAGAATTGTAGCTTTCCATGAAGCTGGTCATGCTGTTTGTGGTTGGTATTTAAGATACGCTCATCCGTTATTGAAAGTCTCCATTGTTCCTAGAGGTCAAGGTACTTTGGGTTATGCCCAATACTTACCACCAGATCAATATTTGATATCCACCAAACAATTGATTGACAGAATGATTATGACTTTAGGTGGAAGAGTGTCCGAAGAAATCCATTTCTCTTCAGTAACAGGAGGAGCTCATGATGACTTTAAAAAAGTAACTCAAATGGCCCAATCTATGGTTTTAAGATTTGGTATGTCTAAAAAAGTTGGTTTGATCAACTATGCTGATACAAGATCACAAGATAATTTAACCAAACCTTTCAGTGACGAGACTAACGAAATCATCGATCAAGAAATTCAAAGGATTGTTAAAGAATGTTACGATACTTGTAGAGAGTTGTTAACCTCTAGAAAGAAGGAAGTTGGTTTGGTAGCTGAAGAATTATTGAAAAAAGAATATATCACTAGACAAGACATGATTAGATTGTTAGGTAAAAGAGATTTCCCAGAAACCAACGATGCTTTCGACAAGTATCTTGACACCAAGCCACCATTCCAAGCTGATTCCGACGAACCTGCCCCCAGTACATAGTTAAACCTGTAAATAGTAATAAAAAAGTATATGATAAACTGGCACGGGCACGCCCGCGATTTCCAAAACAAAACTTTTGAGAACTGGACTGAAATTTAAACCTGAATAATGCCACCAAGATCGCGTAACTCAAGACAATCATCCGGGCTGCCGGAAAGCGAGAGTCAATCAAGAAGAGGGAGAGGTGCAGTGCGTCGGGCAGACTTGTCCGGTATGGATTTGGGAGAAGAAGCTAACGATGATGAAGAATATGAAGCCCAAGAGGCCGAAGTTGAAGAACCAGAAGATTCCATTATAAATGATGAAGAAGACGACGAAGAGGATGTGACTAAAATAGCGAAAAGGAGAGAGAGAAAGCGGTTGAATCCGGATATGGAAGATGAAGATGACGAAAAAGATCAAGAAGGGGGTGATGAAGAAGGAGAAGAAGAGGTTGAAGAAGAAGAAGAAGTCGAAGGGACGGAAGCCGGTAGTGGATCGGGAACTACCAAAGTAAGAAGAGTTCTCAAGAAAAGAGGTAGGAAAAAGACTAAACTCACTGTTGCCGAAGATGGTGGATTTTACGATGAAGATGGGAATGAATTGAATATTGCCAATGATGAAGTTGTGCTTGAAGACGAAGACCCCAAAGGAAAAGAAAAGATTGATGAAGATGGAAATTTACAAGGAGGAAGAAAATTTAGAAACAAAATATTCACTGTGTTAGGTCAGGGTGAAAGGAAATACATGGTTTCCACAGAACCAGCAAGATTAGTTGGGTTCAGAGATTCTTATTTATTATTCAAAACTCATGCTAAATTATTCAAAAGAGTATGTACAAACGAAGAGAAAATGGATTTGATCGAAAGAAATATGATACCTAATTCCTACAAAGGGAGATCTGTGAATTTGGTTACTGCCAGATCTATTTTCAGAGAATTTGGTGCTAAGATATTGGTGGATGGTAAAAAAGTCACTGATGATTTCTGGGAGCAAAGAGCCAGAGATAGAGGTGACGTAGAAGGTGAATACGCTGATCCTAATGAATTGTATAGTTTCAATGTTATGAAAAATGGAGAGGTGGATGGTGTTCAACAAGTCAATAATCAACCTACACCAATATCAGGTGCCCCATTAGTCAGTTATCAAAGCGATCCCACCTGGATGTATCAAATAGCTTTACAAACAAGAGACTTCAATGCCAGACTTTTAGACACTAGAAGTCAAGCTTATCGAGGATTAAAAGATGGTTATACTGGTTTAACGTTTTATCCTATGGGTACGCAACCAACCAAAGCAAAGGTCACAAAGATTAGTTCAAGTAGGACAGATGGATCGTTTGAAGTTAATACGAAATTTGTGAATAGTGATATAAAGAAAAAAGTAACGGGTCTCAAGTCGGTTCCAAAAAGCCTTCTCAGTTCAATTGAAGATAAGGAAGTCTTACAGGCCATTAAGGATCAAATCAAATATGAGGAGTCCATGTAATATAAGTGAAGCAATATATATTTTTTTGTAGAGTTTATTTTGTCTATTCACACAGTTTATTTTATTCTATTCATACAATATATTTTGTCTATTCATACAATACATTTTATTCTAATGGCTTTACTCTATACTAAAACTAATTACATCTCCATTTCTTCCAAAACACCAAAATTTATCATCTTCAAGATAAATATTACTGATCTTACCATCTTTGTACCAATTACTTAAATCAATAACTGCCAAAGGAATATCTATGGATGCTGCCAATTTATCATTCACAATTGGATGGATAATACTAGAGTATTGTTTAAGTTTTTCTGAATCTATTTTTTCCTTCTGCTCATAATATAAATTAGTATAATGTTTTTTGAGCCTAGTGTCAAACATCATAGTGTACAACCCTGTAATTCCTTTATCTAAAACTTCATTAACACTCACATTGGAATGCGAATGATGCAATTGCCCAGATCCATGTCCATGTGATGGAGGACTTAACATTGTATTGATATTACTGAAAGACTCAGCTTTAGATATATTCAAAGTCCCATCTTCAAAATTCATGGATTTAGTTCTATTGTGGGACCTGAGTGTCTTAAGATTGGAATTGGGAGTAGGTGAAACTGGATGAGGTAAAGGACTGGGGGAAGCATTAGCATGGGAGCCAGTAGAATGGGTAGTTCTGCCTCGTTTTACCTTTTTGGTCCGTTTCTTAGGTAAAGCTTTGTAATCCAATTCCCAAAATATCACTTTGGCATCGTTCCCAATACTTATGATTTTATAAATCAGATTGTTGATATCTTCAAATGGGTTTCTGCTTTCTTGTTTAACAAATATAGCTGAGCTAATTGTGTTTGTATGACCCTTCAATCTACATGCTAATGTTATATCTTTGATTAATGGAGGATAAGGATCATCATCCAAGGCAAGCCGTGGCATTTCCAAGGAGTTAGAAGTGGATGTGATGGGGGAAAGAAACAAATTGAGATTGGTGGCAGAATTAGTACTGTTGACAGTACCACTTCTTGATCTTCTACCCGAAGGATTACCGGATCCAGCACCACCGTTATTTCTTAAGATACCATTGATATTATAATAACTCAATTTGAACAATTCAATTAAATCACCACTTCCAGCCACAGAAACTAACTTGAAATCATTTGAAAACTTGACATCCCGTATACCATCATGAAAATAATTGGAGATGATATCAGAAAAGATAGATCTGGAAGATTGTGAACCATAATCAAAATTATAAGTTGCCGTCAAGGATATCAACCTCACCAACCCATCATCACATCCTATAGCTACAATCCAAGGGTTTAAACCACTGATAGCACTATTACTCCCCACTGTAGATGTTATACAGGTTATAGGTTTGTGACTGACCTTTAAATGTCCTACAATAGTAGAAGTGTCTATTTCAGCAGACTTTCTCCTAAATGGACTCAAATCAAATTTCTTATAGTATGTTGCAAACTGATCCTTGTCTGTAACTTCTTTCAGGGATTTGGAATCAGAATTTCCAAATGGATTAAGGATAACAATCTCTCCATTAGCATAACCAACGCAAATTAAGAATTCATAGATGGGATGGTTAATAACCTCAATACACGAAACAGGTTCATTCATTACCGTGGGAGAAAGTTTCAATGATGAAACCGACTGTGACTCCCCTGATTCATTAGGATTAAAAATTTGGAACTTTAAATCCTTTAAATCAAGAACAAGTATTTCTCCAGTGTTAAGTCCAAATATAGCCAAAGGTTTTGTGGACTTATAAGTTTTCATACTGGTAATAATATAATTGTTTCGCAACTGAAACCGAAGAATTGGTTTATCAATAACAGTATTATATTCTATATTCTCTTTTACCAGCCCATTCACACCATTCAGACTTTCGTCGTTACTATTTTCAGCAGTTCCATTTTTACTTTCGGTAGTTCCATTTTTGGCATGTTGACTACTTTGACCACTTGAAGTCCCCAGTCCATTTTGTTCCTCTTTCTCATCTTTTATTTCGAATAAAGAACTATATGGTTTTTTTATGGTTTCTGTATTCTTGTAATTCCCGTCATCACCGACTGCTATAATATTAATGACATTTACATTACTGGAAACAATAAGCTTTGATTTTGTTCCTGGATTCAAACTCTTTTTATACTCAGATTCGTTATAAGTCAAAAGTTTATCAAATATATGTGACTTACTAAAAGCAGGTATTAAATCGCTAAAGTATTGATAATAAGCACCTCCCTCTTCACCATTGGATATTTTCAAAAACTTATTAAAATTGCTGGTTATCTTAGCAAACGGGTTTCTTGACTGAAGTAATTCTGTACCAAAGGTATTGTTCGAACGAGTTGTTTCAAGTTCTATCATCTCCGTCAAACAACCAGGGTTTAAATGAACCAACTCAAAAGGATCCGGCATCATAGATCCCACGTTAGCACCTATTTGCATCCCCCCATCGATAGCCTTACTTTGAACTTTCCCGTCAATAACCTTATCGAATAAATTGGTTATATGATAAGGTAAAGAGACGTAAGTATTGGATTCATATATTCCAGGACCTGGGTTCAAAGGAGGTCGAGAAATACTCAAATATTCGTCATCAAGGTTTGCTGTAACATTGGAATCCTCAGATAATGGCCATACAAACTTTTTCAATGTTTTTTGGTCCGTTTTATCATGCTTGAAAACAATATTATCATATAATTTGTCAATTCCTGGAGTTAAAGATGATAAAAAAGGAGCCAATGGAGGCAAAACATCATTATTTGTTTCCGTCATACTTTCAAACTGATTGGGCTCTAACTATTACTTGAATTACAACGCTTGCACTTGGTTGCTTATCCAAAATGACTAGTTATCGTCCCTTAATTATTGGTGCCTTCTAGAATAGGAGTTTAAGTGGAGGTTGGAGTGCATAGAAGCGGACTTCGCAAAGATTCCCAAAACCGAAAAGGAAAGATGAGGGAAAGGGAAGTGAGGTGATGGAGGTGTATGTTTGCTTGGAAGAAAATTGGGTGAAGATTATATGGGGAGGTTAGTGTAGGTATGGTTAATTAGAGAGTTATGTATTTGTTGTGGTAAGAATGTGAATGTGCGGGGCAAGAGAAAAGATTGCAAATAGTTGTAAAAAATGGTATTTGCTGGAATAGTGATAAGTATGACTTGAAAAATAAGAAGAAAAGCTGTCATAGCTTTTGAAATGAGGTCTAAAGACTGGTAACAAGTTTATTAGAATGTTTTAAAACTTTTCTCCAAAGTTATTGATACATTACCTTAAATTCTTTATTAAACCTTCCAGCCTTCAATATCATTTAAACCATGTCCACAACAGTTCCTAACAATCCAAACTCCATACATAAATACACCCCCAACCAATCACCCCGCCCTTTCCACCCATCCCATTCCTACCTCCAATTCATCCATGCCTCATACATTTCCTCACAGGACCCCTCACGTGACAATCTTTAATTTTTCAATTTCAAAATCCCGAAAAAAAAATTCAAAACCTCCCTAAATTAATAATCCAGTTCAAAGTCCAGGTGCTTACTAAATATTTAAACAACCAATCTTTTATCGATTAATCAACGTTTCTGTCTTTAGTATACACCCATATACACCTTATAGACCTATTTTAATCGATTGATTATCATTAAATTTGGGATTTTAACGGGCTTTTAAATATTCAACCCCCTTTGTCGACCGGTTGTTTATATTTGTCGTCGAAAAAAAAATTTCACGACTTTTACCTCCTCACACCCATAGTTAAGGGTAGATTGGATAAGTATCATCAATCGAATTCATTAATAAATCAACACCAATTGAATACCTATGATAGACCATGGCCATACCGCAGTCCAAAAATAATAACGGCAAGAATCAATCTGCCGCTGGGGCTAGATTTCGTCAACGTAAGATATCGGTTAAACAACCGTTAACCATTTATAGACTGAAAGATCTACCAGCCACTGATTTAGCCGGGGAGTTGGAACCAAGTCAGGTTCATCATTTAAGTAGTAATCAACAACAACGAGATTTACATTCAATAGAGACCGGGGTGGATAAGAATGAAGAAGATGAAGTTCATTTACAACAAGTGATCAATGCTGCTCAAAAGGCATTGTTAAACTCCAAGAAAGAAGAAACCGAGGAACAAAAGGAGTCCAAATCATCTGTATATATCCCCACTCCCGATGCCAGTAAAATATGGGCTGATGCCAGCAAGTATTATAACGATAATGATTTTATAGAACCCGATGCATATATTAAGTATAGTGCTCAAGTGGAAGATGCTACGGGTGTAGATTATAATGTTGATGAAGTGGATGAAGAGTTTATCAAGACCACTTTGAATAAGGGGAAGAACCATTGTAGTGAGTTGGAATTTGAAATAATTGTTGATAAATTGGAAAGAATTATAGAAGAGAAACAACCGTTTTTATCCATGGATCCTCTGAATATTTTATCTTACAAAGAGTTGTCCAATTACATAATGGAAGAATTCAAGTCTTCCAATAAGAATAATCCATATATTCAATTGGGATCAAATTTGAAATATATTTCCTCCACAACTTTAAAGGAACGATTATCAAAAGATTTGGGCTTTTCTCCCTTTGTCACCATTTTTGATAAGAATCCATCCGATAAAGATAATTCTAACGGACCAAGACCAATAAATAAATTGTTAGATTTGTTTGGTGAAACCATCTACAACCATTGGAAAATCAGAAAGGTTGAACGTAAGGGTAAGAATATTTCTGCCCTGTTGAAATTTGAAGATCCAAATGCTAACGAAAAGGATAATGATAATGACCCATATATTTGTTTTAGAAGAAGAGAATTCCGTCAAGCTCGTAAAACAAGAAGAGCCGATACATTAGGAATTGAAAAGATCCGTTTATTACAAAAGTCTTTACATAGAGCTCGAGATATCATGTTTAATGTTAGTAAAAGAGAAATCATGAAGTTGCAAAGTTTCCAACAAGAAGCTCAAGTTTTCAAATTAAGGTGTCAAACCAAGGTTTTGAAAAGAAGTGTTGGTGCCACTGGTGATGACCACTTATTCTATCCTCATAAGAAGAAGAAGGTTATTAGAATCCAAGAAGAAGACGAGGAAGATGAACGTGAACGTGATGTTAAGGTTAAACGGGAAAAGAAAGCCAGAGACAGCAAGTTGGATCCAAGACACAACCAACCATCCGCTCTTGCTCAAGATGGCATCAGTACGTCATCATCTACCCAACCTTATGTCAAATTACCACCTTCCAAGATCCCGGATATGGATTTGGTTACTGTATCTCTAGTCTTGAAGGAAAAGAACGAAACCATCAAGCGGGCTGTTTTGGAGAAACTTCGTAAGAGAAAGGATCAAGATAGAGATTTCATCAATTTGACCGATGATGCTTATGAACCTTATTTCAACATTTCCACCAACAATGAACTAAGGAACAAAGATATCAGTCATATTCCCTATTCTTCCATTTCCTCCGCTAACCTTCACCAAATGAATACCACCCACTATATTAGTGAAGATTTGAAGAAAGTTCTCCAAGATGCTAAGGTTCCTTTACCTGGTATGAAGACCTTCAGTGGTACAAACGGAGAATTGGTTCCTTCTCAACCATTCCCCCACCTTCAAACGTTATTGAATGATCACTTGGAAAGTAAATCTAGCAACAATGGCTACATCGCGCAGTTGTTGAGAAATATTGATTCGAACAATTTCAATGTTTATGTCAATGGATTTGGACCCACCCAATCCCTTGATGAGGATAAAAGTAATGAACATAAAGTATCGGATCCCTTGTTCAGATTAAGAAGAAGAGCAGGAAGATTTGGTACAACATTTGTGGACAGGAGAGTTCCAAAGCAGAGTGATGATGTCATTGATCAATTCATGACTTTTGATGACGATGAAGAAACGGAACAAGAAACGGAACAAAATGGAACCCATTCAGATAAAATCAACGTTTATGACTCCAAGGCCGATAAATTAACTAGATTCAAGTCATCATGGAAATTTGACGACGAGTCAAGTGAATATAACACTGGCATTGATTCTCCCTTTAGTTTGGATCCTTCAAGATTAAACTCCATCAGTGACGAAACCCAATCCATAAGATTTGGATCCATGTTACTTTCAAAGTCTTATGAATTGTTGAGGGAGTCTGTTCATCAACGTCAACAAGCGTATATTCAACAAGCTAGAATGAGAGCTGCTTTACAACAACAACAACAATTAAGAAACAAGGCTAAGGCCCAGAGTCAGAATTCTGGCTCTGGATCTTCTTCCGGATCTTCTTCAGGTTCTGTTCCTTCTTCCCAAAATAGAACAGATATCCCCAAGACATTGTCTAATCCCATAAGCTCTGGTAGCACCGAGAGTCGCTAGACCTCACATGTATTATAGTTGCATATATATAATAAATATCAAGATTTTTATAAAATTTTTAGCAGATTTAATATCAAGATACTATGTCGTTTATATTTCTAGGCTATTTATTCTAGATAATTCAATTATGGACTAAAAAAGTCCCTCTATCATTCCATCATCATTAACTTCAACGTTCATAAATCCAGCATGAGTTGGTAATCCAGGAATTGTCATGATTTCGGCTGCCAAAGCATACAAGTATCCAGCACCAGCTGAACATCTGACTTCCCTTATAGGAATGGTAAACCCAGTGGGAACCCCTTTCAAAGCAGGGTCATGGGATAATGAATATTGGGTTTTAGCAATACAAATGGGTAACTTGTCATACCCTTGTTTAGTATACATTTCAACTTGTCTTTTGGCTAATGGTGATAACTCAATAGCTGATGCTCCGTACATTTTAGATGCAATTGTGAATAGTTTGTCTTCCACTGAACTGTTAGTATCATAAAGGAATTGTTGTTGGTTAGACTTTGGTAATTCTACTGCCTTGACAACAGATTTGGCCAATTCTAAAGCTCCTTCACCACCTTTAGCCCAGTGATTAGTTGAAACAGCAAAATCGGCTCCAGCTTTGAGTGCTTCTTCTTGGATCAATTGTAATTCCGCTTGGGTGTCGGTTTCAAATTGATTAATAGCTACCACAACTGGTACATTATATTGCTTAACATTGGCAATTTGTTTGGCCAAGTTAGCACATCCTTCACGTAAGAAATCGAGGTTTTCTGTGGTGTATTCTTTTGGAAGTGATTGTCCTGGTTTCACATCTGGTGCACCACCATGTAACTTTAAGGCTCTAGAAGTAGCCACCAACACAACAGTATCGGGTTTATAACCAGAAGCTCTACATTTAATGTTAAAGAATCTTTCTCCACCCATAGTGAAATCAAAACCGGCCTCAGTTACCACGAAACCTTTGGATCCATTATTGGTAGCGTTGGAAGGGGAAGTTAATTTCAAGGCTAATCTATCAGCAATCACGGAAGAAGCTCCAATGGAAATGTTAGCAAAAGGACCAGCGTGAACAAACACAGGAGTACCTTCCAAAGTTTGCATTAAGTTAGGTTTGATGGCATCTTTTAATAAAGCAGTCAAAGCACCAGCACATCCAACATCCTCACAAGTTATAGCATCACCAGTTTCCTTTTGAGAACCAACAACAATCTTCCCAATTCTTTGTCTCATGTCTTTTAGACTGGTAGATAAAGCTAAAATAGCCATAAGTTCAGAGGCAACGGTGATATCCATACCTGATTTTCTAGGTGGAAACTTACTGGCTTCGTTTTTACCTTCACCAATAGTTATTTCTCTGACAAATCTATCATTACAATCAACCACTCTTTTAATGGTGATGGTGTCAGGATCAATATCCAATTTGGCAAACTTAACAATTTCTTCGTCGGTCAAATCATCAGGATTGGTTTTGGAAATTCCTAATTTCTTTAATCTCTCTTGCATGGATGCAGTAAAAGCACGAACTCCTTTTTTAACTGGCACCAATCTCTTGTAGAATCCCTTTATGGTTTTGGAAGTATGTTCATGGAACATTCTAGTATCAACAGCAGCACAAAGAAGATTTTGAGCAGCAGAGATAGCATGGATATCACCAGTTAAATGCATATTGAATTCATCCATAGGAATCACTTGGGAGTAACCACCCCCAGCAGCACCACCTTTCACACCAAAGGTAGGACCCATACTTGGTTGCCTAACATTAGCAATAGAATTGTATCCCAAATGAGCTCCTAAGGCTTGAGTTAATCCCATAGTGGTGGTACTTTTACCTTCTCCCAAAGGAGTTGGAGTAATACCGGCCACCAAAACATAATTACCTTTTTCTTGAACTGAACCTTCGGCAAATTCGTCTAAACGATCAATTACTGCTTTAGGATCAACTTTGGCTTTGAAATGACCATAAGGTTCTAATTCATTTTCTAATAGACCTAATTCTTGTGCAATTTTGGAAATCTTCTTAGGGTGTTGATTTCTAGAAATTTCAATATCTGAAGGTACTGGAGTTTGCAACTCCAACTTTAAAGGCTTGAAAGCATGTTCATGGTTCTTTTGTTCTTGTAACATGGCAGCATCATATACGTTGGAACATAACATGGCTACGGTCATGGGTCCTACACCACCAGGAACTGGGGTAATAAACTTACATTTTGAAACAGCAGATTTGAAATCCACATCTCCTACAAGTTTTCTACCGTTTTTGGCTTCAGGGTCAGGTTTGTAATTAATACCAACATCAATAACCACAGCGTTTTCCTTCAACCAATCACCTTTGACAAATTCTGGAATTCCAACAGCAGCGACAACTATGTCAGCTTGCTTTAAAATAGCTGGTAAGTTTTCCGTGTATCTGTGACAGATAGTAACGGTACAATCTTCGTTCTTTAACATGGCTGCAACTGGGTTACCAACAATATCGGATCGACCAAGAACAACAGCATTTTTACCACGCATATCGATTCCAGTGGTTCTAATCAACTCAATGACCCCGTTGGGTGTACAAGGCTTGAACATTGGGGTACCACCTCTTTTGGCCAATTCTCCAACGTTGTACCTTCCAAACCCATCGACATCCTTTTCTTTCACAACAGAATTGGTAACAATGGTTTCATTGATATGTTTAGGTAAAGGCAATTGAATAAGTAACCCGTTTACTCTGGGATCATTGTTTAAATTCTCGATTTCTTCAAGTAATTGTTCTTCGGTGATGGAATCCTCAAATTTCAAAAGCCTACTATTTATATTAGAAGATTTGGCCGCTTTCAATTTGGAATTGACATAAGCGGAAGAATCCGGTCTACCACCAACCTGAATGATAGTTAAGTTAGGCTTGAACTTAATTGTATCGAAAGTACCATCATTTATATTGAATTTTTGTTCATTATAATCCAAGACTTTATTTGCAATTTTACTTCTGATAGTTTTGGCTAACTGTATACCAGAAACCACAGAAGCATCGAAGTTGATGGCTGATCTGTGGAACTGTCTGGAACTGTGCCTGAGGGCAACTAAAGATACCCTTAACATGGTACGTTAGGTTGGATTTGTTGTTGCTAAAAGTATTCGGGAACCCAGGACTATAAAAAAGAAAAATTAAGAGATGAGGTTATGTGCAGGTGGCTTGTTTGAACGATTTCGGAGAAAAAATGGTGGAAAAGGAAAAAATTTTCACAGAAAAAACGCCCGTATGACTCATCAAGAGGAGAAGGACGAAACAAGGTCCGGATGGCGATAATCAGTAATATCGATAATAGGTGGTTCCTTGAAGGATCAAACATCATATATAGGCTTAATATCCATTAGATAAGGCTGATTACTGATTGATAGTGGATCAGAGTTAATTTTTGACTCTGGCTTTTGACTCCGGAGGTTTCTGACTCTGCGCACGGAGTCGCTGATTTTCTTGACTCGCATTTTGCAGCCAAATACCACTACAACAAACTTTATTGTTAATGACACGTTTATTAATTCTCTATAATACAATTATTTATGCTTGTGTTTGCTCTTTTACCAAGCTCTCCTCTGATTTCCTTAATTGGTTCAACATAGCTTGTGTTCGTAACATGGTACTATCGGAATTCGAAGAACCATAGTTATTACCACTGGTATTCCTTCTTCTAGTCATTCTTCTCTTCAAATGGCTAACACTTTCATATGACGCTTGATCGTTATCTTCATTCAGAGAATCATCCTTCAGTAATACTTCGGACAGACTAACAGAATTGTGATCAAGCAACTTGTCCAATGAAGTGGCAGAAGAGTAGAACGATAATGCCTTTTGCCTTCTACTATCATCACGACTACCTTTAGAAGAACCAGAAGAGGGTGCATTTCTTAACTTTTGAAGAAGAGTATCCATAACAGTGCTTCCACTGTCGGCATCGGTATCAATGTCTGGCTCGGTTGTATCATTGGATGATTCCGCCGTTTCAATAGTATCGATTGCATCTTGTGTACCATCAGGAGTTTCTCTAGCCCTCTTCTCTTTCCTGACAGTTTCTGCTATTCTCTTTCTAGCATCCACTGCATCTTGTTCTTCCTCCTTCTGAATATTCTCAATGTGAGCCTTCTTAAATTCAGTGACAAAAGTCAGGAATTTCTCGTAGAAAGTATTTCTGCTATACGAATCCTTAATATTCTCTCCAAAATATACCATTAATGAGTTATGCTCTTCGACTGACTTCTTTAAATGTGATTGCAACAAGGAATTCTTGATTTTGGCACTCTCCAAAGGAGATGCTATAATATCCAAGATCTTATCATCGGGATGCATCGTGGTTGAATCACTAAGGTTTCCCCTAGCCACAGAACTGACAACAGCATTTATCAGCCTGTCAAATTCATTACATTCGGTTTCAATCTGTTCGACAGAAACATTTTGAACATGTAATAATACATTCAATTCATCCACAAAAGACCCATGCTCCGGGAAAGTGTTTCTGATAATCTTTTCCACATAATGTAAGAAATGCATGGTATTCGTATCATCCTTCATAAACTTCAACCGCTGTAAAGTACCCAATTTGAAACCAAGTGCCCGCTTGCTATCTTCATTCATGAAATTACCCACAGATCTAATGATACCTAAAACATGTTTCAAACTGTCTGAGTTCCGAATAGATTTGTTAGCCTCATCAACTATCCGTAACTTCCTCATCAAGTCTAAATAATCTTTGCTATAAGTGTGCATCAACAACAATGCCCTCGATCTTGATTTCCAGTAGTGTCTAAGATTGAAGCAAAGCTCAAGATAAATTCTATCGGGTCTCTCCAATTCATTGGGGTCGGATTTTGGTTTCGACTTAGGATCAGCTATATCATGAGAATATGGTTTAAAATTTCGTATGGTGGTTTCATTAATCTCTGACAACAGATCACCGTTGAAAAACTCCAACACTGTCACATTATCCAAGATATCTTTATCGCAATTCAATACGCGAGCGATGAAGTCTTCAATTTCCACATTGGCAAACATATGAAGATTAATTCCAAATTGTTGAGCCAAATCTCGGCTTAAAAGCGTAATCTTCTTGATCTGACCTGTTTGAACAGAACTCAGGAGATTTTTCCGCAACTTGATGGCCGTTGTTTTAGCCACAAAATGTTTTTCAACATCTTCTAAAATTCCTCTGGCTTGAAGTTGATCGGAAAGTTTTTCGTGTTCAATGTCATGCCAGAAAGTCTCGTCAATATCGTCTATCTTATCCCAATGCATTTGTTTCAATTTAGATTTCGGTTTGATAGAAGGAATGACTTTCATAGGATCTGGTTCAATTTCAGGAACTTGTTCGGTCGGACTAATTCCTTTGATCAAAGGTGATGATTTCGGTGTGGGCAGAAGTAAGTTTGGTGGTGGTGGTGGTGGTGGTGGTGTTGGTGAAGCTTCTCTGGATGGAGTCAAACTTCCAAGGAAACCAGGCACAGGTGGTGGAGGTGGTGGTGGTGGTGGCGGTGGAGCCGGACCTTTTTCTCCACTCTTTGATAAGTTTTCTAAGAATGAAGGAATTGGAGGAGGTGGTGGTGGTGTTCCAGTGTGTTCCTTTTTACTACTCAATTCTTCCAAGAAGGATGGTACTGGGGGTGGTGAAGGTATCAGTGGACCACTGGACATACTGCTTAAAAAAGCAGGAACTGGGGGTGGGGCAGGAGGTGTTGAGCTTGAGTTTTCACTTTTACTAGCTGCTTGTAGGAATGCTGGTACTGGTGGTGGAGGCGGTGGATTAGATCCCAGGGCAGTAGTAGAACGATTGACATGCAACAGCTCTCTAGAAGGACTGGATATTCTACCAGTGTATTTAATACCTGTGTTACCTTCAATTAAACTCTCTGTAGCAGACTTCTTCGACGAAAATAGTGATGGTGGTGTTGGTGGCCGTGGAACCAGAAACTCATGAGAATCGTCTCTCAAAATCCCATAGTTCCCTCTAGTTTTCAGTGGTGAGTGGTAGCTATCTTCTTTGTACTCAAGCGAATTATCCAAATCAATTGGATTAGTTTGCGTACCGGATATTTGATGGGAATTTGCCAGGGAAGTTTCCCTAAACGAATCTGTGGCAGGGGACTTTCCAAGCTTCAAGTTCAATTCATCAATCATAACATTCTTACCTCTTTGGGCCACAAAAGAAGCTTTGATGGGAGATACTGTAGTTTCAGAACGCTCTTCATTCCCTTCTTTCAACACCGCAACCTCACTTTGTAAGTCATTAATCATCCGTTCTTGATGAGCTATCTTCTCAGCACTTAAAACATTCTCATCTCTTAAAGCTTCCATGTTACTATCATACGCCGCCTCGTCCTTTAGCTTTTTAAGCTCTTTCTTAAGCGTTTCTACTTGGTTAGAAAGCTCTTGGTTTTCTAAAGTTGCACGCCTACGATCTTCATCTTTTGATAAGGATTGAAGGTATTTCAGCACAGAAGCTGCAATGTTAGTAGGATCTGAGTCATCCAAATTCTGGGGTTCAACAAGGACGTGATGAATTATAGGATCAATGAGCTTTAAAGACAGAACAATTTCTTCTTTAGATCTACCGGTATCTTTCAAAATCAAGAACTTACCCAAGATAGATTTTAGCTTTGTCTCAGCAGCCATATCACTACCAAATTGACGTTTCAACATTTGATATACACTGTCCAAATCTTGATCTTCATAGTCATATGAGACCACACTGTTGGAGGTATCAACCTGGTTAATACCAAAATAAGTATTATAATCATCTTCGGCAAAACTCTCGTATTTCTCGATCTCTTCATTAATTCTGGTATCGTTTATCACTGAAAGTTTGTCAAAAATCTTTACCAACCTAGAATCCACCAAATCCCGTCTAAGATTTATCCTATACTTTATTGGATCATTGCTTGAACTATCACTGGCCCTTTCAATGATACTGTTCACTAACAATAAACTCGTTAAACAGTAATCTTTGATGCTGATATTGTATGCTGCTTTGTTTCCATCACTAAGAAAATACTTATCGAGGAAAGATTCCCACGAACTAAGCCAAGGTTGAAATCGTATGAAATCACCCAAATTATCTTGCAAGGCTGTCATACTTTCCAATATCAAGGAAAGTGATTCTGGATCTTGATTATAGGTTAAAAAGATAAGGACCTCTGTAACAAGAATTCTGGTGGCTAACCTAGGAGATACCAATGAAAAAGTTATAGATTTGATAATATGAAGCTTATTGGCGTACCCGCTGTAAATGAAGGGAAACATTTCAGAATCGTCTTCATCGTCAGCCAGTTGATCCAAAATGGTCCTCAAACATTTGATGATTTGATATTCCCTATCAAATTGTTCATTGGACTTAATACTCTTTTTGTTCAATCTGGAAAGAATAACAGATAATGCTGCCTCTCCTTGCGAATTAACAAAATCTCGGGCCCAATTTAATGCATTATGATTTTTGTCAGATACTGAAAGTTTCTTTTCCAACTTTTTATAATCTTTAGCGCTCAATTTATCACCAAAGATCTTAAACACGTACCATTCGGGGGATCCTTCTCTAGGTTTAGTCTTTTTTCCGGCCATCGGAGTAGATGAAATACTTTGAGTGGACTCCAAATCACTGTTGGTGGACGTTTTCCTTGGTGGGGCACCAAATGTACTGCCCAAGGTTTCGTCAAAACTTTCCTCATCAGTGCCACTATTTCGTATAATGGTTTTAGTGAGCAATGATTTTAGATCAAAATGGGTATTAGTTTCATTTTCACGTAATAGTAATTCCCATTTTCTTCTTGTAGGCAGTTCCCGTAACTTTTGTACTGCCTTTTCAGAAAATGCTCTGATACTGAGTAATCGTTCGAACAATTGATCTACAATAAATGGCTCAGGTATCTGGTTCATGTTGGATGCTACTGATGAAAACGATTGCAATAACTGACTGGGTGAATTGCTCTGACGGGGGGAAGAGTGTAGCACAGGACTGGAGTATAACATTGGAGATGTATGGGATGACCCATTAGAAGCTTGAGGTATTGGGGAAGCATTCAATGAGCTACGTCCGGTTTTGGTATTCAACGGTGGTAAAGACGCCTGTCGTTGTAAAGGAGGAGGCTCATGGAATGAATGAGTCGATCCATTTTGAAAAATGGTATTTAATTGACTCGGCCTCTGTCTTGAGTTTGATTTACTTAGTATTTTGGGTGGTGGAGGTGGTGGTAAGTCTTCAGAAGATAAACCGTAGCCTGCTAAGTTCAATCCAATTGCTGCTAATCCTGTGGGAGACGATGATAAGGATGGTGCTTGGTGATATCCTGGGGCATGAAGCTGAGGTGTTGTTTGACTGGCAGACCTTGACTTGGGATCTAAGGATGATGAAAAACTGGCCCCACTACTACTAGTTATGCTATTATTCCGAACTTCTGGCGCCGTTGTGGGACTATGCAAAGTATACTTATTGTCGTTGGAAGACTGAGACCCCAAAGATGCTTTTCGTGGTGACGGTATTGAAGAGGTGATGGACTTATGGGGAAGATGCATGACATGTACAGGTTCCTTGGTGTTAGATGAAACATTGGAATATCCAATTGCTTGAAACTCAGAATCGCCATTTGTTGGGCTGGTTGGACTACCATGATCATTCATTACCGTATTGAAGTTTAGTATGGATGACGATTTCGTCAACTTCTTCATACCTTTAGAAAAGACACTGGGTTTCTTTTGAGGTGTTTTGAACTCCGGAGAGCGTCCTTTTGGACTGTGTTGACTTCCCTGAGAGCCCTCAAGGTTCATTTTCAATTAAACCTCTGTGAATCTATTTGAGGTTTGTGAGGTATATGATCGCAAATTACCGGGATGCGCACCCTCGTATATCGCGGAAATTCTATGTAGAGGGCACGTGATGAAGAGATGAAAGATAACTATAGGGGCATGTGAAAACTGGAGTGTTAGAGTTGACAACTAATATGGGTGCAAAGAGCTAATCAGGTGAGAAGCGGTACTCTGTGGTGGATTGGTGCAAAAAATAGTAAACTAAAATTCCCCATAAATTCTATCCCATGTTAAACAGCAGATGACCGGTTTGCGCGTTGTAATGTACCTAATATACAACGGTTGTTGCAATCGAATACCAGGCAGCAACTGTGTCAAAGATAAGGTTTGAATACATCAACTGGTGGTTGGGCACCTATGTAATGTTCTCTTCCTCGGCCAAATTCAAAGGTTTCCTTGAGACAGTCTCGAGGGAGTGAGGAATGTTCCCTAATATGTAGGACCGGTTTGTTTGAGAGCTTGAGATATTTGACAAATTTCGCGTTCGCGTTGTTTTGATCTTATCAATTTACTATGGCAGAAGAGTATAAGGTGAAAAGGCAGAGCCTGATTTCAAGCTTCTTTTCATCCTCAAGACCCAAGGCAACTCCAAGAGGGTTCTCTAAACCAGTCATGATTAAAACTCCCGAAAAATTGACGGTAAAGCGTTCAGATTCGGTTTTGTCAAGTAAAAGTCAAAATGATGGATTTGATGAGTTTGGAAGTTCAGATATTTCCTTTGGCTCCCCTGAAATAAATAATTTTCACAATCCTGTTCTTGAAAAGTCTTTGAGGGTACAAAGACTGTTGCAAACATTATCGACGGATCCAAAATCTCTTGATAAAGATAAAAATAAGAGTCATGGGTTCAAGAGACCTAGGTCTCTGCTTCTTGATACTATTGAGAGCATGCCCAAAAAGGCCTTAAAAATTGCCGGAAACCAACGTAGTCAAAGCTTTGATAATAATGCTAAGAATGTAAGTTTAAGTAAGGAACAAATGAATGTGGTCAATCAGATTGTTGATAAGAAGAGGAATGTTTTCTATACAGGGAGTGCAGGTACAGGTAAATCTGTAGTTTTACGAGAGTTGGTGAGAAGATTAAACTCTAAGTATGGTTATTCATCCGTCGGAATTACTGCATCCACTGGACTTGCAGCATGTAATATTGGAGGTCAAACTCTACATGGGTTTTTGGGGATAGGTTTGGGTACTGGAACAGTAGAGGTAATGGCCAAGGCTATTTATAAGAAACCCACTATTCTCACCAAATGGTTGAATATGAAAGTTTTAATTATTGATGAGATTTCTATGATTGACGGTCAACTTTTTGATAAATTAGCACAGTTAGCAAAACATCTCAGGAAAAATAATAATCCCTTTGGCGGTATTCAAATAGTTTGTACTGGTGATTTCTTCCAATTACCACCAGTAAGCAAAAACGGACAACCCTCCGCACAATATTGTTTCGAAAGTCCAGCATGGAAAGATGTTATTGATAGAACTATTTTGTTAACCCAAGTCTTTAGACAGAAAGGAGACACTGAACTTATTGATATGTTGAATGCCTTGAGATTTGGACAAATGGAACATCAAATGATCGCCAAATTTTTGACATTGAGCAGAACAAAAACATATGATGATGGCATTGAACCAACTGAATTATTCCCCACCAGAGCCGAAGTTAAACGTGCAAATGATTTAAGGTTGTTTAACTTAAAATCTCCATTAGCAGTAACTTATACTGCTATAGATGATACTGTTGCAGATTATGAGTTGAAAATGTTGGACAACTTAATGTGTGAGAAAACTATTACTTTAAAAGCAGGTGCTCAGGTAATGTACCTTAAAAATCGGAGTCATACTATTGTAAATGGATCGATTGGGAAAATAATTCTATTTTGCACAGAGACCTTGATGGTAAAAATTGACGAAGTTTATGATAGCGCATATTTGTTTGATGATTCAGTCCTTGCTGAAGTCAATTTGATTACTACCAGAATAGGGAAAAGGAAAGATTGGACCGAACAAGAAATGAGAATTTTAGAAAACATTCCACCTGAAAGACAATCCAAATTTGACAGTTTGGTGAAAGATGCTGCTTTTGAGGTTTCTTCAGGTGGAGCTCCTTTGCAACCATTTCCTCTAGTTCAGTTCAAAGATACTAATGGGACAAGTGAAGCTATTCTTGTAACTAGAGAAGAGTTTAGTGTAACATCCAACGGGGCTAGACCAAAGACGATCAAGAGACAACAACTCCCATTGCTTTTATCTTGGGCAATGTCCATTCATAAAGCCCAAGGGCAAACCATTCAAAGGCTAAAGGTGGATTTAAGAAAGATTTTCGAAAAGGGTCAAGTTTATGTTGCACTTTCAAGAGCTGTCGATAAAGAAAACCTTGAAATCAAAAATTTTGATCCCAAGAAAATCCAAGCTAGTGACAAAGTGAAAGAATTTTATAATAGCATGGTGGAATGATTATTTATATAAGCATTAAACAAAATTTCGCAACCTGTAGATTTTTTCGCAACTTGGTTTAAAAGCTATAACCGTTCGCACTCATCTCCATTGACTCATGTTTAGACTGAGCTATGATCAGAAGGTCAAGTCAGACCTTGGCCAGAACGGCTTTCCGGTGTCGTTGAACTATTTTACTGCATTACCGGATGCGAATAGTTTGTATGAGCCAAAAATTGCCATTGTGTTCAAATCTTTAATGAAAAAAGATTCCACCACCAAAGAGAAATCGTTAAATGATTTTCTTCAATTATTTCAACAAGAAAACCCGGTCTTAAAAGATGATTCAGTCATAAAAGCATGGATTCAGATATATCCCAAATTGGCCTTTGATGGCTCCAAGAACGTTAGAGCTTTGGCTGCCAAAATCCAGCTGCAATTCCTCACATTTGTTGGAGGCAAAATCTTTTCAAAGTACTTGAAGTCCTCATTGCCTATATGGCTTCTGGCTACTTACGATAATGACAAACTTGTTTCATCCTCGAGTTATAGTGCTCTTCTTGAGTGCTTTGCTAACGACAAAACAAAGGTGGACCAAAAGATTTGGGAGATATTCTTTCCTGACATATTGAACTTTGTGAATGTTTCTTTAACTCTTGAGACTATAGAAAGTTTATCTGATGAAAGAAACACAAACAAGGAAGATTCTGTGGCTAAATATGAAAGAGTTATAACTGGAAGTTTAATGTTGTTGAATAAGATTGTTGAATTGATTAATGAAGGTCATATAAGTCCATCTAAAGAGGATTCACAAATATTGGGCGAACTTCTTGATAACGAGACTCTTTGGGATTATACAGCGGTTGCTTTTGCATCAAAGACTTTTAACTCATCGTTGGCAAATTCTTATTTGGTTTTACTCAAAAACGTCTTCCAAGCTGGTGGGAAAGAAAAAGATACACAGAACAATTTTTGCCAGTCATTATCAAGTGCCCGAAGCTTGTATAAACATGTTTGCAAAAACTTTATTAAGAACATTAAAATAAAGGCCAGTGCCAATCGTGCTAATAATATAATGTATGGAGGTGTAATCCTCCAATTCTGGGGTACTTTAATTGTCCTCACCAAGTTTCCTCAACTAGAAGGCTCCAAAAAACCCAAGGAAGGTATTTGGACTGTTAGTGGAAAATCCGATCTGCGGTTAGTGGACTATTTAAAATTGGGACCATGTAATCTGAACGCTATATATTACATTTTAATCAGCAAGTTCTTAGATACTTTGACTGCTTCCAATAGCTTTGATCTCAAAGAATCTAAACTTGATAACACCATACTAAAGATTTTAACCGAACAATTATCTTCGACTGCTTTCTTTGCTTATAAAGAGACGGCCATAGAATGCATTTTGGGCTTTGTTGGAAATCTTGAAGAAAAATCAGAAAAACTTAAAAACATCATACCAAGTCTTATTGGATCTTTGGGCTCTGCCCGCAGTAAAAGAGATGTTGAATCTCGTGATAAATCCATTGCCTTGATAGTAGCTAGTTTGAAGGGTTTAGATAAATCTGAAATTACTGATATCTTGCTTGTTCAGAACGATAAAGTTGTTGATTACGTGAAAACCGGGGACATTGTTGTTCCACTCGATTCATACCTTGAAGTCTTGCAGAGGTTCGAAACCTCATCTGCCTCAGATATCGTGGACAAGGTGATAGAAACTCTTGAAGAAGAAAATGAATCCGCCCAGGTGCAAAGAGCTTTTGAGGTCCTTCAAAAAATTCTTCAACAGGACATCAAACTCATAGAAGAATCAGAAGCTAACCTTATTGAGTTTATTCAAAATATAGGTATGTTTGTGGAGGATGATTCCAAGAAAATAGTTCTCCCATTTGTTTTAGATGTTTGGAAGTCCAAAAAGTTTCAAAATAAACTTGATAACTCAGAGTTGGTTGAAGATATTCTCACTAAGCTTGGTAGTTTAAGTATTGATAATGAGGTTTCACCCTTTGTCAGTCAGGTTATTGACCAATTTGATTGGAAATATCAAGACTGTAAAAAAATTGAAACTGTCTCTGATTATTTGGATGACTTAGTTGACAAAAAACAAAAGCTGTCCCATGAATGGTCCATTCTTTTCAAAATTGCTGATGGTGAATTATTGAATAAGTTGATTGCTACTTCTGATGAACAAGAATTCTTATCAAACTTCAAGGTCCTTGACTGTATTCCAGAAAACCTTAGTGATTTATCTAATGAGAACTTAGAAAAAGTTGCCAATATGCTTAGTAGCTGTTGGAACGATTATACCAATAATGCAGAATTTGTTCAACTTTTAGATAAAGTTCAGCCATCACTTGTTTCTTCCAGTTTGTGGGGACTGATTCAAAGCTCAACTGATGGTCTTAATGTTTGGGAGGACATTAATTCTTCTAAAACACTGTTTATATTTGCAAAATTGAATGAAGAATTGGCTAAATTACCCAATATCAATAAAGACGTTTTGTCCTTGTCAAATGCTATTGAACAAAATATTCATTTGGTAGAAGATGTAGAGACTCCTACCCAGACTGTTAATTTACTTGGTGTATGTAAGACTTTTGCCAAAATAGAGAATCCTTCAGTAGAACAGAGCTATTACTGTGGTATTCTAAGTCAGTACCTTCAAGATTACATATTCATGAGTGAAGAACAGTTGGACAATTTAGTTGATGTTCAGCTTCGTTTAATTATTCTCTTTAAAAGCAATGTTAATGTTGAATTGGAAACCGCTTTGAAGACATATTTGAAAGATGATGTAGATGGTGACGACTTATTTCTGACGTTAGTTAATGCTATTAATAATAACCAGGGTTCTATCTGTTCCTATGTGGCCAGACTTATAAAAATTGTTCTAGAACCTTTAACCGAAATTAGTGTAGAATTGGTCCAGAGTTGGGATGTTGATGTTTCTCCATTATTAAGAAAGTCACCTATAAAGTTGGGGGCGTTATTGTCAAGTCTTAATGTTCTTTTAACCTCAGCCAAATTTGATAGAGTCAGAAATTATGTAATGGCTGAAATCTTGGGGGTGAAATCAGATAAAATTTTAACTGATGGTTTGAAATGGTTAGTTTTGAGTATCAATTTCTTAAAAGAACAGTCTCAAGCGATCCCTCCTCATAGACTTGATATGGTCTTGAAAGAGTTTGAAAAGTGGTTGGATAGTGATATCAGTTATGACCCAGGGTTTTCTCCTGTAAGAAGTCAAATGATAAAATTCTTGTCCTTGACAGGTAACAGAAACACTGAGTTAACCTCCAGAGTTGTTGAAGATAATCTTGGAATGATTTTGGTGGAAAAAAGTTACGAACTTGAATATCTGACCTTAAAATATTTGAGTACCTGTGACATAGAAAAAGGTAGGGAAGAAGAACTTTTGAACATCCTTGATGAAAGATCAAACGATTCTACTCATAATTCGGCCAGTAACTTGTGCTTAGACGTTTTGGAAAGATGCTTTGTCAAGGTTTCGCCTCTTTCCTCGATCGATAGTGACAAAATGTATCAGTATCTTATCGAAAGTAAAGCTGATCAAATTAAAAGTATTTGTATGATGAATTTGAAAGATCATATATTTAAAACACAGCAAGAACTTGTTATAAATCATCAATTGAGAAAACAAGATGAAGAAGCTCCAGAAACTACGTTACCCACAAGACTTCTTGAGTTCATTGAAACATCCGATCATACATCAGATGAACTCACATATCTTCTTTGTTGGAAATTGGTGTTTGATCATTTCCATGATATAAACTATTCTATTAGAAACCAATATGTTGCCCAATTGAAGAAGAATTCCTTGATAGACAATCTTCTCATTTACATTTTTGAAATTATTCAATTAGACACTCATAAGCCTGTAGAAGATATAGAAGAGTTTTCCATGGACAAGCTTTTATTGGTATTCCACGTTTACTATTTATTATGTAAATTGTTGGGAAGTGAAGTTCAAAATTGGTTTAACGAATTGAGAAATCTTCAACTTAAATCTAACATAGAAACATTCACCAAAAAGTATATTTCCAAACCCTTGGTTGATAAAATGTTGGGAGATGTTGAGACAAGCAAAGCTAAGTTGGTCACTGATGTCATGACAATTAAAATCAATCGTGTGACTAATGAAATCAAATCTAGTTTCGAAATAGATGATCAAATCATGGAAATGGTAATCAAGATTCCAAATAACTTCCCCTTGGATAATGTTACAGTAGAAGGCCCCAAGAGAATTGGATTGAAGGAGAACGAATGGAAGGCTTGGTTGTTATCATCACAAAGAATTATAACTTTGACCAATGGATCTATTATCGAAGCTATTGAACTATTTAAGAAAAACGTTGATTTACACTTTTCAGGTTTTGAGGAATGTGCTATTTGTTACTCTATTCTTCATCAAGACCATTCCTTACCTTCAAAGAATTGTACTACCTGTTCCAACAAGTTTCATGCAGCTTGTTTGTATAAATGGTTCAAGAGTAGTGGGTCTAGTACGTGTCCATTGTGTAGAGCTACTTTCAATTTTAGACGCCAGTGATAGCATCAATGTATATAGATATATATAAGTTATCAATCATCTAAACCTAGGGTTCTGAAATTTGGTAGTATTGTCTTGGGGTTTCCTCCATGGTGCTCCAGTCATAGAAATATTATCGTTAGTAGTTTTTACACCACTTCCGTTTAAAAACTCTTCAGTGGTTGTAGTTACAGGAAGATCATTAAACTTTTCATCCTTCCAAGGATATAATACCTCTCCAAACCAGAAATGCTGTATAACCGGGAACTTTCCCAAGACCTCTACATTATACATTTTCAAAAGCCCCGAAGAAACTTTTTTCCATAACGATACAGTGGTGTGGATATCATAAAGGATGGGAGAATGTTCACGGAACGGTCCTTTTTTAATCTTATTAATAAAGGCAATAGCATTAACATATAGGTTACTTAGCCCATATTCATTTATCACTTGCTCAGATAGTATTTGCTGAACTGGTGGAACTATTTGTGTTTTGGCATCATTAAACTGAGCAGCTCCCAATATATATATAAAGTGGAAGTGATCATCCAATCCCCAAACACCATGTGAGCCTGCAGGTTCTAAACTGTATTTCAAAATTAGTTTTCGGATTAAATCGTAGTATTTGCTGAATATTATCAAAACTTCGGTACCTTCAATCCCCTCGAAAAACTGAAATCTTAAGAGAGCACCAAAGAATGCTACAAAAGACAATTCATGGCCCGTTCCATAATCTAACCTAATATTTGACCCAAAACAATTTGCTAAATAATGGTCCAATTCCACGAAAAACCCAGGGTCTAAGTCAGTTTGAAACTGTTTCCAGTAGTTTGCTTTACTGTCTTGTACCTTTTGATACCAAGTTTTATAGGCGTGGTTTCCAAATCTTCTTGATCCTTCTAAGGGAGGAGTGTCGTCAACCAATTGATCTATATTTCGAAGAATATTAACTAAAACTTGACAATTCTTTGTCTTAATTTGATAATCATTACTGATTCTTGGTGGACCTGAATCATTCTGCTTTATGTTAACTAAGGATGGATCCAACACTGTTTTCGGTAACTCTTTAGATTTCACTAACAGTACAATGGCATTGATGGTTGATTGTATGTTATGAAACGCTACTGACCGTTGGAAATTTGGTAAGTCACCGCCATCGAATAGCTTTTTTGAAGGTGCTACCCAATTCATGTTGCAAGTTAAATGTCAAGCGCGAGCCTAAAAAGTCTATTTTTTTGCAATAAATCCGATAACGAAAAAGAGGTAGAAAAAAGCGTTCAAATAAAAGAGTTATAAGTAGTACAAATCGTATACTAAACCATAGACACATATGAACCAAACCAAAACCTAAACCAAAAAACCAAAAACCAAAAACCAAACCCTTTCCATATAAATACATTATTTTACAATTCTATAATCCATGCCAGTAACCTCCGATGACGTTTTTATTTACAAATGCCTTTCAAAATGTTCGTCATTTAACCAGCCAACCTTTTCAAAGGCTGCAAATAACCTAGAGGCTTTATTAACATCAATTCTACATGCCTTTTGAGCATCTGTTCTTCTAAATTGCATACCCACTTTCATCCTATTGACTTTTTCGTAAAATAACCTTCTTTTAGAATCCATATAAACATTACAAGGCAATCTCAAGACTGAGGCTAAAACTACTTCAGCTGGATGTAACTTGCTAGCATTGGGATCATTAGACAAATCCATTGGCTGTCCCTTCCAATCAATCTTTAAACATTTAGAATTGTTTGGTAAAGTGGAAGCATCAGGAGAATAATCAGGAATATTTTCATCAATAAAACTTTGTTGTTGTTGTTGAATGTTAACCTTCTTTTTACGAGGAGAATTATTACTAGAGCTGGAAATTCTATCCAACTCACTATTAGTATCTTTTATAATTCTTCTTGTTCTTACTTTATTATCTTCATTAGAATTAGAATCACTAAAGTCAGTAATAAAGCTATTAGTGTTGTATCTTCTCTTCTTTGCCTTTTCTTGCTTTTCCTTCTTTTTAATTATACTGTATTTACTTAAAAATCCAATTTGCTTGGATTTATAATTTTTTAAACTAGCCCATGGATTAACTTTGAGATCATAGTTTTGATAATTTTCTAAACCAAATGGTTTGTAATTTTTAATATAAGATTTAATAACAGTGGCATCTGTAGAATTGGAGCTTTCTCTTTGATATGGAGATAAAGGAGGTGAAAGGATATCTAATTTAATATTATGAATAGCTTTAGGAGGATGATATTGTGCGGTAGAACCACTCTTTGTCTCTAATTGACTTGGTGTCATACGACCAGTCAAATCTCTGTCAATTGTTTTGACCATTGGATGATAAATAGTTGACATCTTAGTTTATCACGTAACTGCTAAGTAGTTATAGATTTTATAAATCAAGCGGAACCTGATGAGTATAAAAATTTTTTATAAATAAACAGAAATTTCTTTTTAATTTTTTTTTTTATCGCCTTTGAATTTCTTTTATGCCCATATCTATCAAGAGATTATTATTCGAAAATAGTCAAAGATCCGATTGGGAGAGTGAAAATGAACAAGAGATAATGTTATGGGAATTGGTAACGGTGGACATTGTGTGTATTCTTTATCTGCTACTTCAATGTCTGTTGCAACCTCTTTATCTCATCGATTGCAAAAAAATAAAAATTTTATTTCATGATGACAAATCGTGCACGACCGATAACCAATCAGTCACAATATGTAGGTCATCACGTTATAGTTTTACCAGATACCCCGGGATTTCTCTCAAAACTGGTAATTAAAAGAAGTTGGGGGATATTGGATACGGGTTACCCCATCAATTGGCTACTTACGATTGGTATCTACCTATAGTACTATCTATGTACCTGGAATTCCGATTCCTATTAAAAAATTCTTTTTCTTCTTTTCCTGTACAATGGACTTTCTTTTTTATGGAGAAAAACCCGTCCTGCATAATGCCTTGGAATGACATGGACTAAAAAGGTGAATTCGTCTTTTTGACCAAGACCAAGGTCAGCTAAGAAACGAATTGAGCCAATTAGCCAATGGAGTGAACGCCGTTCATAATATTTTATTTTCCGAGTAAGGGCTTCCTTGATATTATGAGCAGGGTTTCTTATACTCCAGTCATCCACCGGATTGTATGCTAGTGCACCCGAAAATTATATGCTAGAAAAAGCGCTAGCAATTTCTAAAGATCTTCAGACACCTTTCATTCTTGCTGCGATTCTTGTAATGCTATTTCTATTCTCAGACAAATTGCTGCTGGCCAAGTCAATTGGTATTTACTAGTTCTTATTCCAAATATGGGGTAGCCACAAACAACTAGTCATACATCAGTTGTAATTGTTTTCAATCTTTTTTGTGCATAGTTTTTAACTGGTTGAACCACCTCTACCGTGATTACATCATCGAGGCGGTTTAATCTCGCTAATCCAACGGTTTTAACTGGGGTTGGTCTGAAATTATCCGATCGATACCCACGATATTATCAATAATGACCACTAAACAGCAGGTTATTTTACACTCTTTCTTCGTAGGTATCCATTAGTTCGCTACAAAATATATTGTCACCTCATCGGTCACGTCAGTTCTTATCAGTTGCAACCCGCATTTCTCAATTGGGGAAAATATCACATTGTTAAAAACGTGAATGAAACTTAATTTCTGCTAAGGAATAAACAAACAATAAAAGGATGTTATGGTTTGATGTATTTGTTATATATTTGCTATGGGAGGAGAGTGCTACTTTCTCGGAGTTAAATGTAGACAGAGTATGCTTTGTTATTCTTTAATATGGTTTCTATGCCAAATTTGTTATCATGTTTAGTATCGGACCTTATAACATCTTAAAAAGTAATACTTTTCAAAGGGCTACCATAATGTAGTCCTTACCGTAAAGTTTATTTCGGCAAATTTAATCTTTCAAATTTCGTAGAATTTTTTCTTTCACATTCCCACCCCATATTTCATTCTTGGATTACCTCTACAATTTATATAGTTTTCGCGAAAAATGAGATGAGATAATTATGATTACTTATCAAGGGAAGTTAGTTCTTGCCCCTATGGTGAGAAGTGGGGAATTACCCACTAGACTTCTTTCACTCAAGTATGGTGCCGACCTTGTATGGGGTCCTGAAGTTGTCGACAAGAAAATTTTGACGACCAAAAGAGTTGAAAACAAAGAATTAAATACCATCGAATATCTTGATCCAAACGGTAGATTGATTTTTAACACATATAGACAGGTTGAAAAATCTCGTCTAATATTCCAACTTGGCTCTGCGGATCCAGAGCTTGCTGTTGGCGCTGGTCTTAAGGTTATTCAAGATGTTGATGGAATAGATCTTAATTGTGGATGCCCCAAAAACTTTTCTGTTCACTCAGGTATGGGTGCTGCGTTACTTTCCAAACCTTCATTATTATGTGAAATCTTAACAAACTTAGTGGAAAAAGTTGGAGAACCTAACAACAAACCTATAAGTTGTAAGATAAGGTTATTAAAAGACTTACCAGATTCTTTGAACTTGATTGAAAAAATCTGCCAAACTGGTATTAAGAATTTGACCTTACATTGTAGGACAAGAGAGATGAGAAACAGAGAACTTCCTATACATGATTATTTGTCCAAAATCATTGAAATGACAAGCAAGTTTAACATCAGTTTCATCATAAATGGAAACCTTATGAATAGGTTTGATTATCTTCAATTACAAAAGAAGTATGGAGATAACATAGGTGCTATGATTGCAGAAAGTGCCGAGGCCAATCCGTCATGTTTTAGTGATAAGCCTTTACCTTGGAATAAACTTGTGTTAGACTTCTTATCCACCTGTAATAAATTTAATAACCATCCTGCCAACACAAAATATATTTTACTTAATCAAATTCCTTCCAAATCCAAATACTATCAACTTTTTGCAAAATTAAAGACAAATAAAGACATGCTAGAGTTGGCAGAGAAAGTTCAAGATGAAGATGACAAGTTCATGGGTAAAATTAAATTTAAGTATTTACAAAAAGATAGATTATTTACCAGCGAAGAATGGGAAGCATATAAGGTAGCAGCCGAAAATGTAGCGGAAGAGGTACCCGCAGAATCTGAAGAATCTGAAATTTCAACCAAGAGAAGACTCTCAGTTATCGATACATCCAACAAAAGAGTGCTTACCACCACACTGTAGCATGGTTCATACCACCATTAATATATAATGTACATTCTATACACAAGATTGATTATGCTATTTATAAGTCCTCATACTCATCATCATTGTAAAAACCTTTTTAAACCACACCAGGCACCGGCAGCACCTGCCATTAACACAGTTGAATAACCCATTGGTCTGATACCTGCACTACTTCTGAAAAGTGCTCCAGCTAAAGCTCCAGCAGTAACTGAATTAAGATCATCATGCTTTCCTCTTAAAGCATCAAGGGATGAATCAATCAAATTATAAGTTAAGGCTAAAACCCCTGCGGAATTACCCAAAAATGGACCTCTTTTAGTTACATGATTTAAAACGGTATTTAATTTTAATCTTGGTGATGAATCTTTAGGCAAGTTTCTTAATCCTTCTTGAAATCCATACAGTCCTCCTATTCCTAAACCTAATAAATAAACAGCTCCTGCTCCGTAACATAAATCGTCAGTCCAGTTTCTAGAGGGTATCAAACCTTGGGCCCCTTCCACTGAGGTTAATTGTTCTTCTTCCAAATCCAAGTATTCAACACCTTTATCTAAACCTGCTAATGGGTGTAATCTGTTGGACTCAAATACTCCTGGTGATTGTAAAAAACTCGATACATCTTGGACTTGCTTGGGATCAAATCCAAGGCTTTGTTTCTCCTTTTCTTGACTACCTCCAAATATCCAACTCATATTATAGGTCTTGACTTTTCACGCATTTGCTCGGATGAGTAAAAATTTTATTTTGCGATTACCCGGACTGAGCTTTCCCGAACAACGATCTTCAATAGACTAGTTAAAGTATATAAGAGCTGATAAAAGATGAATATGGGTATGTCTGGTGGTTTATTTATATCGGAGCTCCATGGAATCTTGCAGTTTTCAATTTTCAAGAGATCTTGATGTATGACCTTTTTGCCTCTTCGACTTACCTTAATAGTTAGTAATGGCTGCGAAATTCACCAATTACCCAAATCAATTTCTGATATGACCCAGATCTTGGTCTGCTAGAGGGGTACATAAAGAGAAAAGAAGATTAGGTTTATTTTTTCTTTTATCTATTACACCATGGCTTTCTTAAATATTGTAGACGTTAACTTCAACTGTTCTTTGTTCAGTGAAAATGAATTAGCTGAATTGGAATCAACTATTTCTTCTAATTCTGACAGAATCAGCAAAGGAAGATCAGTAAGATTTCCTAAAAATTTACCTTCACCAAAAAAAATTAGAGAAGCTCAAATAAAGTTGGAAAACTCTAATAGTTCAGAGGGACCAATTTACCTCCCTCTTTACTTTCCACCTGACGAACAACACTTGAGATTACTTGAGTCTACTGCTGATGTTTTTGCTCTCAAACAAAGGCATCCAAAAAGACCTGAAATTCCGGTTGCAAAAACTAACACCGCTTTGTCAAACTACGTTCACCAAGCTTATACTTACGAAGCTTATCTTAAGAACCAACTTAAGAGACAATTGTCTTATCACAAAAAATATTCAGTGAAACTTAAACACAAGTTTGATCCTGAATTGAGCAGAAAGCTTTCCGCAAAACGGATATAACAATGAGCCTTAGGGCCCTTTTACTAGCTTCTCTATTAATATATGTTTTTTAAAATAGTATTACCCGTATATTACATCTCTAAAGAACTATCTACCTAAACTTCATTATGAACAACTCTAGGCTTATCGTCGGTATGGTCCAAAACAAAGGAGCCTTCACGATCGTGAAGACCAGCATGGATATATGGCATATTCTTAGCAATACCAACGACCTTCCATGGCTGGTTAATAGGTGTCTTGTTGAAAATAAGATCCATTTCTTCCAAGGATCTACCTTTGGTTTCAGGATAAAGGAAGTATAACACTGGGATGATTAAAAAGTTAACAGCAGCAAAAACAGTATAAGTGAAAGGACCAATACTTTGGAAACAAACTGGACCAATCATAACAATTAAGAAATTGGAAATCCAATTACAAGCAGTTGAAATGGCAGCTGAAGGAGCTCTGATTTCTAATGAAGTCAATTCTGGGGGTAATAACCACATTTCAGCTAAGAAAGCCAAAGCAAAGAAAGTGTTAAAAGCAAACAAGAAAATAGCAGCTACAATTGGTGCTCCTTCACGGTGTCCACCCCAGGCATCATCAGAATAGTAAGCACTGACAGTTAAAACAACCATAGAAACACATTGACCAGTAGCACCTGCTAATAACAATGGTCTTCTACCCCATTTTTCAATGAAAAAAATTGGAATTAAGGCAGCTAAGAAATATTCAGTACCATTACAAGCAGCCAAAATCCTGGATTGTAATGGATCTAAACCAATATATTCTTCAAAAATCGTACCAGCGTAATAAGTAATTAAATTAATACCACAAATTTGTTGAATTAATTGAGCCCAACCAGCTAAACATAATCTATGGAAATGTCTTTTAGAACCTTGGGTTAACAAGATTTTGAAGGAAAATTTTTCTGCTCCTCCAGTGGATTCCATTCTAATGGCAGATTGAATCTCTTCGATTTCTTCATCAACCAATTTACTGTTGGCAGCTTCAGATTCCAAAGCAGAAAAAACTTTTCTGGCATCATGTTCTCTACCTTTTCTTAACAACCATCTTGGAGATTCTGGTAACTTTAAAATGAAAGGCATGATTAACAATGGAAAGATACATTGGAAAGCAATGGGAAATCTCCATGAGACAGATTCATGAGGGTGGAGGTCTCTGGTAAAATAGAAGGCAAAATCAATCCAGTAAGAAAGACCAATACCACCAGCAATTAAAGCACCTTGGATACAAATCAATTTACCTCTGTGTTCTGCTTTAGCAATTTCAGATTGCCAAACTGGTACAGTTGCAGTGATAAACCCGTTACCTAATCCGGTAACAACTCTTGCTACAATTAAGTGGGCAACATGGTAAGCACAGGCTTGTAAAGCACCACCAATCAACATAATCAAACAACCAACCCAGACCAATTTAATTCTACCATACTTGTCTCCCAAATACATAGTGGACAAGGCTGAAGCCATACAACCAATTTCATAAATACCAATAACAAACCCTTGGAAAGCAGATCTACTGAATCCATAAGTCACGGTATCCATTTCTGGAAAAGTTTCTCTAAAAGGCTCCAAGGTTAACAAAGAACCCATAACACCTTGATCGTAACCAAAAAGAACGAACCCAACACCACACATAAGGGCAACGGTGAAATGTAATTTTTGGCCTTGTAATCCAAGATATGAATACACAACATCGTCGTCTTTACCTGTCAGTTGTGTCAATTGGACTGGATTGCTGCTGTCATCTTTGACACCAGCACCCGAATTTTCAAATAATTCATTACCAGAATCACTTCTTTTCTCAAAGTCACTACTTGACATTTTAAAAAGTATTATCTGTTGTTATACAAATCAGATTTGAAACAGAGGAATCTTCACATATTTATATATTTCCCAAATCTTATTGTCTCCACAAACAAAGCGAAAAGTCTAAAATGGAGAAAAAAAAAAAAACCAATAATTTTTAGGCTTCAATGATGTAATTTCGCAGCAACTCCAGTGCTGCAATTACTGGAAAAAGTAAAAGTTTTCCCGTGCTCATGGTTGCCATTTATAAAGTATAGCACTAATACAGGGTCGTCTGCCTCTGTGGCACCCCACAAAGATAGAATAGTCTTTTTCAAGAGTATAGAGTTATACCAAACGTTGAAAGATCAAGTATCTTGTAAAACCAATAGCCGGGGTTTGGTATGTGCATCCGTTAAAAATCCCGAAGCCGTACCCATTTGGATAGGGTTGGTAGGACCTCCAAGCCTTTTTTGGCTTAAAGCCCCAACCAGATTTTCCATAGCAAGGTAACCGCGAGATGGGATTGTTGTGCTAATCTCCCGACCCCTCGGAAATTCCTCATAAGTTAATGTGTTTGACCCACTTCGGCATTTAGGGTTATTGTCTGGTTAGAATCTCGGGCGCAGAAAAATATCGGCTCAAACTCTGCCTACCGGTGAACTAAAACAGTAATATGGGGTAAGTGGTGGGGTACGGCGAAGTGCTGCCTCGTTGATCCATACCCCATTCATCAAATTATAGATCTAGACCGGACGAGAGAAGATATAATCGGGGGTTTTGGTTATATGCGGCAAGAGAATCCGTCACTGTCAAGCGCAATTTCTTGGTTTGCTCTTTTCTCGGACAAATGTTAAGTCCTGTCGCGTCCACTTGATCAAGAGGACCTATCATAACAACCGATTCGGATCAAATTACAATAGGGTTGTTACTACTATTGATTTATATTAAGCGAATGAATTGCTGGACATCAAGGGCCCGGTTACCATTTGGGGGTTTCAAAAAATATTAGAGTGTCAATTTTTACGCATCCGGACTTTAGACACTCCCGCGAGTTGCACCTTTGGAACCCCCACCTTCTGTTAAACCCGGTCTGAATTTTACAAGCGGTGGCTCAAAATATTAGTACCTAAAGATAGCGCAGGCTCAGAATCTAATTGTTTTTAATTTAAACTTTCCAGTTCTTATCAGAATCGCGTACGTGTTACGTCTGCATAAGCCTTCAAAGAGCTTAAATATAAATGTCTCAAACATTCTAAAGGTTTGTTGCGTTCTTATTTGTCCTCGGAACGAGAAATGCCCGATTAGACTTGCACTGAGTTTGTCAAATGGTGGCCAAGAAAGTCCCCTGCCAAGCCCACTTGACACAAAAAAAGATGGGAAGAATCGTCCGTTTTTGTAATTTATAGTGGGGGATCTGCTTTCTATGGTGAAATCGTTTTCATAACCAGAGCTTTAACCGTTAGGCTTTAAAGTTTAAAAGTATGGGTAAGATACCTTTTTTAAGCACTTTTTGACTTACCTGTCATTTTTGGAACAATTATATGTCAAGGAATTCACCAAGAAATTAAGAACAATCCAGTGCAAATCCAACCCTTTGATTTTTCCAGTATCCAGGTGATTCAAAACATGTGACTATCAAATGAACCGAGCATAAAGATTTTTTGACAAATTTTTTTGATCGCGCGAAAAAAAACTCATTTATATTTTTATGAGACAAACACGACTATTTGAAAAGTTGGCGTTTTATTTTACTGGGTAGAGAAATTAAGATAGAAGACATCGTTCTAAGCATTAGGTTCATAAGCAGAAATGCATACCAACACTTCAAGACTCTCAACACGCTACATTTTCGCCTTTGCTCGTCCTGTGCTTGTCTTACCTGTTTAAGGTAAATCTAGATTGATTTCTCGTGGCGAGCCATTGTTCAACAAAGTAGCCAAAATTTATGGTACGCGGTAAACCTTAAGTTTGGTGATCGCACCATAATGGATATTTTTTATGATCCAAATCACTTGTTATAGACGATAAGGGAATAAATCGGATTCTCTGCTGAAAATTTCTTTGCTGATTTAATTTAACGTGAGAGCGCTGGTTTGTATAATCTCTAGCAACTCACCATATCTGATCAATGCTGATCATATCAAGTATTTTCTCGTCTTGATCCATCCCAACAACTGTTCCTACTACTCTTTGGCCTCTTATTTAATGTTCCTACGTCAATCGATTTGCATACATACTTTTGCTAATTTTGGCCCAAAGTTTTTAATGTTGGGAACTATATACAGGAAATCGGTATTGTCTTAGGTAGAGGCTGCGAATGTTTTAAATATAGTGAGAAGCCCATTAAATAGAATCCAAGCATAGCACAGTTAGTTAGAAATAATAGCTGGTTTAAGTTTCGTTTTAGTCAATTGTTTGTTAGGTATGTATACGACAACGTGATTATGTGAGTAAGAAGCCAAAACCCTCCGTCCATTGAGTCCCCAATTATCTAGAAGATCAAAAAAAAAAAATCAATCTCGAGCCACCATCCCCAACAAGGTCAAGGACATCACCAAAACAGTAATTAGCTCCGCAGTACCAACAAGAGATAGAAGAGAGTTCCAATTCTTTATTGAGACAATAATATTGATCTTTACAATACGCCTTATCTTTTTCAATGGGCCAGATATATTGCTAACTTTATTGTTGAGACCTGCACACACCCATCTCATAAAATACCCAAAAGTGCGGGTGTAACGCTTCATCTCGTATGCGTGCTTGTTGGAGCACGATATTAATAAATAAATATACTAACTACAGTCGTTTTGCCAAAGCAAAATTAATATCACCTTCAATTGTATATAATTTAGTACATCCAAGTTATCGTTTTAATTTAAATATTTCCCGACCTTATACGATGTCCAATAACGAAGTTAAAGACTATTCACAGTTTCATAAAGCGTTACCCACGAATTTCAGAGGGTTGAACTCTGTTGAAACTGCTGACCCTGGAAAAGTCACTGATTTTGTCAGAGAAAATTTGGGTCACACTGTAATTTCCAAAGTCTTAATTGCTAATAACGGTATAGCTGCCGTGAAAGAAATAAGATCCGTTAGAAAATGGGCTTATGAAACTTTTGGGGATGAAAGAGCTGTACAGTTCACTGTCATGGCCACCCCAGAAGACTTGGCTGCCAATGCCGAATATATCAGAATGGCAGATCAGTACGTCGAAGTACCAGGAGGTACTAATAATAATAATTATGCCAACGTTGAATTAATTGTTGAAATAGCTGAAAGAACCAACGTTCATGCTGTTTGGGCTGGTTGGGGACATGCTTCTGAAAATCCTATTTTACCAGAAATGTTAGCAGCATCCCCTAAGAAGATAGTTTTCATTGGACCTCCAGGAAATGCTATGAGATCTCTAGGTGACAAAATCAGTTCTACTATTGTTGCTCAACATGCCGATGTTCCATGTATCCCATGGTCAGGTACTGGTGTTAAGGAAGTTAAGATTGATAATGAAACTAATTTAGTTTCTGTGTCTGACGATGTTTACGCCAAAGGTTGTTGTAAGTCTCCGGAAGATGGGTTGATAAAAGCCAAAGAAATTGGGTTCCCAGTTATGATTAAAGCTTCTGAAGGTGGTGGTGGTAAAGGTATTCGTAAAGTCGATAATGAAAAAGACTTTATTAGTTTATATAGCCAAGCTGCCAACGAAATACCTGGATCTCCAATATTTATTATGAAATTAGCTGGTGATGCTAGACATTTGGAAGTTCAATTATTGGCTGATCAGTATGGTACCAATATTTCTTTGTTTGGAAGAGATTGTTCTGTCCAAAGAAGACATCAAAAAATTATTGAAGAAGCTCCTGTAACTATTGCCAGAAAGGAAACATTCCATGAAATGGAAAATGCTGCCGTAAGATTGGGTAAATTGGTGGGTTATGTTTCTGCTGGTACTGTGGAATATTTATATTCCCATTCTGATGATAAATTTTATTTCTTAGAGTTAAATCCTAGATTACAAGTTGAACATCCAACCACTGAAATGGTTACTGGAGTTAACTTACCTGCTGCTCAATTACAAATTGCTATGGGTTTACCAATGCACAGAATTAGAGACATCAGAACTTTATATGGTGTTGATCCTCACACTGGTACCGACATTGATTTTGAATTCAAGACCGAGAATTCATTAATCAGTCAACGTAGACCAGTTCCAAAAGGACATACTACTGCCTGTAGAATCACTTCCGAAGATCCTGGTGAAGGATTCAAGCCCAGTGGTGGTTCCCTTCATGAATTAAACTTCAGATCATCGTCTAATGTCTGGGGTTATTTCTCCGTGGGTAATCAATCATCCATCCATTCCTTTTCCGATTCCCAATTCGGGCACATTTTTGCTTTTGGTGAAAACCGTCAAGCTTCCAGAAAGCATATGGTGGTTGCCTTAAAAGAATTGAGTATTAGAGGTGATTTCAGAACCACTGTTGAATACTTGATCAAATTATTGGAAACTCCTGATTTCGAAGATAACACTATAACGACTGGTTGGTTAGATGAATTGATCACTAAGAAATTGACTACTGAAAGACCTGATCCTATCATTGCTGTTGTTTGTGGTGCTGTTACCAAAGCTCATATTCAATCAGAAGATGAAAAGCAAGAATATATCCAAAGTTTGGAAAAGGGTCAAGTTCCTAATAAGAATTTGTTGAAAACCATTTTCCCAGTTGATTTCATTTATGAAGGTCACAGATACAAATTCACTGCCACAAAATCTTCCAATGATAACTACACCTTGTTTTTGAACGGTACCAGAGCTGTTGTTGGTGTTAGACCATTGTCCGATGGTGGATTATTGGTTGCTGTTGGAGGTAAGTCTCATTCTGTTTACTGGAAAGAAGAAGCTTCCGCTACCAGATTATCTGTTGACAGTAAGACCTGTTTATTGGAAATTGAAAATGATCCTACTCAATTGAGAACTCCATCACCAGGTAAATTGGTTAAATATTTGGTTGAAAGTGGTGATCATGTTTCTGCTGGTCAAGCTTATGCTGAAGTTGAGGTTATGAAAATGTGTATGCCTTTAATTGCTCAAGAAGATGGTATTGTTCAATTGATCAAACAACCTGGTTCTACTGTTAATGCTGGTGATATTTTGGCCATTTTAGCTTTGGATGATCCTTCTAAGGTTAAACACGCTTTGCCCTTTGAAGGTACTTTACCAGACTTGGGTGATCCAGTCATTCAAGGTACCAAACCAATTCATAAATTCCAAAATTACTCCACTGTCTTGAAGAACATTTTGGAAGGTTTTGATAATCAAGTTATTTTGAATTCTACTTTGAAGAACATTATTGAAGTTTTGAAGGATAGAGATTTACCATACTCCGAATGGAACTTGCAAATTTCCGCCTTACATTCCAGATTACCAGCCAAGTTGGATGAAACTTTAACAGCTTTAGTTGAAAGAACTCAAACCAGACAAGCTGATTTCCCTGGTCGTCAAATCTTGAAACAAATTCAAAAGGTTGTAAACGACTCAAGTAGTGATCCTAGCTTGAGTGTTACTGTTGAACCACTTTTGGAAATTGCTAAGAAATATGCCAATGGATTAGTTGAACACGAGTACACTTTCTTCTCTCAACTTATCAACCAATACTTTGAAGTCGAAAACTTATTCTGTGGTAACAATACTCGTGAAGACGATATTGTTCTTAAGTTGAGGGATGAAAACAGAAGTGATTTGAACAAAGTTATCAACATCATTTTATCTCACTCAAGAGTTAGTTCTAAGAATAATTTAATCTTAGCTATCTTGGACGAGTACCAACCTTTGTTACAAACCTCCTCAAACATTGCTAATGAAATTAGAGAATCCCTTAAAAACATTGTTGAACTTGATTCCAAGGGAACCACTAAGGTTACTTTGAAGGCTAGAGAAATCTTAATTCAATGTTCTTTACCTTCCATTCAAGAAAGATCCGATCAATTGGAACATATCTTAAGATCATCTGTTTTACAAACAGCTTATGGTGAAGTTTACGCTAAGCATCGTGAACCTAAATTAGATATTATTCAAGACGTCGTTGATTCCAAACACACAGTTTTTGATGTTTTGCCTCAATTTTTGATCAATGCCGATGAATGGGTTGCTATGGCTGCTGCTGAAGTTTATGTTCGTAGAGCATACAGAGCTTATTCTCTTGGTCAGCTTGAGTATACTTTCACTGATAACTTACCAGTCCTCCATTGGGAATTCAAATTACCAAGTTTAACTTCATCCCATTTCAATGCCATCCAAAGTGTCAAGTCTGGTTCTGTTCCTGATGCTAAAAAGATGAATCGTGCTGCTTCTGTTTCAGATTTGTCCTTTGTTGTCGATAGTAATGATAAGCAACTGAACAGACATGGTATCTTAGTTCCATGTCACCATTTGGATGATGCTGATGAAATCATCAGTTCAAGTTTAGACAAACTTTTACCAGGTGTTTCAATTGAAGTCGGTAAAGATGACACTCCTGTTAAGTACCTCAATGTTTTGAATGTGGTTGTTAACAGTGTTGATGGTTATATCACTGAACAAGAGATTTTGAACAAGGTTCAAGAAATTATTGAAGATTGTAAGGAAGATTTACACGCTGCTTCGATCCGTCGTCTTACTTTTGTTTTTGCTCACCAAGTCGGTTCTTATCCTAAGTACTACACTTTTACTGCTCCAGAATACGTGGAAAACAAAGTCATTCGTCACATTGAACCAGCTTTAGCTTTCCAATTGGAATTAGGAAGATTAGACAATTTCGATATCAAGCCAATTTTCACCGATAACAGAAACATCCATGTTTACGAAGCTATTGGTAAGAATGCACCATCAGATAAACGTTTCTTTACCAGAGGTATTATTAGAACCGGTGTTATTAGAGATGATATCAGTATTAGTGAATATTTGATTTCTGAATCTAACAGATTGATGTCAGATATTTTGGATGCTTTGGAAATTATTGATACTTCCAATTCTGATTTGAATCACATTTTCATTAACTTTTCTGCTGTTTTCAATGTTTTACCTGAAGAAGTTGAAGCTGCTTTTGGTTCTTTCTTGGAAAGATTTGGTAGAAGATTATGGAGACTAAGAGTCACTGGTGCTGAAATTAGAATTGCTTGTACTGATACCACTACTGGTAATTCTTTCCCATTAAGAGCCATTATCAACAATGTCTCAGGATATGTGGTTAAATCCGAATTATATATGGAAGTCAAGAATTCTAAGGATGAATGGATCTTCAAATCCATTGGTCAACCCGGTTCCATGCACTTAAGACCTATTTCCACTCCTTATCCTGTTAAGGAATCTTTACAACCTAAACGTTATAAAGCCCACAATATGGGTACTACTTACGCTTATGATTTCCCAGAGTTATTCCGTCAAGCCACCATTGCTCAATGGAAGAAATTATCCAAATCTGCTAAGATTCCAAAAGATATTTTCACTTCATTAGAGTTAATCCTGGATGATAATGGTGACTTAACTGCTGTTGACAGAGAACCTGGTGCTAATAAGATTGGTATGGTTGGTTTCCAAGTTACTGCTAAAACTCCAGAGTATCCTCGTGGTCGTCAATTCATCATTATTGCCAATGATATTACCCACAAGATTGGTTCTTTTGGTCCTGAAGAAGATGTCTACTTCAACAAGTGTACTGAATTAGCTAGAAAATTAGGAATTCCAAGAATTTACCTTTCTGCCAACTCCGGGGCTAGAATTGGTATTGCTGAAGAATTGTTACCATTATTCAAAGTTGCTTGGAATGATGAATCCAATCCAGATAAAGGATTCCAATATCTTTACTTAACTCCTGAAGATAAGGAATCCCTCACTTCTTCTGGTAAATTGGAAACTGTTGTCACTGAGAAGATAGTTATCAAAGGAGAAACCAGATATCAAATCAAATCTATTGTTGGTGATGAAGATGGGTTAGGAGTTGAATGTCTTCGTGGATCTGGTTTAATTGCTGGTGCAACTTCTAGAGCTTACAAGGATATTTTCACTATTACTTTGGTTACTTGTAGATCAGTTGGTATTGGTGCTTATTTGGTTAGATTGGGTCAAAGAGCCATTCAAATTGAAGGACAACCTATCATTTTGACTGGTGCTCCTGCCATCAATAAATTGTTGGGTAGAGAAGTTTATTCTTCCAACTTACAATTAGGTGGTACTCAAATTATGTACAACAATGGTGTTTCCCATTTGACTGCTTCTGATGATTTTGCTGGTGTTAACAAGATTATGGAATGGATGAGTTACATTCCAGCCAAGAGAGACACCCCTGTTCCAATCTTTGAAACTTCTGATTCTTGGGATAGAGAAATTGATTATTATCCACCAAAATCAGAACCTTTTGATGTTCGTTGGATGATTGAAGGTAAGGAATTGGATAATGGTGATTTCGAAACTGGTTTATTTGATAAGGACTCTTTCCAAGAAACCTTATCTGGATGGGCCAGAGGTGTTGTTGTTGGTAGAGCTCGTCTTGGAGGTATTCCAATTGGGGTTATTGGTGTTGAAACCAGAACCATCGACAACATTGTTCCTGCTGACCCTGCTAATCCAGATTCCACTGAAGTTAAATTGCAAGAAGCTGGTCAAGTTTGGTATCCAAATTCCGCCTTTAAGACTGCTCAAGCTATTAATGATTTCAACAATGGTGAAAACTTACCATTAATGATTTTAGCCAACTGGAGAGGTTTCTCTGGTGGTCAACGTGATATGTACAACGAAGTTTTGAAATATGGTTCTTTCATCGTTGATGCTTTAGTTGACTTCAAACAACCAATTTTTACTTATATCCCACCAAATGGGGAATTAAGAGGTGGTTCATGGGTCGTTGTTGACCCAACCATTAATGAAGAAATGATGGAAATGTACGCTGATGTTGAATCAAGAGCCGGTGTTTTGGAACCTGAAGGTATGGTTGGTATCAAGTATAGACGTGATAAATTATTAGCAACCATGGAAAGATTAGATACTAAATATGCCGAGTTGAAACAAAAAGTGAAAAACACTGCATTAGCACCTGAAGAACATTCTAAGCTTCAAGCCGAATTGACTACTCGTGAAAAGGAATTATTACCAATTTATGCTCAAATCTCCGTTCAATTTGCCGACTTGCACGATAGATCTGGTCGTATGTTGGCTAAGGGAGTTATTAGAAAAGAAATCGAATGGCCAAATGCCAGAAGATTCTTCTTCTGGCGTTTACGTCGTCGTCTTAACGAAGAATATGTGTTGAGATTAATTAAAGACCAATTGGATTCCTCCTCAAGTAAACTCGAAAGAATTTCAAGATTGAAGAGTTGGATGCCAACCATTGATTACGAAGACGATGAAGCCGTCAGTACTTGGATTGAAAACAACCATCCTAAGTTACAATCCAAGATTGACGAGTTGAAACATGAAAAGTCTTATGCTACTATCAGAAAATTATTAAACGATGACTCCAATGATGTATTATCGGTCGTCAAAGATTACATCAACAGTCTTCCAGAATCTGAAAGAGCAAATGCTTTAAAGTCACTTAAATAATTTGTATAGTGTTTTATAAATATTTATTAGTTTAAACTGTGTATGCGCGTTTCCACAATTGGAAGTCTGCAACCATCCAAGCTTATGAGGTTGGTTTTAATTTTCTTATTAGGCTTAGTCCCCAAGATCTTAGCAGAGTCCTTCTTTGTGACTCTAAGAGAGGGAGAATCTTTTGAAGATTTTTATGTCAATGATATGAAATACAGCGAAGACTTAAGAGTTCGTGATAAGATATTGAACACTTTTTCTATTGGTAACTTTAATGGTTTTGTGGGGGATTTTTCCAAAAAAGTTATAGCTCGATTAATGAATTGTCCTTACGTTTCTGAAGTTACTCCTGATATCAGCATCCATTCATTGGGTACACAAGTGCAGTCGCCAGCTCCTCGCCATTTAGCTCGAATCTCCCAGCGGAAAAAGTTGAAAAAGAGTAGTCATTATATTTTTGATGATTCCACAGCAGGAAGAAATGTTAATGCCTACATTCTAGACTCAGGGTTAGAAATTGGGCATCCAGAGTTTGAAGGAAGAGCCAGTTTTGGCCACGATTTTACTCTGGAAGGTTCGGGTGATCTCAATGGACATGGGACTCATGTGGCTGGAATCATAGGATCCAAAACCTATGGAGTTGCAAAAAAAGTCAACTTGATTGAAGTCAAATCTTTATCAGGGGAGGGATCAGGTAGTTTAAGTACAATTATTGCAGCATTGGAATTTAGTTTGAACCATATGAATAAATCAAAACGATATGGTGTTGCCAACCTTTCCTTAGGTGCTGCAAAAAATGTAGTGTTAAATCGAGCTATTGATGCGGCAGTTAAAGCAGGGTTGATTGTAGTGGTGGCAGCTGGTAATTCCAATATGAATGCGTGTAAAACAAGCCCTGGCAGTTCTGACTTAGCCATTACTGTTGCCAGTGTTGACGATAGCAATGACAGGTTTGCAACCTTCTCCAACTGGGGCGAATGTGTTAATATTCTAGCTCCTGGAGTATTTGTGAAAAGTGTTGACTACAGTCTGCCAATGAAGGCAAAAGAATTGTCCGGTACGTCTATGTCTGCTCCTGTTGTATCAGGAATTGTTGCTAATCTTTTAAGTTCTGGTGTAGACCCTCTGGATATTCTCAAGGTGTTGATGCAAACAGGTACAGTTGGACAAGTGAAACGTAGCTCCTTACTTTTAAAGGGAAAAACACCAAACTTGATTGCATACTCAGGAATTGAAATTCCTGATGATATTTCTGATGAATCTGATTCAGACGAAGATAGTGATGATGATTATTAGCTTTAATATATATTTGATTCTCACACGCCCAAAGGAGATTTTTTGCAACTCAAATGAGACTGTAAAAAACAAATATAACTAACAGCGGGTAAATCATCATTATCATGTTTAGCAGTAATCCGTTTGAAAAGATTACTACCGCTTTTAGTATGACTTACCAAAGTAAAAAGAGTCCTTAGTGGATGAATACTAACCGCTTTCTGTAGCTAGTCAGGAGCAAACAGCGACAATTCCCCTAAGTGGTTTTAAAACCCCAAAGGCGCCTTCAGAACGGTGGAATGACGATGAAGAGGAAGACGAAGACGATAAGGAAAAAGGGCCCTCAGCTGCATGGACAGACATGTATGATCATTACCCTGCCTGGGGAAATGATGAGTATATGCCATCTGTGCAAGATATTGAAGAAATATTCCTTGAGTTGACCAGAGTGTTTGGGTTTCAATATGACAACTGTAGAAACATGTTTGATAGTTTTATGAGAATGCTTGATTCTAGGGCTTCCAGAATGAAACCAACCAGAGCATTAAGATCAATCCATGCTGATTATATTGGGGGCGTCAACGCTAACTTCCGTAAATGGTATATGGCTGCTCAATTGGATGTTGATGATGGAATTGGATTTAAAAATTTGAAACCAAACGGGAAACCCAAGGATAAGAAAGCAGCTGTTCCCACTTTGCAAGAATCAGAAGAGAAGTGGTGTTTAACTATGAATAGTCTTTCACCTATTGACTGTGTCACTCAACTAGCATTGTTTTTGCTTTGTTGGGGCGAGGCAAATAATATTAGATTTATGCCTGAATGTTTATGTTTCATTTATAAATGCTGCTATGATTACTACATTTACGTCACGTCAAATGAGAAACCATTAGGTGTTTCAAAGAATTTCTTGGATCATGCAATCACTCCCCTTTATCACTTCTATCGTGATCAGTCTTTCAAACGAGTAAGTGATAGATATATTAGAGTCGATAAGGACCACAAAGATATTATAGGATATGATGATATGAATCAATTATTTTGGTACAACAAAGGGTTGGAACGCATTGTACTTGAAGATAAGCTGAGATTGTTTGATTTGACACCTGAACATCGGTATATGGCTTTGGACAGGGTTGTATGGCAGAAAACTTTTCACAAAACTTTTAGGGAAACAAGAAGTTGGTCTCATGTTTTCTATAATTTCAATCGAATTTGGTTGATTCATATCAGTGTTTTTTGGTATTATACCAGTTACAATGCTCCCACGTTATATACTTATCGGTACAATCCTTCTACAGATAACCAACCCACTGTTCAAGCAACATTGACAGTAATGTCCTTTGCTGGTGGAATTTCATCTTTGATTTGCCTTGCTTCGTCTATTCTTGAATGGACCTTTGTTCCTAGATCTTATCAAGGAGCAGAACCTGTGTTTAGGAAGTTTTACATGCTTGTATTTTTGCTTGTCTTGAATGTTGCACCATCAGTTTATTTTTTGGGGTTTACATCGTTAAGAAGTCAAACGACAGTCGGTCTTCTTGCAACTTCACTTCAGTTTGTTATTTCAATAGTGACTGTTCTTTATCTATCATTTGTTCCAATGGGTAGACTTTTCAAGCTGACGGTCAATGAGGGGCGAAGATATTTGCCTAATGAAATTTTCACCCTGAATTTTCACAAGTTGAAAGGTGTTTCAAAAGCTGCTTCCATATGTCTTTGGTTATCAGTTTTCCTTTGTAAATTTTTAGAGTCATACTTTTACTTGACCTTATCATTAAGAGATCCATTGAGAGAATTAAGTATCATGAAAATGAGACGTTGTGCCGGAGATATTTGGATAGGGAAATCCTTATGTGTCATGCAACCAACTATTGTCCTTGGGTTAATTTTAATTACTGATTTAGTTTTGTTTTTCTTGGATACTTATCTTTGGTATATTGTGTGCAACACTATATTTTCAGTGTGTCGGTCATTCTACAACGGGGTTTCGATTTGGACTCCCTGGAGAAATGTGTTTTCGAGGCTTCCTAAACGAATTCTTTCGAAGATCATTTCTTCCTCAAGTGATAGTAGTGTCAAGGGGAAGTATCTTGTATCTCAACTTTGGAATTCGGTGATAATTTCAATGTATAGGGAGCATTTATTGTCCATTGAACACGTCCAGAAGCTTATTTACCGGCAAATTCTTTCACCAGGGTCGGAAGATAATTATGTGTTGAAGGAGCCATCATTTTTTGTGTCTCAAGAAGATATGACTATGAAATCTGCATTATTCTATGAGCTGTCTGAAGCTCAAAGGAGAATAACGTTTTTTGCCCAATCTTTGTCAACCCCAATGAGAGACATTGGACCAACAAATGCAATGCCAGCGTTTACGGTTTTGATTCCCCATTATAGTGAGAAGATTATCTTATCTTTGAGAGAAATAATTCGTGAAGAGGATCAGTATTCCAATATCACTATGTTGGAATACTTGAAAGAATTGCATCCTTTAGAATGGTCATGTTTCGTTAAAGATACAAGATTATTGGCAGAAGAATTTGACAGCGATTCCTCAGCATCACCAGATTTTCCTAACAATGAAAAAATCAGTAAAGATGATTTCCCTTATTACTCAGTTGGATTCAAAGTTGCAACCCCAGAGTATATTTTGCGAACTCGAATATGGGCGTCTTTAAGAGCTCAAACTTTGTATCGTACCGTTTCAGGGTTTATGAACTATTCAAGGGCAATTAAGTTATTGTATGATGTAGAAAATCCGATTGAAGAGTTTCCTGATGAAAACACTAAACTCGAAGCTGCTTCTGCCATGTCATTAAGAAAATTCAGAATGATCGTTTCCATGCAAGGAATGAAGTATTTCCTGACTGAAGAAATGGACAACAAAGAATTTCTCTTAAGAGCATATCCTGAATTACAAATTGCTTATTTGGATGAGGAAGTTGATCCTGAAACTGATGAAACAATTTACTATTCTGTTTTAATCGACGGAAGCTGTCCCATTCTAGACAATGGTGAAAGGGCTCCTAAGTATAAAATCAAGCTTTCAGGAGATCCCATCTTAGGTGACGGAAAGTCAGATAATCAAAACCATGCATTGATATTTACCCGAGGCGAATATATTCAGTTGGTAGATGCAAATCAAGATAACTACTTAGAGGAGTGTTTGAAAATTAGAAGTCTTTTAGCTGAATTTGAAGAGTTCTCCCCACCCTTGGATCCATATGATCCCGAATTGAAAACCAAGGATTATGCCAACCCTGTAGCCATCATAGGAACACGGGAATACATTTTCAGTGAAAATATTGGTGTTTTAGGTGATGTGGCAGCAGGAAAAGAACAAACTTTTGGAACCCTTTTTGCTCGTACCTTGGCCTTTATAGGAGGAAAGTTACATTATGGGCATCCTGACTTCTTGAATACCATTTTTATGACCACTAGGGGTGGTGTCTCAAAAGCTCAAAAAGGCTTACACTTGAATGAAGATGTTTATGCTGGGATCAATGTTTTGTGTAGAGGTGGAAGGATCAAGCATTGTGAGTACATGCAATGTGGAAAAGGAAGGGATTTGGGATTTGGATCCATTCTTAATTTTACTACAAAGATTGGTGCTGGGATGGGGGAACAAATGCTTTCCAGAGAGCATTTTTATTTGAGTTCTAAATTACCATTGGATAGGTTTCTTTCTTACTACTATGCTCACCCAGGGTTCCACTTGAATAATGCTTTCATAGTGTTGTCTATTAAGTTATTTTTGATAGTGGGTGTCAATATTGCAGCTTTGACCAATGAAACTGTTTTGTGTGATTACGATAGAAACAGACCAATAACTGACCCCCACCATCCTTTAGGATGTTTCAATTTGATTCCTGTTGTCCAATGGCTAGAAAGATCGATTCTTAGTATTTTCATTGTTTTTGCCATTGCCTTTTTACCGTTGTTTATTCAAGAGTTAATGGAAAGAGGTTTTTATAAATCAATAACTCGTCTTTTGAAACATTTCGTATCGTTGTCACCATTATTTGAAGTTTTCGTATGTAAGGTTTATGCTGAATCTTTAGTAAGTGACATGTTTATTGGAGGTGCAAAATATATTGCAACTGGTAGAGGTTTTGCAACCATTAGAATGCCATTTGCAATTTTGTATTCCAGATTTGCCAGTGCCAGTTTATATTTTGGAGCAACATCTGGATTAATAATTTTGTACACTTCAATTGCCATGTGGAAATGGCCTTTGATTTACTTTTGGGTTACCATCATTGGTTTATTACTTTGTCCTTTTATATTTAACCCTAATCAGTTTGTCTTTAACGAGTTTTTCATTGACTATAAAAATTTCCTTAAATGGTTGTCAATGGGAAATAGTAAGACTAGACCAAGTTCGTGGATAGGGTATACAAGATTAAGAAGAAGTAGATTGACAGGAATTAAACAGAGGCATGAATTAGAAACTGATGAAATAAAATACGTCAATAATGTCAAACCTTCTAAATTTAATACAATATTTACAAGAACTATCTTTGAAATGGTAACCATTGGTGTAGTGACAGCTGCTTATATGTTTGCTAATTCCTTAAATGACACCAGTCATACATCACCAACTTCCAGTTTAGAAAGATTAATGATCGTTACTTTTGGCCCCATATTAGTAAATGCTGTTATCCTTTCCCTTTTTTTTATGACATCGTGTATCTTTGGTCCATTGTGTTCATTGTTTTGTTCTAAGTTCCCAGCAGGTATAGCCATGATAGTGCATGCTTTAGCAGTCATTAATTATTTACTATTCTTTGAGTTCTTATGGTTTACTCAAAATTGGGATTTTTCAAGAACAATTTTGGGGTTGTCGTGCTCAGTCATGATACAGTCATGGTTTTTACAAACGTTACTTACTTGTTTTGTGACTAGAGAGTTTAAACACGACAAATCAAATAGGGCATGGTGGTCAGGTAAATGGTTTACATCAGGACTTGGTTGGTATAAGTTTTCTCAACCTTTCAGGGAATACATATGTAAAATTACGGAATTAAGCTATTTTGTGGGAGATATGACTTTGGGCCATATAATATTCTTCGTTCAATTTCCCTTGTTATTTATCCCATATATTGATAAGTGGCATACATTAATGTTGTTCTGGTTAAAACCTGCTAGCCAATTACGTCCTAGATTGTTGAATAAAAAACAAAAACGGCAAATCCGATCCACCGTTCAATTTTATTTCCTAGTTTTTACCCTTATGCTACTGTTATACACAGCAATTATAATCGGTCCATTGATATTGAAGTATATATTGGATATCGACTTGCAAGATCATGCCCCACCAGTACTCAAAAGTTTAATCCAACCACACCCGGTAAATTTGGCTAGAAAAGGTTTACGTAAAGGGATCATTAAAAATAACTGATGAATCAAATAAGAACTCATTTGAGGATATTTTTATACTCTTTAGTCAAACTACTTTGGGTCTGGTCAACATTTGCAATTAAAGTATTGATATCTTTATCATCACAGAAAGTAATAGAAATACCAAATCTTTTTAAACTTTGTAACTTTTTTAATGACAGGAGAATTCTGACTTCCCAACTCTCTACCGTATTGTTACTAGAAACATAAGCAGCGCTTTCAAAGAAAAACGATAAGAAATCAGGCTCTATTCCGTAAGAAAAATTATCACCAAGTTCTTCTGGCAGCATGCGAATTACAAATTCATAAGCTTTCTCTCTTTGAGCTCCCGGTATAGATTTAAGCGCTGATAATGGCGATGTGACAGATCTCTCAACAAACGGTGTTTCTTTTATTTTGTCAGTCTTTGTGGGTTTACTTGGAAACATTTCATCAATGGCCCTGCTAGCAGAATCAGAAATAGTAGAATTCAATTGATCATTACTTGGAGAAGCAACGACAGGTTTACCGGTCAAAAGTGCTTCAAATTTGTCAGGTAATCTATCAACTTTCTCTATTGGAATATCTACAGTCTCTTCTACCTGATCTATCTCCATTTCATCACCCAAAGACTTCAATTCCTGAAGTGCTGCTTGGTTATTTGAGTCTATTTCTACCACTTTTTCAAAATACTGCTTTGCTAGCTTAAATGATCTCATCCCTTTAAATGAAGTAGCTTTTCGAAACAAAAGCTTTACCTTTGTGTTTTCATCTGGACCTAATGTAAGCCCTTCATCGCAGTCTTGAAATGCTTTATTCCAGTCCTCCAACTTCAAGTAAGCCATGGCCCGATTGGAGTACAAAATTGGGTTTTTCTTATCCAATTCTAAAGCATCAGTATAACTTACAACAGCTCCATGGTAATCTTTCTTGCTGAAGGCAGCATTACCTGCTGCTTTTAAATCTAAAGCCATGTCAAAACTATGAGTTCGCGATCTTCGATTATGACTCGAGAAGAGCTAGATGATGAGATCAGTGCTATTGATGCCATTTACCCCGGTATAACCGAGGAATTGACCACTGGAATATTTAAGTTTGAAATTCCTGACAATAATGATCTTGCCATTCAAGTCAGTTTTCCCGAAAACTATCCTGATGAAGAACCTTCTCTAATACAGGTGATTATCAAGAACAGCATAAAGTACAGTGATGTTCACTACTTGGAAGAAAATTTCAAGTCCATCCTTCATTCAATTTTTCATACTGGTGAAGTGTGTATGTTTGAGTTTATGACAGAAATACTATCGCTTCTCGAAGAGTACCAAAGGCGAGAGGAGGAGTATCACGAGAAAGAGAAAGAACGGGCCAAACAGCAAGAAGATAAACTTCGGGAACAAGGAGAAAAGGTAAGACAAGTGCATCTAGACGATGAAAGTTCTACTATCGACCATTTTGAGGGCTGGGTACTATCGGATCCAGTGGTAGATAGAGGTTCTACTTTCATAGGATTTGTGCGGCCTGTGACGTCTCTTGAAGAAGCTGTGGATAGTTTAGGTGTTCTTACAAGCGAAAAGCGAATTTCCAAAGCTACACATAATATGAGTGCTTGGAGAATCTTGGGAGAGAATGGGGTTAAATACCAGGACTGCGATGATGATGGAGAGGCAGCTGCGGGGGGAAGATTATTACATTTGTTAACGGTATGTATACAAAACTTAGTTATATTTTCTATTACTAACTTATAGATGATGGATGTGTGGAATGTGGTTGTGGTTGTAAGCAGATGGTTTGGTGGTACGCTTTTGGGATCAGATAGATTTAAACATATTAATACAGCAGGAAGAAACGCTTTGATAAACGGAGGGTTCGAAGGAAAGGACAAGAAAAAGAAACAGAAGTGATTTGTTTGTAGTCATTGTACTATCATTAAAAACTGTTGTCATACTAATCCTTTTTAAATCTCTTTCTTTTGTTTTTTATTTTATAATTGGTATCATCTGGTTTCTTGTCCAGCTTGAACATGGTGTTTAAGAAATCTTCAGTATTCATAGATTGTGAGTTTTTTGACGTGGACTGTTCAGTCGCTTTAGTCAAATCTTCAGAAGCTTTAGGGTTATCGGTTTCTTCGGTCAAACTTGGATTTGTTTTGGGAGGTCTCTTCTTTTCGTTACTCTTCAATGATTTAAAGTCATCCAACGACTCTGCCATTTCATCAGATTTTTCAGTACCCCATTGTCGCCTCACTGTCTTTGGTAGCTCTTCCTCTTCTTCGTCGCTGTCATCAAATTTATGTATGCTACCATAACCAACTGACAGTATGGGGTCCTTTTGCTGATCTATTAAATGCTTATAGTTCTTAAGACTCCATTCCGAAGTGTCCTTGACTTTGACGGTTTCTTTTTTATCCTCCTTCTTACCCTTTTCATCAATATTCCTCATGAACTTCATGTTCATCACCCTGCTAGATAGCTGACTCATATTCTGTGTATTGATGGTTGTTCGCTATCTGGCTTTGAGTATATGGATTTCCTCCGGGTAACGCATTCGCGATGCTCATCTTGAAAAATTCACACTATAGATTTAACTAGTAAAGAAGAAGACCATGAAATCTGATTTTAAATTCTCCAATTTACTCGGTACCGTGTATAGACAGGGGAACTTGTTATTTACAGAAGATGGTACTAAGCTTTTGAGTCCTGTAGGAAATCGAGTCACTTGTTTTGATTTGGTACAGAACAAATCATTTACGCTTAACTATGAGCATCGGAAAGATGTAGTGAGAATAGCTTTAAACAAACAAGGAACATTATTGTTAAGTATAGACGAAGACGGAAGAGCCATATTAGTCAACTTTGTAGCTCGAACCGTATTACATCATTTCAATTTCAAAGATAAAGTATTGGACTTAAAGTTTAGTCCTTGTGGAAAGTATTTTGCAATTGCTTGTAACCGATTCATACAAGTATGGAAAACCCCCGATTATACAGAAGACAGACAATTTGCTCCATTTGTGCGTCATAGAATATATTCAGGTCATTACAGCGATGTAACATCCGTTTGTTGGTCAAATGATTCCAGATTTTTCATTTCCACATCCAAAGATATGACATCCAAATTATATTCCTTACACTCAGAAGAAAGTGAAGTAGCCATGACACTTGCAGGTCATAGAGATTACGTAATAAATGCTTTTTTTGATGAAAAACAAGAGACTATTTACACTTTAAGTAAAGATGGTGCTTTATTTAGATGGGAGTATACTGCTAGACCAGGTCAGGAATCAGATTCTGAATCTGAGTCTGAAGATGAGGATGAAGGAGAAAAGCAACCAAAACAACCTAAAGATATGAGCTGGAGAATAATAGCCAAAAACTTTTTCTATGCCGATGGAAAAGTCAAATGTTCATCATTCCTTCCTAAATCAAACTTACTTGTTGTTGGATTCAGCAATGGAGAGTTTAGAATTTACGAATTGCCTGAATTCAATATGATCCAACAACTCAGTATGGGACAAAACGCCGTCAATACAGTTCAAATAAATACCACCGGTGAATGGTTAGCCTTTGGTTCTAGTAAATTGGGCCAACTTCTTGTATATGAATGGCAATCCGAATCATACATTTTAAGACAACAAGGTCATTTTGATTCCATCAACTATATATGTTACTCTGCTGATGGATCTAGGACTGTCACTGGGTCAGATGACGGGAAGATTAAAGTGTGGGATAATAGATCAGGATTCTGTTTGGTAACTTTTGATGAGCATAAATCTACCATCACAGGATTACAGTTTAGTAAAAAGGGCCAAGTCTTATTTTCATCTTCACTTGATGGGACTGTAAGAGCTTGGGATTTAATAAGGTATAGAAATTTCAGAGTTTTCACGGCAACAGAAAGAATCCAGTTCAATTGTTTAGCTGCCGACCCTAGTGGAGAAATCATCGTGGCAGGTTCTCAAGATAAATACGATATTTTTGTATGGTCTGTGCAAACAGGTCAATTACTTGATAGTTTATCAGGACACGAAGGACCCGTTTCTTGTTTGTCATTTGGAACTGAAACCTCAATATTAGCATCTTCATCTTGGGATAAGACTATAAGGATTTGGAATATTTTCAGTAGAACTCAAAGTGTTGAACCTATTGAAATTCAAAGTGATGTGTTAAGCATTGTTATGAGACCAGATTCCAAAGAATTGGCCATCAGTACTTTGGATGGTCATATTTCTATTTATAATGTTGAGGATGCCCAACAAGTCCATTTAATAGATGGAAAGAAAGATATAATTGGAGGAAGGTATTTGGAAGATAGGTTTGAATCCAAGAACTCTGCCAGGTCCAAATCATTTACCACCATTGATTACTCGTTTGATGGTAATTACATTATTGCCGGTGGTAACAACAACTCCATCTGTCTTTATGACATTGAGAACGAAGTCTTATTAAGAAAATTCAAAGTATCAGAAAATATGAAACTCAATGGGACTTTAGAGAAATTAAACAGTAAGAACTTGAAAGAAGGTGGAGTGATGGATTTGATTGATAGAGATGGTGAGAATAGTGATTTGGAAGATAGGTTAGATTTTTCCATTCCTGGTGCCCACAAAGGGGATCCAAGTGTAAGAAATGTTAGACCCAGTATTAGAGTCAGTAGCATTAAGTTTAACCCTACAATTTCATCCTTTGCTGCTGGATCTACTGAAGGATTGTTGATTTACTCAATTGATAATGAACTTATTTTCGATCCATATGAATTGGATATTGATATAACCCCAGAAAGCATCCAAGAAACTTTGGATGAAAAAGATTATTTGAAAGCTCTTATTATGAGTTTCAGACTTAATGAAAGACCTTTAATAACTAAGGTATACGAATCAGTGCCCTTAAAAGATATTAAACTTGTGGCTCATGATCTTCCCATTGTGTATCTTGAGAGAATGTTAGCATTTGTGGGAGAGAAGTCTATTGAATCAATCCACTTGGAATTCAATTTACTCTGGATCCAAGCTTTACTCACCAGTCATGGTCACTATATAAAAGAGCATCGGTTTGAGTTTAACCATTCAGTAAAATTATTGATGAGGTTCCTTAACAGATACACTAAGGATATAGTAAGACTTGGAAAGAATAATACCGCCACCACCAAGTTTCTTGAACACGCTATATCTAATAAAGAAGCAGAAGATATTGAGATGGAATCAGATGACTCGGAGTCGGATATTCTCGGCGACGAAAACTCCGAAGACAGTGACTCCGAAGAGTTCACCGGGTTTGATGACGAAGAAAATGGGTGGATTCAACCTAAAGAAGCTAAGGATGTGTTCGCCATGGAAGAAGATTAAATAGCATATTATACATATAGGACATCACGCGAGGCTCAAAACCCAAATACCCCTTACTCAGGCAGGTGAAGCCCTTGAGCTCTGCATAGCCAACATAAAGAGAAACAATTCACCTCTAGTGTATACTGATCCAAGCACCCCAATATATGGACCCCAGCTTTAGAAATTCAACCACCTTCCCAATTTAGAAAGGTTAGATTCTCGAAATTCTCAATTTGCTGGATGGGAGTTGACCAGCAATCGGCTCGCTCAATTGAGCCCACCCTGCGTCAAATCTCAGACATCACGCAACCCATGGGGGTACCATCAGTTCTCCATACTCTGACCCATCTCCACATATAAACCCCAGATTGTAGCCTCTGTTCGCCCAAATCAACTTATACCCTTCTTCCAAGTTAAACCCGTTGGTATTTAATCCAGCATTTCTAAGAAGATTAACGGCAATCTTGTGGCCAATTTTGTGTAAGAAATACCCCAAAGAAAAATTACGGGGCGGCCCAAAAAAGATATATAACAAGATTAACTTTTCCAATCCCCAATTTTGAATTCAGTTGGACAACTTGGAACATTATAGCTTAGCATTACCATCAACATGACCCGTGATATTCAGAACCATCTTCTTTTTGAAGTGGCCACTGAAGTTGCTCATAAAGTAGGGGGGATCTATTCCGTCTTGAAATCCAAGGCTCCCATTACTGTTGCTGAGTATAGAGAAAGGTATACTTTATTGGGACCTTTGAACTATGCTTCTGCTCAGATGGAAGTGGAAGAGTTACCCGTCAAGGACCCCAAGGTTCTGGCCAGTTTGAAATCTATGAGTGATAGGGGTGTTCGGTGGTTATATGGTAGATGGTTGATTGAAGGAGCCCCTAGGGTATTACTTTTTGATATCTATTCTGCCCAACAACATTTGAACGAATGGAAAGCAGACTTATGGAACTCTGTTGGTATCCCCACCCCAGAACACGATCAAGAAACGAACGAAGCCATTTTATTGGGTTACTTGGTAGCTTGGTTTTTGGGAGAATTAGTTTATCACGACAGAGAAAGAGCAGTTATTTGTCAATTCCATGAATGGTTGGCCGGAATTGCCTTACCATTATGTAGAAAAAGAAGATTGGACGTCACCACCATTTTCACTACCCATGCCACTTTGTTGGGAAGATATTTGTGTGCTGGGTCCACCGACTTCTACAATAATTTAGCTCATTTTGATGTTGATGCGGAAGCTGGTAAAAGAGGGATTTATCATAGGTATTGTATTGAAAGATCCGCTGCTCATTCGGCTGATGTTTTCACTACTGTTTCTCATATCACTGCTTTTGAAGCAGAACATTTGTTGAAGAGAAAACCTGATGGGGTTTTACCCAATGGGTTGAACGTGGTTAAATTTCAAGCCGTCCATGAATTTCAAAATTTGCATGCCATCAAAAAGGAAAAAATCAATGAATTTGTCAAAGGACACTTCTATGGGAACTATGATTTTGATTTAGATAATACTTTATACTTTTTCATTGCTGGTAGATATGAATTTAGAAACAAAGGGTGTGATTTCTTTATTGAAAGTTTGGCTAGATTAAACCACAGATTGAAAGAGTCCGGATCCAAAATGACCGTGGTTGCATTCATTATCATGCCTGGTAAAACCCAATCTTATACTGTAGAAACATTGAAGGGACAAGCCGTTATCAAACAACTTGAAAGTACTATTGAAGAAGTGCAAAAGAAAGTTGGTGAAAGATTATTTGAACATTGTGCCAGATTTCCCAACACTCACAACACCAGTAACACTGGAGGTAATGAAGTTCCATCCATTGATGAATTGATCAAACCAGCCGATCGTGTTTTATTGAAAAGAAGAATTTTTGCCTTGAAACGGGAGGGATTACCCCCTATTGTCACCCACAACATGGTTGATGATTCTACTGACCCTGTTTTGAATCAAATTAGAAGAGTGCAATTGTTCAACAAACCTGAAGACAGGGTTAAAATCATTTTCCATCCTGAATTTTTAAATGCTAACAATCCAATTTTATCTTTAGATTATGATGAATTTGTTAGAGGTTGTCATTTAGGGGTATTCCCAAGTTACTACGAACCTTGGGGTTATACTCCTGCTGAATGTACTGTCATGGGTGTACCTTCTATTACCACCAATTTGTCAGGGTTTGGTTGTTACATGGAAGACTTGATTGAGAATACTGATGACTATGGTATTTATATTGTTGACAGAAAAATGAAATCCGTCGATGAATCCATCAACCAATTAACTGATCAAATGTATGATTTCACTCAAAAGACCAGAAGACAAAGAATTAATCAAAGAAATAGAACCGAAAGATTAAGTGATTTGTTGGATTGGAAGAGAATGGGATTGGAATACATTAAGGCTAGACAATTGTCTTTGAAGAGAGCTTATCCAGATAAGTTTAAGAATGGATTGAATCCTTTCCAACAAGATAATTCTAACTTAAAATTGACCAGACCATTATCAGTTCCAGGATCACCAAGAGGTAAGATAGGTATCATGACACCTGGAGATTTGGGTTCTTTACAAGATGCTCAACAAGGATTAGAGACTGATGATTATATTGGTTTTAAGTTGGGTGAAAATAAAGAGGATGATGAGGAAGAATTTCCACTTACTTTGAGAGGAACCTCAGCAGCACCTGAGGAAAAGGAAGAATTAGAGGCTTAAGATATTCATGGAGTAGATACAATCGTTACTGTTTAATCATTAATAAATATAAGAATACTGTTATCAGAATATCGATCATTTGAATTGGAAGTTAAAAAGTCGCGCAAAACCCCTGACGACATGCGACATTCTCTTATTTATCATCCGCATTTTTTCACCTACGTTCAAACTTAAGCAAGATGGTACGTAGCATTTGTTACTAGTATAATCCCGTTTATTTACTAACTTTAGTTACCGTTATATCTTTTAACGTCGGCTAAAAATGCTCCTATATTAGTGGAATTGAAAAACGGTGAAACGTTGAATGGATTATTGTTAAATTGCGATTCCTGGATGAATTTGACTTTAAGTGAAGTAATTCAAACATCACCAAACGGAGAAGATTTCTTGAAGATTCCTGAAATATATGTCAGAGGTAATCACATAAAATATTTGAGACTTCCAGAACAAATAATGGATAAGGCCAAAGAACAAAATATGATAAACTTTGAACAAAGACAGAAAAACCAAAGAAGAAGAGGTGGTGGACAGAATACCGGTAATTTCAACAGAAGACGTGAACAAAGAGGGGGACGTCGTCATGCCAATGGGGATAATTAAATAAGGATAGTCAGACAGATCATTTGATAGGATAATTTGATTTGTTTGAAGAATTAGATTCAAAACAATACGGTAACGGGTGTTTGATTAACTTGTTTATGTGGTCCTTGGAATTTATTTCTATGGATTATGATTTCTTACAAACCTCTTTACATTGCCTGTCAAATGCTTATATAATTCAATTAACCTGGTGATACAACTATCACCTCCTTGTAATATACACTTTTTTGTGAACATGTCGCAGGTTTCCTTGTAACCAAGATTACTATCCTATACTTCTTGCTATTGTATCTTACCGTTTGGGTATTTGCTTGCTTTATGTCCAATGTACCTGGGAAAGCTACCAGACCACCGTTCCGAACAAGCGTTATAACTCCAATTGCTAGAGGTTGTTTCAAAGGCCATCTTGATCGTAGAAAATGGAATTGTAGAAATCCTAGTTGCAAACTAAGTCTGGAATTGTGTCCCGTCTGTCGTTATGCCACATACTACGGTTCACCTTTGAAACAATGCTATACACCGCAAGATTTCCAAACACCCGTTAACGTTTTCGCAAAAGAGAGATATCCAAAAGACTACAGAAAGTTTCTTAACCGACCCATGATCCCAGTTTCTACAAAACTAAACATGCTACTTAATCAAATCGATGAAGTAATTAACATTTCTGAAGATGACAAGGAGAAAAATCATTATGAAAAGCTAGTTGCTAGGCTAAGCCAAAAATTAAAGTTGGGCTACTGAAATCATTTCACCACTTCTCCCACGGACCAACTCCTTAAATCTTCCCGATAGTTAGTTTCATTAATCAAACCATGTATACATCTTACTTCTTCGTCATCGTCATTATCATTGGCCAACTCTTCCTTCAACCTCTGTTGCCATTCACCAGCATTATCCAGAAATATACTTTCAATACAGACTTCCGGAGAAAAGTCTAGTAAAGTATGTAATTTTGGATCCCAAGTACTTTCCAAGATCTTCCTATGTAAATCATTAACTATAGGATCGATAGTGATTGTATGGTCTTTTCTACTTATTGATTGTTGATTCAATGTCGACTGTTTTTTCCTTAATTTACTACTACTGTCACTTCTGGCAATTTGAGTGGAACTTTCGTTTCTACTTTCAGCCGGACTTTGGCTTCCCCCTCGACTGTCAGATCCAAGCACATCATTCAAACCGCCAAAAATACTCTTCTTTTCGAATTGAGGGATATTATAGGTCTTACTACTGGCCATTCCGCTTCTCTTTGTTTTTTCAGATCTTACATCTGTAGGTGTGCTCAAAGCATTGGAACTATCGGATATTTGAAGCAGAGTATGGAAGTCGAAATTGGCGGGTAACTCACTTAAATGAATGCTTATACTCAAAATGGAATTAACTTTGGAATCTTTCAATAAATATTTGGACGTGATTGGTTCATTGAAGTTCAAATACTCTGCCAAATTAATTTCTAGTTTCCCCAACTCTACCTTTTGTTGATGATGATGGTTATGGTGAGCTTCGGACCGTCTTTCGGGTACATACATCACCCTTATGAGTAAGAACTTATCCGCTATAAGATTTTCTCTTCTTCTCATTCCAAACTTCAAGTTACAGTTCATCTTGTAATTGAAAGAACACTTGAAATTATGGATTTTTTTGCTACTCGTAGTGATCACGATATTATTGCCCGAACTACCCATAGAGTTGGTAGATGAATTTGTCAGCTGCTCTTTAAGACTTGGTGTTGACAGACCACTGTCATTGTCACTATCCAGCGGATGACTATGGCCTAACAAGTTTTTAAACGGTAGTGACCGTATTCTTTTACTGTCTCTAATTTGTAAGTCCAAGTAACAATATCCACTGACCTGAGGGACATTGGATAATTCATTGATGCCAAGTTCAAGCTTGAACTTAGGTTTCTTACTTGAGAGCATTTTTAGTAAACAAACTAATAAACTAACTTATAACCCCAAATTTTGGACCCTTAATATCACTATCTGGTCTAGCCTAATTAAGTTCCTTTAGCAACCAGCTTATTATGAGGAGCTGAAAAAGTGCGAATCCTGCATGTAGCTCGGCTTGACGATTGTTTATTTCACTGTCTAATGTTAGGGAACAAAGAACAGAATAGTTTAAGTTTGAACATCTTAAAAGTGGAACAGTTGTACTCATAATTTGTAATATTAGTGGACCATATATAATTCCAGCAAAACGCCATATTGACTTTGAAGTGTTACTGTGTAAAAAAAAATATATCGTGATAGTTTTATTGAAATTTGATTAAACCACATTATCAGGGGACAAGATGACGGATGTGGCTACTAAATTCCAGTCCTTGAATTTATCTATACCTCTAGATCCTTCCCAATTTGACTACATTCCTCAGTTCATATCCCGACTTCTTAATTTAGAAGATCCTGCCATATTGATAGATTTTGAAGATGAAAAGTTTGACACAACTAATAAAAACTATAATAGTAAAGCCTCGTTTGAGATATTACCAGATATTTCTTTACCCAATGATATTTGGCTCAAAGATAATATCAATATAAAGGATATTAAGGTGAAGGTTACCATGTTAAAAGAAATTAATTCCATGATTGAACAAGAGATAGAGAACCTGGAACTCGCCTTAGATGAAACCAGTTTAATTTATTATCAAAAGATTTTGATGGCGTACAAATTTTACGACATACCGGCAAGACATTCGTTTACCCTTTCAGGGCTAAATTTTTCCATGAAAGAAGAGCTTGATGAAGAGACCGATGATTATACTGTAGATGAACTGAAGCTGTTGAATCGAACAGTATCTAACCAATCTTCAACATCACTGAAAACCCACCATTCATTTTTAAGTCATAATAGTAATAACAACAATAGCTTTAATTCCAACCATTCAAATGGTAATAATAATAATAATAGCAAAAGAAATTCGTCCCGAGAAAACATCTTGAGTAAAAAAAGGTTTCTGTCATTAATGGGAAATGGACACCATAATAATCATAATCATACGACTAATCATACTCCAGTTCAAAATGGTAGTAATCATAATAGTTTTGAAATGGAAGAAGATGATGATAAACGTCAAGCATTGAACTCGCTCCTTTCTAAGTCCAGAATTTATAATCGACTTAAAAAGAATCGTGAACTGTCCAGTTCTATGAATTCCAACATTTCCGCTCCAAGTTTAACATATAGCAGTAACAGAAACAGTATTAGTACAGCTACCACTAATACTAGTAATACTAGTAAACCAAGGAGGACGTCAAGTATCACCACCCCTGAGATTTCTGAGAATTTAAACCGATCGTCATTCATATCAATACCATTATTTGCTTCATACTCTTTAAGTCAAAGACAAGAAATACAGAAACACAAATATGATTATTACATTCAAATCAGATATCTATTGGTTTTGGTTAATCAGATTATTCATAGGCTAAAGGTTAATCATAGGGATGCCAAAGCATTCAAATTGATTGATTTCATTAAGAGATATTTATTCAAATTTATTGTTTTAGATGCCTCAGAGATGGTAATTAGTTATGGTGAGGTTGAAGCATATCGATTGTATAGTAGGTGTAACATATAGGGTGAAGCCCTTGCAATATAAAATTGATACTCATTTTTACTTTTGTTTATGTATTATCCGTTCTCCCTATATCCTTTACTTACAACTGCTCAACATTTGCAGAATAACTCCCAATAACTGTTCATTTTCGCATGCGGCAGCTACTCTTTCTTTATCGTTCAACTGTTTATTAACTTGGTTTTCTGATTGATGGGTTCCTTCTTTCACCAAAATCCTAATTCTAAATCTGGGTGGTAAACATCTTTCCAACCTAACTCTGATACCCAAACCAATCAAAGTGGCTAAAGAACAATGGGTAATAGTAGGGGTGATCTTAACCAACACTTCTGAAAGATCTGCTTGTCTGTTTAATCCATTTTTGACAGTTATGTCTGGTAAGTTGACTACTGCTAACTGAGCTAATGTTAAGGGATGTTCAGGATCTGAAATGGAAGCTATCAAATCAAATATTTCCTGAGCGTCTATTTCTTCTCTTTCATCAAATTCGTTGGTTTCATCTTCTGATAAGATCTCTACATCGGAACTATCCGATACTAAATCTGGTAGTATATCGGGGATTTCTATACTATCATTAAAAAGGGAAAGTCTGGTAATATCGTCAATAAGGGCAGACTTCTCATTGAGAGCAATGTTCTTTCCAAGTCTTGTGGGGAGGTCAGCGACATCAAGAACCGTGGGGTTGGCGTTGATAACTTCGTCTGACATGATGAAATATTCAAATTCATCTTTCGCATTTAGTCAGCTTTGATGAGGTGTGGTTGGCGGACGACCGTTGATAAGTTTTGATCGTGGAGATTTACTCGAAACTACCAGGACAATGGATCATTATGATCATCTTTACTTACAGGTGCTAGCACCTTTGATTATATTACAAGCCCCTGATGATCAGAAACTGTTAAGTAATGTTGTTAAACACATGAAAGCTTTTGATGTTTCCAATTGTATATGGGATAACTCCATACTTAAGCACCGATTACTGAATACCAAATATTTGATCAACATCGTAAAAGACCAGGAGCATGTGCAACTAGCTCAATTGCTAGGAGACAAATCAGATTTACCTCTTAATAAGCCCGAGGATCCACTGTTTGAAGAAACCCGTCCTCATAGTGTTCTTTCACCATTCAATTTGAAATCAGACCTTTTCCCTAATGGAATACTATCGAATAAATGGTTTGAGAAATATCAGCAAGTTCAACCTTTTGCATTCATCCTGGCGTGCCAGTTACCTCAGGACCCTTTTGATGATGCTGCTTTGGTGTCTCGTATTAATGACTTGAAGAATTCCTATGGTAAACTTAACATCAAGTTCATCGCTATAATATTGTCCGACTCGCAGCATAAAGATGATGATGAAGATAGAATGAATAAATTAAGACAATTGACCAATATGACCAGATTAACAGGAATGTTGTATTTGAACACTTCGGAAGCCACCATAGAGAAAGAATCTGAACTTCTAGTAACTAGTTTATTATCCAACTTAAAACCCCTGGCTCATGATTTCTATCAAAACATACAACTGAAACTCAAGCAAAGGTACAAAAAGTACTATGAAGTCCCAGAGAACAGCTTGGAATCTTCCAGCTACGTTGATACTACTTTCCAACTTAGTCCCAAGATCTTGGAAACTCGGAATTATATAAAACTGGCTATCGTGTACCAATTTACCCTGCCATATAATTTGGAGGCTAGTCTTAAGCCTTTTGAGTTGGCGTATCAAAACCTAATAGAGTTACTCAGAGACAATTTTTTTGAGTTCTCCAAGGATAAAATGTCCCCTCATGACTTAAAGATTTATCATCAATGGAGAAATTTAATCGACATTGTCGCTTTCCATATTGTAAGGGGATACTTCTCGGTGGAAGAACCAGTGACAGCGTTGAGGAAGCATTCGGCCCATATTCTGAATGTTACCAATGCCACGAAGGGCAGAATAAATATAAATCAATGGATATCTATCCAATACCAATGGTTGGCAGAATTAATATCTATTGTCCCTAAATCTGTATTTAGTGCCAGTTCCAAAGATATTCAGAATTACAACAAAACTCATAAAAATTTGTCCAGAGCTTTCCTGTTTTTTGGAGGTGTAAAATTTGATACTAATGATGAGGTTCTTACAAGTCCGGGGTTGATTTATTTGAAAAGTTTATCATTTCTTTCAAATAACTTTGAACTGTCCAATCAACTAAACTACTTAATACCTTTAACCAGTGAGGCAGAGGTGAGTGAACAACGTTTAGCATTACTTGAAAAGGCATCCAGTCATCTTGACCCTGAAGATGGTCTGTATAAAAGTAACGTTAAATTTGTATACTATTTGCTCGCTGAAGAATATTTAAAAATGAAGAATTATGAAAAGGCCTTGGAGTTTTACAGCAAGTCATTGACTGATTTGCCCGGTTGGAAATCTGTCAACACTGCCATATATCTGAAATTGATCCAATGTTACAATGAGTTGAAACGATATGATGATTCCTTAATAGTCTTGCTCAAACTGGATCATCCAACTCTTCTTTCGGGGCTGATAAGCTTCGATAAACTCACCGGAACCATTGACTTACCGTTGAAAGGCTCTCACACTTTGTTTGAAATAGAGCCTTTATTCACTGATGAAAATACCTGTAAGGGCATTTTAGACAGTGTAAATGTTTTCGATAATGTGGTTGGCCAAATTAAAATCAAACCAAAGATTGACATAAATTCTTTAGTCCAGAGTTTGAAGTTGACGGAAGCGTCGTTGACCATTGAAACTCTTTCTGTAAAGTTCAGGGAGACCAGTGGTAAGCCAAGTGGGTTAAAAGATTTGACGTTTAGTCATATTGACTCCAAATCTGACTCAGTACAAAAGATGGTTGATTCTGGAAATTTCAAATTTGAAGATATCAAGCCTAAAGTCCTTGAGTTTAGTCAATCCGCTGAAAGGTCAGGGAACTACGCTGTTGAGCTGATTGAAATCCAGTCTGTTTTAACCATCAGTAAAAATTCCAAAACCATAAAAGTAACTAATAAAGAAGTTTTTACGGTGAGCAATCAAAAGTCCTTGTACAGTTGGTACTATAAGATGATTGAAGGAAATATCACCAAAATACCAATTAATTCTTCGTCTTCTGGTTTGGTACGGGTGTTGCCAGTAAGACCCAATGTGATGGTTACCATGACAAACCCCAGGGTTAAAACTATTATTCTTGGAGAAAAAGTATCCATTAATTTTGATGTGAAATTTAAAAATGAACGGAAATTAAATTATAGTAAAGTATCCTTGTCACCAAGGATTAAAGTCGTTTGTAACGAAGATGAAGATGATATTTCCTTGATAAACAGCAGTGCCAATTGGAGTGGTTTGAAAGATGATGAGGCATTGGTTTTAAAAGAATTGGAGAGTGAAGATGTTAAAACTGCTAATTTGAACATTGGTATTTATACCGCTTCTTTGCACTCGGAAGAAGTTTTGAAAAAGTCCAATAAAAGCTACCGAGTTGTAATAGATCTTAAGACACTAGTTACTGAAGAGAATGGTGATAGTGAAGAAGAAGACGGTACAAATGCTTCGGTATATGATACTGCCAGTTACATTCTTCCTATCATAAATTCGCCTTTCACTGCTAAAGTGGCCATTAGTCCCAAATTTAGAGAAACTGGCACCAACGATATGCCCAATCCCTTTATTCTCCATGATGAATCTCATAACCATTTATCAATGCCTATCGTTACACGATTATGGCTGGTCAATTTAACTCTTGTGGACAATTTGAAAGACATCGGTAATTCGGACGAACTTCTTTCTATAGAATCAATTGATTATACCATCCAACCGAAAAACACAGAGATAGTGGTAGAACAATTACCGTTGGACTCACCATTATCCAAATCTCAACTTTTCACTACCAGAAGTAAAAGTGGTGGTTCGCATAGAAATGTTGCAATGTTGATATCATGCAGCGTTAAATGGAACCGTCCAGGAGTTGAACGAGTTAATACTTTCTCAACGGAGGAATGGGAAATTTCCCTTCCTTTGGCAGACCCAAGAGTATTACATTTTGTGGAACCAATTGATGATGATCGCAAATTGGTTAAACTTAGATACATCATCGAGAATCCTACCCCGAGAATTTTCACTTTTTCCACCAAATTGGTGGACGAAAATGATCGATTTGTGTGGAACTTTGATGATGAACGAAATTTGTTTCCCTTAGTCCAGCCGAAATTTCCGGTATTACCGTTCAATCGGTTTGTGTTGGAATACTATGGGAAGTACAACACCACTCAGGCCACAGTCCAATTGCCTCAATTGAAAGTCTATGACTTGCAATATAAGGTATCATTACCCACGTTACCCGTGGGCAACGACATTACTATAAAAGACAAAAATTTATTCTGGAGTCCATAAATCCAGAGGTCTACATCATATTTATAGGTCGTATAGTAAAACAATAAACTTCCTCTACAAACGGGTCTAACGAGCCAAACAACTCTAGTTAACGTTCAATAATTCAACGTCAAACAATAAAGTAGCATTTGGTGGAATTAAACCTGGGAACCCTCTTGGTCCATAAGCTTCATGGCCAGGAATGGTCAATTTAGCTCTAGATCCAACGGATAATTTTGGAATACCAGTGTCCCATCCAACAATGACTTGGCCAACACCAATGGTACATTGGAATGGACTACCTCTGTCACGAGATGAATCGAATTTTTTACCATTTTCTAAAGTTCCAGTGTAATGGATAGTGACTAAATCACCAGGTTTTGGGAAGGTTTTACCGTCACCTTCTTGTAAGATTTCAATTTGGGTAGTTTGGGGGGCACTCATACTTAATTTTCTAAAACTTGCAATTGATGGATAATTTAATGTAGATCTAGCAATTGGATATATCGATTGAGTTATTCTAGGACGAACAATTGATATAACCATATAGCAAACAGAAATGGAAAAAGAAAAATTCGACAATTTTTTCTTCCCCAATCGGACTATGGCTTTGTCTAATGCTTATGTGATCGGGCTCATTTTTTTGACAATACTTTTGGTGAGGCAAGATTCACCTTTGATCGAAGAAGGTGAAACAGAACTTGAAAGATAAGTTTAAACAGGGTTCTTGATAGTTGGTATTTTCTTATTCGTCTGTTTTAGTGGATAATGGGTAATTGTGACGTTAAAATAGAGATCAACCGTTCGAAATCAGGTGGAACCTTTACTAATCATGATCTTATCTATGGAACTGTAAGTTTAACAGTTACCAATGCTATTTCTTTGAATTACATACAAGTTAAACTCGAAGGAATTTCAAAGACTGAACTTAATGTTCCCAGAGAGCCCAAGGGTAAAAAGGAACGAAAAGATAAAGTACTCCAGGATATTCATAAGGTAATGTATGATTCTATGATAGTTTTCCCTCCAGAGAATGTTCGACAAGTATCTAATGCCAAAGAGTTTACTTTGACCCCTGGGAATTATACTTATCCGTTCGAGTTTCAAATTCCTCTTAATAATTCGTGTGTGAAGATGCTGGGGATAACTAATAAGGTTCTGTTTAACAAGAAGAAATTAGATCTTAGAATTAATAATGGGAATTTCAATTCTGGCATGTTGAGAAATATGGCTAATCAGTATGTGCAGAGCATTAACAATCCCAATGGTAACGGAGGTAATTCTTCGCTGAACCAATCATATCACATAGTTAATCAACTCCCTCCTTCCTTAAGTGGCATGGGGGATTTTGCTAGTATCAAATATTTTGTGAAGGTAACTTGTAAAAGATCCTCATTTTTAAAAGTTAACCTTCGAGCTTTTGACCCATTTATCTTCTTACCGTTGGATTTGGACAGTCACAATGAACCGTTGGTGAATGGTGGAGATTACGAAGAGTATAGAGAAGTGTTTGTTCGGAAAGACCTTGTGTTTAAAAACCGGATTCCCGAAATTGTGGGAATGAAAGTTCCCAACGCTCCCACATACAATGGGCCTGTAAAAGCTTTACCCCAGACACCACCTAAGAAAGGGCTTTTTGCCAAATTCTTTGATACAAGTTCTCCTCCACAATACCAACCTAATTTAGCAAGACCTTCCAATTCAGATAGGAAATCAAGTTATCCTCAAGTATATTCTTCTGATGTGCCGTTTTCCTTTGAAATTCGGTTCAGACATCCATCATTCTTGATCCCTACAAAAGTTCCTTCTTTTAAGTTATTTCTTGTTTCAAGCGTTAAACCTTCAGTATATACATTGGGTGAATATGGAAAGCCCGACGAAAGTAATGGTTTAGGTGTGGTGTATCTTCAAAAATTGATTGTGGAATTAACTTCTACCACCATTATTTCCGTTCTTGAGTCAGATGGAGCTATGAACGATATCCATAAATCTAGACATGATGATGTTATTCAAATCTGTAATAATACGTATCAAAATTTGAAGTTTGATTTGATGAATGCCAGAAAGCTGAAATCTTCTTCTTCTACAAGTTCCAGCTCAAGCTTGGGTTCTGTGTTTGAATTAGAGATACCCAAGAAATATTTTGGTAATTGTGTTTTACCAGATTACTTATCCCCAACTTTTCGAACCTGTAACATCCAACGGAAATATAAACTTTCGGTTGTGGGTGGGTTTTCTAGTGAGAAGATTAGTGATTTCAACAACCAAGCTGAAGTGACAAAGAAAATAAGATATGTTGATTTGCAGGTAAATGAAGTGAAAGTCTTAGGTGGTTTAACAATGACCAGTGCTTTACAAACCAATGCATCTAAAAACTCAAAATTCAATCCATCCATTCATAGTCAACCATCCACCCCCATCAGTGACTTTGAAGCTCCTCCCTTGCCTAGAAGAAATTCTATGGAAAAATCCTCTTCAGGTCCTTCTGATCGGGGCTCCAATGGCTCTACTCGATCTACAGCCCCTGCCTCTGTCGAAAGTCTACCACTTCCTACATACGATGATGTCATGATGGAATCATCGTTTCAGAATGACACCGACCATAGAAGAGCCAGACGAAGGTACCAACAACACGAACATTACTATAACAATTTAGAGTAAATATTCATGAATTATGCACCTAACATTTCCCTTGGATAGCTCTAAGTCTATTCTATCCTTTATCAATCTCTGTCTAGCGCATTTAACATATCGGGTAATAGTCGGACGGTCGTGTCGCGCCCCATGAAAAATTCGGTGAAAAGTTCAATCACAAACCAAAGTCTTTCAGTTGATTCGTTAATTGAATATGTCAAATTTAGACAATACATCAAATTTCTTCATTAGAAATAGAACCCTCATTGCAATTGCGGCCACCATAGCTGGTGTGTCTGCTGTCGGGGCTTATTATTTATACAACCAACCTGGTACTCCACCAACCACTGACGAACCTGAGAGCAAGAAGAAAAAATCCAAGAAGAAGAAATCAAAATCCAAGACCACTGAATCTCCCGATCCTAATGAATCCAAGGCCCCTTCCACTGCCAAAATCTACCCAGTTGGAAGTGATGGCTTACCTAGCATAACTGATGATGCTATCTCCAAATTAACTGGTTCTCAAAAGGAAGAATGGGCTGTGGCTTTAAAAGAAGATGGAAATACCGAATTTAAAGCTCAAAATTTTGAAAAGGGAATCTCCTACTATTCTGCCGCTTTGAAATTGAAAAATGACCCTGTATTTTATTCCAATAGATCTGCTTGTTATTCTGCATTGGGTGATCATGAAAATGTTATTAAAGATACTAGTGAAGCTATTAAATTAAAACCTGACTATACCAAATGCCTTTTGCGTCGTGCTACTTCTTATGAAATTCTTGAAAACTACACTGATGCTATGTTTGATTTGACTGCTTTAACTATCTATGGAGGTTTCACCAATAAATCTGTTGAACAAGTTTTAGAAAGAGTATTGAAAAAACATTCCGTTAAGATTGTTGAAGAAAATATGAAGGAAAGAGTTTTAGATTTACCTTCCGCTTCAACCATTGGATCTTTCTTTGGAGCTTTCAAATCTGAATCAAACCCAGAAGGTGTCACTGAAGAAAGTACTGGAGCTGATAAATTATTATTTGATGCTATTAGCAAAATTAATGGTAACACTCCTGAAGGATATCAAGAATCTAAAGATTTGATTGATGAAGCTGTTGAAAGTTACAAGGCTAGAGAATTAAAACCAAGTTCTGAAGATGCTGGTAAAGCTAGTGTTGCTTTGGAATATTCTGCTGCTTTCAAATTTTTAATGAATGATCCACTTTCTGCTTCCGTCGATATTGGACAAGCTATTACTTTGAAGCCAAGACCAAGGGCTTACGTTATTAGAGCTTTGATTAACGCTGATAAAACTTCTTACGCTGAAGCCTTAGCTGATTTTGAAAGTGCCAGTAAATTAGACCCAGAAGCTGGTGACACTTACTACCACTTAGGTCAATTATTCTATTTAACCAATGATTTAGCCAGAGCTCAAGAAAACTTCGAAAAAGCTAAAAAATTCAATCCTTCTAATGTTTATGCTTTTGTTCAATCTGCTTGTATTACTTACAAGAATGGGGATCTTAAAGAAGCCGAAGACAAATTTACTGAAGCCAAATTAAAATTCCCAACCAGTCCAGAAATTCCAAACTACTACGGTGAAGTCTTATCCGATCGTGGTGAAATTCAAGCTGCTTTGAAACAGTTTGAAACTGCCGCTAGATTACAAAAGGCTTTACCAAACTATTCCGTTGGTGCTTTACCATTAGTTAACCAAGCTTCTTTGATCTCAAGAGAAAGTTTGGAAAGAATTGATGAAGCTGAAAAATTATTAATTGAAGCTTGTGAATTAGATCCAAAATCCGAATTAGCTAGAATTTCATTAGCTCAATTGAAATTACAAAAGGAAGAAGTTGATGAAGCTATCAAACTTTTCGAAGAATCTTCCAAATTGGCAAGAACCATTGAAGAAAAAGTTCAAGCTACTTCTTTCGCAGAAGCTACTAAGATGCAAAGAAGAATCAAGAACGATCCTATTTTAGCCAAAAAAATTGATGAAGTCATGAGACAATCAATGATGGGTAGCCAGTAGGTTAGTTGATGTGTTTGGGTAGTGTGGACAATCTAGATTAACTGGTCTTGAACTAGTGTTTGTAACTTTGTATATAAATATTGTCACCGATACTTTTGACCTGATCTATTTGCGATGCGATTTATCTTTCGAGCTTACCACAAGTAGTCCTGTAGTTTGATGTATGGATTGGCCTATATAACGTCACAAATAATTGCCAGTGCTGCCCCTACAAACAGAAAATGGATGCAATTACACAGGCAGTCCATTGAGCTGGTGGTAGAGATGTTGAATACTAACCATGGTGAAAAATGGCACATTTGGAATTTGAGAGGAGAAGGTAAAGGCTATAGCGATAGCGATGTTGGAGGCAAGTTGAGTCATTTTCCCTTCCCAGACCATTGCCCACCATCGTTTCAAATCTTATACTATGGTGTTAAAAGCCTAGATGAGTTTCTTCTGCTGGATCCTGAGAATGTGGCTTTGATTCACTGTCAAGCAGGTAAGGGCCGAACAGGAACTTTATTTTGTGCTTATTTTGTTTACAAGGGGTTACTTTCAGGAGAAGATGTGAACATAGATGAAGCCAATATGTTATTTAAGACCAAAAGAAGTGCTATTTATTCTCGTAAAGGAGTAACCATCAAATCCCAACGAAGATACCTCGCGTATTGGTATGATTACTTAAAGCTGCCGCAGAACGTGAAGGTGGATTTGGAGCAAAAACTTCTTCATACATCTTACACGGTAGAAATAGTAGAAGTAAGGCTAGTCCGAGTTCTGCTGGATATCCGGGAGCATACTAAATTGATACATAAACTAGGTGTGTCTATAAATGCATACAGTCCATTTGATGATGGTGTCAAAGAATTTAACTGGTGGAAACAAAATCCTCGTTCTTTTTCAAGAGAAAATAATGATTTAGTTTGGAACCCAGCGGTAACGGTCTCATCAGTTGATATCGAAATCAGACTTAACGAAATTTTGTTTACGTGGTTCAATGTGATATTTGAATCCAATGGATGCTTTAAAATTCCATTTTCACAAATGGATGGCTATAGAGGAAGCTCCAAAAGGGGGATAGAATTTTTTGAAGAGCTTCGGGTGAAATTTACCATTAAACCAACTCTGCAGTAATAACTAAAAAGCTGCAAACGGTGTGTTAGCATCGCTAAATAATTTTAATACATATTACGCACTATTTACCAATGCAAGAAGAGTTGATTCTGATAGACCAACTAGAGGATCAAATAATAGACCATCCCGATGCCTCCACCAAGAAAGACCTAGATGATAACTCATTGGACGAAACGTTTCAGAAAAAATTGAACGCCAGGGCTGAACAGATCGCCAGTCAAGGGCTCTCGCCTGACGAAGGAGACCCTGGAGGAAGAAAGCCATCCGCTGGGTTCCAGTTTCTCATCAATAAAAATGAAATCAAGTATACACACGAGTATTATGGATCCTTGGCCCAAGAATTGAATGAATGGTTTGTGTTTCATGACTTTAAAGTTCTTGGTGGATTAGATCAATTGGCTTTCAACTATGACCAGAATTTAGCCAAGTTTACTAAAAGCAACCAGGAAATGGAAGATGGCCTTGAAATAGCATACTTGATGGAATGCACAGAGATTTTAGCCCAAAAAGACCATCAATCTTTTGATGAATCAATTGACTCTTTGTTGTACTATGCTTTTGGTAAGTATAGCCAGAGTCAAGGAGAATCAGAACAGATCCATAGCATACGAGAAAACAATAAAGTATTATCAAATATTGGCACGTTTGAAGCCGTGGTGGACTTAATAACCATGTTTATAACCAAAAGAATCGCCATTGACAATGGGGTAGAACAAGAAACTGATGAAAATTTAAGTACTCATCACTATTTTAAGGCCCTCACTTTGTTTTATTTTGCAATCAATAGTCATATTCAATGCAACGACAACCGAGAATTTCTTTACGTACGGAAGTCACTTCGGGAATCCGATACTGTGTCATTGATAGTTCAATTCATTGAACACTGGAAGTTCAATCCCAACTCATCGTATCGTATACGATACCTTATTCTCATTTTAGAAAAATTGATACTACTTGAGTTTGGTGATGACAAAACCCTAAAAGCTTGTGATTTATTTCTCAAAACACATCATGAAATTGATAATAAGAAAGAAGGTAAGCAATTGATTTGTTCTCCTTTGGATTATTATACATTCAGAGAGGATTTGTTGGATAAGTACCCGTTATCTTATGAAAACATGAATCCCTTTGAATTTAAACAATTTGCCAAAGTTTTAAAGCACGAAGTTTTCAAGAATGATGTTGATGACATCAACTCAATTTCCAGTGCTTCCAGTTCTGCTACTGTTGATGATGACTATAACTTCTTTATGGCTATAAACACGCATTCCAATTCTTTGTCCAATTATATTGCTAACCCACGTCCAAATAAAGCTCATACGATCCAAAGCCAATTACCGGGTCCTACGCTTCATATTTCTACACCAGTCCCATCACCGCCTAGCATGTCTTCAGACTTTATGTCTGGTGGAGAAAAGATTAGAAAACTGTACCAAATCAATCAAAGCTTGCCGTTTATTTATCCCACTTCTGAACAAGTCGAAGTTCCCTACGCTGTGAGAGAAGCAAATGAAATTTTAAAGAATTCCATTCATACCAGTTACTCCAACAAACGGTTATGGGAGGAAAGACAAAAGTTTATGATCCAAGAAAGAGGGTATGTTAATGAGTATAACGACGTCGCTGATAATCTAAGAGAATTTGATTACAATGAACAAGAGTTGTTGAAAAAGTACCCAAGCAAATCTTTTGAAATAAAATCTATAATGCGGGTGGAAGGATTCTATCAACGGAATCTAAACCGTTTGAATAGTTTAGTTCTGGTTTTAGTTGAAACTATTGAAACTAACAGGTATGATATCAATTTGGAAATAATTGAGAAAGAATTGAACGGGAAAGCGGAACAAAAACTTGATGTTGACAAAAAAAAGGAGATTGATAGTTTATTGGTGCAACAATTGGAGGTCATGAGTGTCAAAGAAATTACTCTAAAAGCTGCCACTTCCATACTAACACTTTTGTTGAAGTGGTTCAAGATCAACCATACTATTAAATTCTACTATTTAACCACAATATTATTCGATCAAAAGTTTTTCAATGTTAGTATGGATTTTTTGAATAACGCTTTTAGTAATCGTGATCTTCAAGAAACTCCAAAAGAGAAAGAAATAGAATATGAAAGAATTTTATTCCAGAACAAACTAATGAACCCGCAAATAAAACTTTCAGCTCAGGAGTTTTTCAACATTTGTCAGGGCAAAACTGAAAAAACGACAATCGAATTGATAAATAAAACAAAACTTTCGGATTTTCCATCCCATGTCGGTTCTAATAGTGTTAACAAAATCTCGATTGATAAGTATAACCAAAACTTCTACAAGATTATGGTTAATATGGTTACCATTATGAACAAAATTCTCATTAAAAATTATACCCAGAGAATTCTCACCATAAATGAATTAAAACCTTCAGAGTTGTTCAAAATGCTAGTAACAAACTATGACAGTAAAGCATTGTCCATGCCCATCTATAAAATATTGAAAAAACTCATCCCTTATCAGGGCCGAAAATGGAAATCTATAAACATGGATTTAATTTCATTGATATACTTGAACTGTGAATTAACCTTGAGAGACAACTGGTTAAGTGGAAAAGATTTGGAGAATGATTTCAACAATTCTTTTGATCAAGAAATTAGTTTAAGAGGTTTATTGCAGTTTTATAACGTAAGAAAGTATCCTGGACAGATGGTGTCTATGGGTTATGAAGTATCCAAAGATTTTGATGTTTTTCCCCTTGATGACGATTTTGAGTATTTGTAAGTAATAGCATAATGAAACAAACCCACATCCTTTATCTTTAAGCTTTCCTTCATCTCCTAATAAACTGTTTGCAGCCATTGCAGCAATTTCCCCGGTCGTGCAACTGCCCAATCGCAGTGAAAAAATTGTTCATCAATTTTTTTGAAAATCCAATCTAGAACCATGGTTAAGTTAACTCAAATTGATGAATCAGCTGCTGCTGAATATAAAGACAACGTTGAAAAGCAAACTTACAGTGACAGTGATAGCGAAAGTGAAAGTGAAGTTGAAGATGATTTTGATTACGAAAATGAAACTTTATATGAAAGAATTGTTGCTTTAAAAGATATTATCCCACCTCAACAAAGAAGTCAAATAGTATCCACCAGTCAATTGATCACTGATACTTTCTCCACCGGATTAAGTAAGGGAGGTAACTTATTATGGACCTTGACCTCAAGTGCTTTATTATTAGGTGTCCCATTATCTTTAGCTATTTTGGCTGAAACTCAATTACAAGAAATGGAAAAGGAAATGTCATTACAACAATCGGCTCAAGACGTATTGACCAGTGGTTCCCAAGAAGAAAAGAAATAATGATCTAGGAGCTTGTATATAAATGAAATAAATTTGGAAGTTGGATTCTTTAAATTATGTTTTTAAAGTAGTACCTAGTAACTAGCGGGTTTCCTTGTTTGGTCTAAATGCCTAATTTTTACTAGTTATTCATTTGATTGGCCTGAATTTTCAATCTGAAGGTAGTTTTGACTATAGATTTCAGCTTTGAAATTCTCTTGCCTCTAATTTGAAAATTCTCTTATTCAGCAATTCTTTGATTCTCAAATCCAGTCTCCTAATCCGATTAGCTTGAATTCTTTACTCTGGTGTTCATTTCTTTAGTTCTAAAAATTAACTTATTTTTAAACGGTTCTGGATCTGGAAATCTTCCGACCTTTACGTTTTGCGAAAGTCACAAATTCAGGCAAAATCCGTATTAACGCCGTCTGGTTCCGTGCTAAATCCGACTGGTGGCTTGTCTACGTTTTTCCGTCTGGTAATAAAATATATGGTGTTATCTTTCCTTTTTGTCTCTTTCAATAGTCTATACTATGATACTACAATCACTCCACATTACTCCACCGACCATTCTCTACTATCTTCCTTGGACAGCCATATTGAAAATTTGCAACCCACTTTTCGGCTTCTCCATATTTCCCTCATTTCCGGATTTTTTGCCATTTCATTCCTCTATATTTTTCTCTCATTTACGGTAGTTTTCTCTTTTTGCTATCTCTTTCCTTTATATATTTCCCTCATTCCCGGAGTTTCTTTCTCCCATCACTTTAAAAATGTTTCAATCAAGTAGTTTACCCCAAAAAAGAGTTGTTTATCGTAACAAAACCACCTCCTTAGAATTAATCAATGACAAGTTACCTCTTGTTAAAGCCCCTGGTGGTGAAGGTTATACTGTCAAACCAGACGATATTCTTATTAAAGTGGAATATAGTGGTTTGAACCCCATAGATATTGTCAAGTATCATACAATTGGACCTTGGGCTAACCATTTGAAATCTAATTTTGGTATTGGTAGTGACTATTCTGGAGAGGTTGTAGCTGTTGGATCAAAATATGCTGAACACCATCCTTTCAAAGTTGGTGATAAAGTATGTGGATTTGCAGTTGCTGCTGGTTACAAAGCATCTTGTCAAGAATATTTACCTTTAGAATTAAACAATTTTGCTAAGAAGTACTCCATCACTCATGTTCCAAAGCTGTTAACCATGGCTGAAGCTGGTTCATTTACTTTGGTTTATTCCACAGCACAGGTAATGATTGGAAGCCATAAATTTGGTCCAAACTCCAGAGTCTTTATAAATGGTGCTGCTACTTCTGTTGGGAGATACCTCGCCAGCCTTTTGAAAACCAACCCAGAAGTTTCCGAAATAGTTGGTACTTGTTCTACTGCCTCGATTCCAATTGCTGAGAAATCTGGAGTTGATAAGATTATTGACTATACAAAAGTTGATAGTCTTTGGGATGAAACCGTTAAGCTTGCCCAAGATGAAAAATTCGATGTTTTCTTTGACTGTGCAGGTACTGATGGTTTCACTGACCATTTGAGCCAAATTTTAAAACCTCGTGGTTCCTTCCTCACTGTTGTCGGCAACAAAAAGAGAGAAATGAAGAGTGACAATATGTGGGGTCTGCTTTCATGGTCGAACTTTAAACCGCTTTTACTGTCAGCTTTTGGATTATTAAAGTTCAATTTTGCTATTGTTGCAGTTAAGCCTTTGGATAACTTTGAGGAAGTTGTTCCATTATTTGATGATGGTGTAATCAAAGCTTATGTCGATAAGGTTTTTGAATTGGAACAGTTCCAAGAAGCTTTTGATTATCTTGAAGCTGGTAAAGCCAGCGGTAAGGTTGTCATCAGAGTCTCATAAATGAGCTGTTGAACGTTTGTGTTTATTTCAATATATTCTATCACTCTAGCCAATCGCTTCAAGCCTTCTTGTGCTTAATACTTAAAGCATATATATCTAAATATGTGGTAATCTCGTAAATGATTTCATTTATAAACATTCCGTGCATCCCCAAAGTAACTCCAAAACTTAACCAAGCCATGGAATAAATAACATCGTAGGTATCGTAATCCAAAAAGTCGATACATAACTTAGTACCCACAAGTTGTAACAAGGGAACAAGCATGGGGAAATTAAACATTGGAAATTCTTGTAAGGTTAAATGAGCCAAAATAATTCTACCGACTGAGAATGCAATGGTCAATCCAATACTTAGTGCTAAGGGTAATCCAAAATGATACAAAAACTGTGGATACACAAGAATCAAAACAATGATTGACCCATAATAAGAAGCAAATGGAATCAATCCTTTATAAGCGTAGGAAGTAGCCTCTGAAGCATTAGGACTATTCTTACGGTAATATTTTCCTACATTACCCAAAGCTTGGGAAATATTGAAATATAAAGATCCGAGTCCTAAAAGGCTGGCTGCAAGTTTAACATCAACAACTAAATCTCCATAATATAAAAAGTTATCGAGTTTAAGACTCAAAAGCTTGATATTAAACACTTGTGGTCCAAAAACCCCAGTTATAAGGTAAACCCCACAAATCATAAGAATCCCTTCAACAGGACCAGAAAAGTTGGATAAAAATAAAGTGTGGGTATGGTATTCTTCCCAAGTTGAAACGTAAAAATTTGCAACCGAAGCAAATTGACATAATAAGAACAATTTTCCATATCCAAAACGTAAAACTGAACTAAAAATTATTGACCCTAAAGTGGTATTAATAGCATCAATAGAATGATCAAACAATTCTCCCAATGGTCCTGATTGGCCAGTGTTTCTGGCATGACAGCCGTCACAACCATCAAATGTTTGGTACATAAACAAACCAAAAGAATAAAAGAAATAACACCATCTTGGACTTTCTTGGTTAAGATAAGGATCAAAGTAAAAAACACAAATCAAATTGGCAATCACAAACATCAACCCTAATAGAGTAATAACATTTGGGGCCATGGTGTTTGGAAATATTCTAACAAACAGATTCCACCATTTTTTCAAAACCAATTTGGAAATGACAGAATGATCCTCTGAAGAGTATTTATACAACTTCAAGTTTTGGATTTTATCAGAAGGTATGAAGTACCCCATTGTGTCAAATTTAGTATAGCAAGTGGCTGAACGGAAAAAAGCTAATAGATCTAAACGATCCAAGCGCGATGGAATGAACGTGAAAAATACCTTCCAAAAGTGGGGGAGTTAGGTGGGGGATGCAGCAGAGTAAGAAAACGTTGCAGTCAATTCTATACGTATTAATCAAGCTATTGATTTGAAATGAAAAGAGTAGAGGTAAATATACGTGCAGTCGTTTGCAATAATTAAATCCCCTCGTGCAACCAATTGATTGCGATTTTTCAACTCTAGGTGATTCTACAACTTGAAGTGCGACAAATCTCGAACGCTAACAGGAAGATGGTATGCAATTTAGCTAATTGTTTTATGGAAAAACTACTAACATCAGTCAAACAATCTTTACACATTTTCCTCGGAAACACTCTCCAACCTTCAAAAGTTTAGGTTTTCAAGTGGAAGAGCTTCCACAATGCAAGCTGTCGTTTATCTTATTGATAAATCCACTTATGAAGTGAGACGGGAAGATGACGAAGTCATAACGGACCTTGAAACATTGGGGGAAGAGTTACCCGATAACTCGCCTAGATTCATTTTGCTTTCTTATCCCTTTACCACTTCCGATGGACGGATGGTATCCCCGTTAGTGTTGTTGTATTGGAAACCTCCAACTTGTGGACAAGACTCAAAAATGTTGTACGCTGGAGCCGTGGAATTATTTAGAGGCAAGGCAGGAGTATCCAAATTAATCTCAATTGAAGATGAAGAAGATTTAGAGAATATTAAAGACCAATTGACTTGAGTCAACTATATAGATCGTCTTGAAATTTACGCGCATCACAGTAAATTTCAGCCCTTTTCAGGAACATAACTTTGAGCGCCCACGACAATCTGAAAAATTTTGGATAAAATTTTGAGAAACCTTGAGTGAAAATTTTTTTCTTAATATCTTTTTGATACTTTCTTGTATATTTAAATTAAAGAAATAAAACTTCAAAATGGCTCGTATGCACTCAAAAGTATGTTAAATCCATCATTATAATGGAACATAGAGTTGCAGCCGTGAAGAAAGATTACAAGGTCTTGATAAAAGTCCAGTTACATTTTGGTTTCTGGTTAGCTTTTATTATTTGATGCTTGTAGGAATTTACATTCCTTGTGTGGTGGAAACAACTTCTCACTGGGGATACTGTTTACTGTACTAGCGACTGTCTAGAAGATATTGTTTGCACAGTCACGGTTCAACCAGGGTACGGTTACACTATATTGTAACTTTCAACCTAGAGAATTGTTGAAACTTGTCATTGGGTGTCCCCATGACTGATTTTTGACATTAGGTTAAAGCCTATCATGTCAGAAACATACTATTGCATCATGACCTTTAGTCTTTGCTTTGCAAAGTGCTGAAATTCTTCTTCTTTTCTATCTGATTTTTTACTAACAAGTTTTAGGGTAAGGGTATCTCCTCTTCAGCTACCCCATACTCAAGAAGCATTCCTTCTTGGTTCAAGTTATCTTCTGATGACGTTGTTGAACAAATCGTCAAATACGCCAGAAAAGGTTTGACCCCATCCCAAATCGGTGTTATCTTAAGAGATGCTCACGGTGTTACTGCCTCCAAGGTTGTCACTGGTAACAAAATCTTAAGAATCTTAAAATCTAATGGTTTAGCCCCAGAAATCCCAGAAGATTTATACTACTTAATCAAAAAAGCTGTTGCCGTCAGAAAACATTTAGAAAGAAACAGAAAAGACAAAGACTCTAAATTCAGATTAATTTTAATCGAATCTAGAATCCACAGATTAGCTAGATACTACAGAACCGTCGCTGTTTTACCACCAAACTGGAAATACGAATCAGCTACTGCTTCTACTTTAGTTAACTAGATGTACTTTCTAGTGACTTTTTTTAAATATGTAATTTAATGTAATCAATATTTAGTGAGAATGCTCTATCAGTCTGTATCATCTCGAACCTCTGCGATATTTTTATTTAGATTTATACGCGAACACTATGGGAGCACGGTTGTCTTTAATGGCACCGTCAGCACCGACGGTGGCCATATCTTCGTACGTGGATATCCTTGAGAATATCCAATACATAGAGGTCATAAACAACTCCCGGTTTTTCAAAACCATTAAAGCATTGGACTTGTCTACCAATGATGTCATTATAATTAAAGTCCTCATAAAGCAGTCCAATACCATCAACAGTTATAATATCAATTTACAGAGTATTACGGAATTGATGGTTAAAGAGGCATCCTTGTTGTCCCAGTCCAATTGCTACTTACCCAACATCAAATTCATAGAGACCGATAGAGCAGGCTATCTAATCCGTCCACTTATAAAGACCAATTTATACGACCGTCTTTCATTAATGCCGTTTTTAGAACCAATTGAAAAGAAATTCATAGTCTTTCAGCTTCTCAGGATGCTTGAGAACTTACATAATAACTTACACATCAGACATGGTGATCTAAAGTTGGAAAATATTATGGTAACCAGCGCCAATTGGATAATGCTAACTGATTTTGCTAGTTATGCAAAACCAGTATATATTCCAGAAGATAACCCCAACCAGTTTTCCTTTTTCTTTGACACTTCTGATAGAAGAGTATGTAACTTGGCACCGGAAAGGTTTTTTAATTCTGCTAAAATAACGGCGAATTCTGAGAAAATCCAAAATTTCGATGATAATGGCCAATTCAACGGTAAGAACCAAGTCACCGAAGCTATGGATTTATTCAGTTTGGGATGTGTAATTGGTGAACTTTATCTTGATGGTGAGCCTTTGTTCACTTTGTCGGGCTTGTTTAAGTATATGAGGAGAGAATACGTCCCAGATTTAAGTGCAATAGAGAATATATCTATACGAGAAATTATTTCCAAATTAATATCTTTTGATCCCGAAGAACGGACCAAGGTGCTGGCATTACTTGGCGAATATAAAGATAAATTATTTCCGTCTTCGTTTTATTCATTCTTATATAATTTTATAAGGGATTTAAATAATTTCCATTCTTTCACCGCTCCAGGTAACGATGGAGTGACATCCAGTGATTTACGGGTGGATTTTATTTATGATAATTTTGATAAGATTATTGATGGTTTGAAATTGAAGTATGAAAATAAAGATGAGTTAGAAGATAATTATGGCATGAAATTGAATCTTCGGGGAATGCCTAAGAATTATAAAATCAAAAGGAGTCAATATTTCGAATCTTCTTTTAACCCCAATAATGCTCAATCAGAATCTTTAATCATCCTTAATTTTGTGTTTTCCCTCATAAACTCACTTAAACAACCAAGTTCTAAAATTAAAGCTTGTGAAATAATCGTAGCCTTATCAGAACGGATTAATGATGAATGTAAGTTGGATCGTTCTTTGCCTTATTTGTGTAATTTGATCGATGAATATGTCAATAGTACATCAATTAGGGTCTATGAGGGTGAGAATATCCATGATCCTCCCCAGGCTTCAAAAGTGGTAACTGTTGCCCTTGATTGTATCATCACCATCCTTGATTCCTGTTCTTATATAACACCCCTTAATGTGCTCATGTTTCCAGAATACTTGTTACCCAAACTTAACAAATTATTAAATAATGATGGTATCAACAAGGAACTGATAAAGATAAAACTTGCATCGTCGGTACCAGTTTTGGCTCAAATTGCCAATCGATTCTATATGATGATTCATACATTCAAAATGAATTCCAATACCAATAAAACCCTGTTGTACACGGGAGAAGTGAATAATAATTTTGCTGTTCCAAAGCATGTAATTCATTCAGTTTTTGAAGATATTTCTATCAATCTTTTAACGGATGCTAATCCAAAGGTTAGAGCTAGTTTGGTGGGCAATATTGAATTGTTATGTCGGTTTTTTGGAATCGACAAGACAAACGACATTATCTTACCCCATTTAATCACGTATTTGAACGATCCCGATTATGAGTTGAGACTTTGTTTCCTTGATTCCATACTTGTAATTGGCCCTTATGTAGGTGTATTGTCTTTTGAACAGTATTTACTTCCATTACTTGTTCAGACTTTAAGCGATCCAGAGCAATTGGTGGTCTTGAAAGTTGTACAAGTGTTTGTCAAGTTTGTGGAGGATAAACTTATTAATCCTATATTGCAATTCAATGCCCTTAATATCTATAAGGAATTGTTAACAAACACTTTGCATTTGTTTCTTCATCCAAATGAATGGATTAGGCAGTCAGTTCTTGACTTGGTGTTAGCAATAAGTGAGAATCTTCTGGATGCTGATAAATTTTGTTTCCTTTATCAGGAAATTGAAGGCTACTTGTCATACGATGTTTCTGTTATTGATTGGGATACTTTATATCCTTGTTTGACCAAGCCGTTGACCAAAGTTATGTACCAATTTTTGATCAATTGGGCTACCGCAGCGTCACCGAAATCTTTATTTTGGAAACAACAGAACTTCACGGTTACTGAGAAACGTAGAATAACTTCATTTTCTAAAGATTTGGGGAAATCAGTGTTTATGAAGGCTAATGAGTCTGCTCCTTTGAATAATAACCAAACTACCACCAATCTTTCCCATGAAGATAAGCAGTGGTTTTTGAAGTTGAAGTCTCTAGGATTAGAAGAGAAAGATACTTGGAAAGTGTTTAATATGAGAAATTACATTTTCCAAGTTAGTCATGGTCTTAATAGTCGTGGTGAAGTGTCGTTGGAAACTATGCAGAGTGTGAAATCCGTAGATATAACTCCCCGAAACATCTTCTTTGAGATAACATATAAATCAGAGCCCATGGCTACGGTGGGTAAAAGCTTAGAAGCTAACATTCAGACCAACGGTCACCTGAAAGACAAAACAATTGAACCACAGTCTGTTAGTAATGGGTCTAATTCTTTGGTTCTCCCTAATATTACTCGAGTCTCCGCTTCTATTCAAACTGTAGAAGAAAATGTGTTTGGAGAAATGGAATTAAATGAACACCATGCTAACAATCCGGATAAGTCTCGGTCCACCACCAACAAAGAGTCTGATAACTCAACGCATAAAGTTATTAGCTACAATAATGACAATGTAATCATTGCATCAACCAAACATAGCTACTCAGGACATAACCCATACATTTTACACTATTTGCAAAGTGTGAATTTTGACTTGTCATTGGATTCCTTCTCCGAATTTGGCGATCCTGTAAAGATTATCAACAAAAAATCTTCTGATTGGGTACCTAAAGGGCTTTGTATATCTCAAATCAATGCTTCATCTGGTGGGGTAGGTTCCAAGACCGAAATGGGTCCCGACAGTTTAAATAGTATCGCTATCAATCCAACATCAGAATTTTTCATTACCGGTTCTGATTCAGGGATGCTTAAACTATGGGACAGTCAAAAGTTGGAGAAAAACGTTATGTTCAAAAGTCCTAGTATTGCCACGAATTTGAAATCCTGTATAACTCAAATTTGTTTTATGAGGAACAGAAATGTGTTTGCAGTGAGTACTAAAGATGGGTTAATTCAAATTTTCAGAGTTGACATTGGAAGGGGAAAAAATAAAAGAATTGTGAAATATTCCAAGTTTCTTTCGATTCGGAAGTATGAATTAGCTAACAACCAATATGCCACTTCCATACAGTTTTCGTCTGACGCTTCAAAACCATGGTTAATATGCACCACTTCCAAGTCCAAGGTTATTGCTTTCAATCTCATTACTATGGAATGTGAATTTTCTTTACATAATCCATTGCTTCATGGAATACCTACTTGTTTTATTGTTAATCTAGCTAAAGGCTGGTTAATAACAGGTACTAATAAAGGGGTTCTATGTCTTTGGGATATACGGTTTTCAGTGTTGGTGAATTTGTGGAAAATCCGTACCAAGGATTCGTCCCAGTTTCTTTCTTCAATTAAGCAGTTGATTTTACTTCCTCCAGACTATAAATTACCAGATAAAAAGCCGTCTACTTCATATTTTGCGGTTATAGGTGGTGATTGTAATGGTATTTCTATTTGGGACCTTCCTGATTTAGAGTGTAGAGAACTTGTTTGTGCTTTTGATCCAAAGTCCAAAGCTAGACAGTATATCAGTCACCAGATCAAACCTGACACTAATAGTATTGGAGATATCAATGAAACCCTCGATAATTTATCTTTGGATATCAACAGTGAGTCATCTGGTAGTGGAAATGTTATGACATTATATAAACATTCGGGAGTTTATTACCTAGTGAATTCAACAGAGGGAAGAGTAATCTTATGGAATTTGACCAATTTAGAAGCGTCAGTATCAGGTAATGCAACATTTACAAGAACTGCCATCAACCATAAGCTTGGGTTAACCAACGAAATTCTTCAGGGCAACATTACGCCAAACAACGACATTATAAATGATGTGGGAGTCGTTTCCTTCCCGTACGAGATGATCATCACCATCAGCAGGAGTGGCTTTATCAATATTTTTATATAGTGCGAAGACATAAAATCTGTCAAACCTGTCAGTAACTATGTTTGATGATGAAAAAGGCTTACAAATAGCCATAGAAGAAGCCAAAAAAGGTATGTAATATATAACTTATTTAAGTGTGGAGTTAGTTTATTCTATAACTCTTGCTGTGTATGCAGCCTCACGAGTCCAGAGCTTTTACTAACGGCTAGGATACGCTGAAGGTGGTGTTCCAATTGGTGGAGCTTTGATTAAATCAGATGGGACCATTTTGGGAAGAGGCCGTAACATGAGATTTCAAAAGGGCTCACCTACTCTCCATGGAGAGATCTCCACCTTAGAAAATGCAGGAAGATTAAAGGGTGAAGTTTACAAGGATTGTACCATGTACACCACATTATCACCATGTCTGATGTGCTCAGGTGCTTGTTTATTATACGGTGTCAAAAGAGTGGTGTTAGGAGAGAACGTCAACTTTTTAGGGGCCGAAGCTTGGCTCCAGGAAAATGGAGTAGAAGTTATCAATCTTGATAACCAAGAATGTAAAGATTTGATGAAGAAGTTCAGAACCGAAAGACCTCAAGATTGGGACGAAGACATTGGTAAGTAAGCATATTAAAAGTACAGAGAAATAGCAATATATAATAAAAGTAAAGAGATTATCCAATTTATAATGATTCCATAATAACTCCTCTATTTACATCCATCTATTAATCTTCGCGATCTTAATTTTCAACTATGGACGACATTGCCGATAGTGCTTTCACAGAGTTAAACGCTGTAGAAGCACCAAGTGATGACCCTTCATTGTTGACTCTTATATTAGAGCTTAGCCCTGGTGGTTGGTACAATATAAGAGAAGAAACATCGATTATAGATGTAATTAAATCGTTGTTAGTATTCTTGAACGGCCATCTAGCTTTGAATAATTCTAATCAAGTGTCGTTTATTCTCAGTACACCTTCAGGTTCTAAGTTTTTATATCCTAATCCTGACAGAGATGAATCCCTGAAGGCAGACGATGAAGAAGAAAAGACTACTTTCGGGATAAATCTTGTAGGAAAAGGAATGTATAGACAATTCAGAATAGTAGACGAAGCAATTTTAGAAGAACTCAATCACTCCCTCGAAAACATTATTGACCATGAACAGTCCAAACTGTCGTCCAAATTATCTGGTGCCTTAAGTCTTGCTTTAACGTTCACCAATCGTATGTTTAAATTGGACCAGTCAATTTCAACTACCACCGCATCAGCCATATCAGCTGCTACTAATATATCACAAAAAGATTCTGGAGGCTCCAGTGGTGAAACTGCAGGTGGAGGTTACATAGGGTTATCGGGAATTAAGTCAAGAATTTTGGTGGTCACCCCAAATGATAATGAAGACATCAAATATATCTCACTAATGAATGGAATATTTGCTGCTCAAAAAATGAAGGTTCCTATCGATATCGCCAAATTAGGGAAATTGGACTCTTCTTATTTACAGCAAGCTGCCGATGCTACCAATGGTGTATATCTTCACATTGAAAGACCATTTGGCTTGATGCAAGTGCTATCAACTGCTTACTTTATAGAGCCTTCCATCAGACCGTTAATTATATTGCCTACAAGTTCAAATGTTAATTACCGAGCAAGTTGCTTCATAACAGGGAAGTCGGTTGAAGTTGGATACGTTTGTTCCGTCTGTTTGTGTATTATGAGCACAATACCCGAATCTTTAGCATGTCCTACGTGTAACTCTAAGTTTGATAGTGATATGGTTGCCAAATTAAAGAGAAAGCCGATAGTTAAAAGGCGAAAGTTGGAAGAAAACGGAAATCTGCTGGAAGCCTGATTAATGGTTTATATATTATTTATGTACATAGTTTATCTAAATCCCATAGTCTATAACCCCAAATTTAAAGTCTCGAGGATACCCATGTTTATCTATCATATGGAGTCGTCGTTTTTTCCTATCTGAACAAACTTTATGACACCCATTCTCCTGGAAATAATTCAAGCACTTGAATACCTTCAACCCTTGTTCCTGTCGTATTTTAAAAAACGGATCGTGGTTCTCTTCAATGTGTAAAGTTAAAAAGTCATTTGTGGGGAAAACTCGTTTACATTCTTTGCAAACATAAGTATGACTGGTTTGTATATGAAGTTCGTACTGGGTGTAATTGGCAAATACAGGTGGGTCTTTTAAACAAGGGTATTGTGTACAATGTATTTGGGTGAATGTTTTTTGGGTAATTTGTTGTTCTATACTACTTAACGGGACATGATCACCTTGCTCTTCATGTCTTCGCTTCATATTTCGCATCTCTCAGACTTTAGAATTTAATATGAAACGAAAACATCATTCACACAACGATTCGAACTCACAAGATATTTATGAGCCGAAGTCTTTACAGTCCCAAGCTTTTCCTGTTGATCAGAGTGAATATGAGGGACTTCAAGTAGAGTCCCTGGGGGTATATGACTATTTAAGTAAGGTCCAGAACGAAGCAGAATCTACCAATTTCTACAGGTTAGAAAGAGAGAATGTTGAGGAATATAAAGAGGAAAATAAGAAGGAGTCTTTGGATGTACAGGCAGATTTTCAAACATCAAAAAATCAGGAAGCCAAAACCCAAACATCTCAAACTCATGATAACCTTCTACCGTGGGAAACCAAGTTCCTTAATGATTTTTTAACCCTTAAAGAAGAACTTTCACACAGAGATTTTCAAACTACTGAAGAGTGGACAGAGCCCAAAAATATAATAGAATGGAGAAAACACATAATGGAAAATCCACCACCTTCAATAGATACTTTCTTCTGCCAGTTTGATCATACAACTGTGATCAAACTTGTTGTGCATTTCACCTCATGGTTAACTTTATCCACAAATGAAAATTTTTCCAGGTGGGTTTATTCTTTATTTTTAAGGTTGGATAATCTTTTGGACCATAATGATTGTGCTATCGTGCGAGGTATGGGTAAAAAAGCAGTCAAACTAGCCGAAAAAATATTATCAGAGGACTCTTCTTCTCATGAAACCACCACCCCCATTTACACTATTCATTTCATTATTCTCATTGTAAATAGATATTACAAACAAAGGGATATTGTATTATAATATATATTACTTTGATTTTCCAGATATTCACGTGACTTCTCGGAGTTTTGAATCCTCTTGGATGTTCGCAGTTGAAAATCGACGAGATCTAGAGGAACGATAAAAATGTCTAAAGTAAGAGAAGATTTAGTTGTACCGTATGTTATGTTCAGACGTTCATCCTAGTATATTACTAACAGTTTTAGATACCGTCATATTCCAGCCACTCCTCGTGGAGATGCCTCGTCCATGATTTCTCAATCTTTACCAATGGCCGCCATGTTCTTGAAAAATAAAATGTTATCATGGAGTGCCGTTTTTTTGGCCATCCAAGGTTATTTCAACGAACCAATCAACAGACCTGAAACCAAGGATGAATCTCCTCAACAGCCTGCTTTATTAAGAATTGTCTTTTCCATTGTTTCTTTGGGTACCACTTATATGGATGTGATATTCCCAGCTACCAACCCAGTTTTTCAAAGAGCCGCTAAACTTGCCGCTGAAAAAACTGCCCAAGCTGCTCAAGCCACTGGTACTGCTTAATCTATGATGGTTAGCAATTTTAGTCTACAATAGTCGGCCCTACGCTGTGCGTTTAGGATATATGTTCTTTTATAATACAAAATCTAGTTTACAATCTACATCTCCCAAGTAAGAATTACACTGGCAGCTCCTTTATAAGCAACACTCACGCTTGTTGAATCTCTATTCCAAGAAATATCACTTATTCCGCTATCACTATGGCCACTTAATTTGGTGTTGAATACACCTCTACATTTAACAGCTTTTGAAATATCCCAGAAGGACACTCTACCTGTGTCATCCCCTATGGTTAACCATTTCCCATTAGGAGACAAAGCAGCAGAATATACCAAAAGTCCGGGCTTCTCCAAACCTTGGCCATTTTCAAACTTGTATAAATGTTGGTCACGAATTTGGATTTTGGCTGTAGGAGCTGAATCTTTTGTGGTCCATAATTTGATGGTTCCATCTACACTAACAGATACCAAATCGTTCTTGTCTTCTTCTCCAAGCCAACTTAATAAAACAAGTGGTAAGTTTCTGGAGCCATCATCTTTTAAAACCACAGGATCAGCAGTGGAAGAGCTCAGCCATAATTTTAATAACCCATCAGATTCCGAAAATGACGCCAAAAACTTCAGACTTTCTCCGAACGTAAGGTTGGTAGCTATTCCATCATGACCCGTTAATTGGGCCAAGGTTTTAACCGTTATAGTAGGTGTGTTGGAAGCAAAATCGTTCACTGTGTTTATAACATTGATTGTTATGGCATTAGGTTTGGTGGAAATAACAAATTTCAGATCATCCAACCAACAAACCCCCCACCCAGTGCTCTCAGCGGTTAATCCAGCAAATTGCTGCACCAAATTTAAAGTTATACTTTCCCATAAACAAATCTTTGAATTTGTATCAACCGTGAGAAAATACTGGGCTTGAGGAGACCAAAAAATTTCCAGTATTAGAGCTGGTCCATTTGCCTCGTCTATTTCGTTTGTGGTTATACCTTTAGTCATATTTCTTAAATTTCCATCTGGCGTCCATGAGGATAAAGCACCGGATGTATCAGAAGTCACAATTAAATTTCCCAAGGGAGACCAAGCCATGGCGGTTATACTGCTGGATACACCAGGGCCCCTTAAACTGGCGGATTCTACAATCTTGTTATTACTTATAGCACTAATAAGTAGACTAGAATCACCTTTCATATATGCGAGGACGTCAGACAATGGGTGCCATTTGGATAAAAGACTTTCATCAAACTCAATGATCGGTTGAAGTACTTTGGTGGTGAACTTTAATTCTTCGTGGTTGAAATTTGATTTGTTCCCTCCATTCTCATCTGAAGTGGCTTGAAAATGGTTCAACTTAACTTGTTTGTCCTTTTCTTCTTGTAAAAGCGATCCAAAAAAAGTCAAAACCTCGGAATTCGTTTCATCTGTGTTTACTTCTTCTTCTGCCAAAGAATATAAAATCCCCTTTTGTACAAGGTTAACTAAAAAACCTGGTTCTATTCTTGAAAGCACTTCAGCATTCTGTTTCTCTTCATATCCCAGACACTGTGTTTGCTTGTCAAAAGCATACGCTGAAAGATCGTACCCTGATTCCTGTAGGTATCTCCACACTAGGTAGTTCAACTCCGTGCTAGATACTGACATATTTCGTTTACAGTACGACTAACTTAAATTGAGCTGGCTAGATGAGTAGGTTTTGTTTGTAGAATAAATTCGCGAACACAGTGAAAAGTTAGAGTGCGATTGAATCAAATCAACCATGGACTTTGACAGTAAAGCAGCACACAGAAAGAGTAGAGCTCCGTGGCAAGTTGGTGCAAGTTCCAAAGTAAGCAATCCTTATGCCAACGCCAATGCTCATCAAGAGCCCACGAAAACCAATGATTCCCTCCAAGTACCCAATCCTTATGCTGCCAACAACAAACGAACGAGGAGGCTAAGTATCCACGCTTCAGCGTCTGCTGCTGCCCATACGAAGAACATGATAGATGCTGCCAACCTTCCTCCTGTTCCTCGACTTCCTGGTGCCCAAGGGATGACAGGTCCTGGTGGAGCTAGAGGAAATAGATCTGGTAGTTTCGGATCGGTAAACACCCAGGAAGAACCAGATGGATTGAACAGCAAAGTGATGGAGAATCTTGCCAACGGAACTGCCGGTGAGATTGACGACTATTACAAGGTACTTGTGAAACAAGAAGCAGTTGTATCCCGAGATATAAAGAAAAATATAACTGAAAACCAAAAGAATATTCTTGAATTAATGACAGATTTGAAAGAAACTCAGGATGAGCTTTTACAATTAAGAATCACGACCAAAGAGCTTTATAGTGTATTGGATGATTTCAAGGATTCAGCAGAAAGAAGACTATCGTTTGAAAAAGATGATAAAGTGGAAGAAAAATCACCATACGGACAACCAAGTGCTAACAGGAAAAATCGAAAAGATCGGTCTTCCATTTTAATTTTGGAAAAAATGTGGGTGTCAGAGTTACAGTCATTATTTAAGCATGTTGAGGGAGCCTCCAAATTCATTCAAAGTGTTCCGGGACGTCATGTTTTGGCTGAAAGTGGTAGATGGTTTGAAGTTAATATTGGGAATTGGAAACCCATAAAGGCCATTCATTTGTTTGTTTTAAACGATTTGATTTTAATAGCCACCAAGAAGTCATCCTCCTCGTCTTCCAGTAAATCTCGACTCCAAGCCGTTCACTGTTGGTCTTTACACGATGTTCTTTTAATAGTGATGGATCAAAAGGAAACAAATGGAGAAGAAAAGACCTATACTATCAGAGTGACATGTAAGTCCGTTAGTTTTGTGTATCAGACTGATAGATACGATCACTTTTTAAAGATCACCGAGGCTTATAATAAAGGTAAAAGTGAATTGCTTCAAAGAGACCGGTTACTTGATGTAAGAAAGTCTGTCAATGGTGAAGATGATGATGAAAAACGGCAATTACGAGAGTCTTTCAGGAACTCAGGGCTTATGGATGATGACAACGGTATACCCAAGAGAAGAAGTGGTTCTCATAGGTACAGTGCGGATATTCTTTTGCAAGATATATCAGCACGAGTTCATTCCAGAAATAGATCGCATGATTTCTCCGCTAATGGGAAGTTTTCTACTTTCACCAAAGATGACAAAGGTCAGTTTTTCAATGAATTGAAAAGACTTGAAGATCGATTGGATGAAGTCGATGTTGAGATTGCCCATAATAAATTCAATGAAGCAGTAGGGCTAGTTAATTACATTGAAGGGAAAGTGGGAAATATCGAAAAAATTATCATCAAAACAAACAACACCGATGATCAAGAAACTTTAGCATCTTTAGATGAGATCAAATTACTCATGGATGTTATAAAGTTGAAAATATCTAATAGAAAATTGCAAGTTCAGCATTCTTTGTCTTTTAACTTACAACATAATATTTCCAGAATAAACACTCAAGAATTGGGAGAAATTTTGGAGTTTTTCTACAGTTTTGGAAACTTACAAAAGGGTATAGACTCATTTTTGAAAGCCATATCGACAGATTTATCCAACACAGTATCGAAATTGGTTGTTAGTGTTCAAGGGTCAACTAAAACAGATGTGGGGAATTACCTTTCCAATTTGGTTATCATTTATGTGGCCATCATGAAGAAAACCACTTTAACTTATAAAGAGTGTATATCACCCCTTCTAGAAAGAAGTAATAAGGGAAACGTTGATTCAAGTGGTTTGATCAATTGGTGTATTGAAGAAGGTAACAAGTTAACTGATTCAATTAGAAAGCAATTGTTTGGTACATTATTAACCCCCGAAGACCCTGATGATGATTCTAATCCAACATTGATAATAAAAGATGGACCTTTGTTCAAGTCATTTATAGGAATATTAAAACCCCAATTGGATGATTTGAAATCCGTCAGTATCAATATTGATTACCTTTTTGATGATATCTTAAATGCAGTAAGTAAATAATGAATATATTAAACATTCCCCTGTCATCATTTTCCATTTCTGGGGTAACCGGCAATCCGGGAAGTTGATGACTTCGCGACTGTTGTTTTACTCAACCTTTTTTACTGATCCCTGTGACTTTAAAAAAGGAACAACTCCTCAATTGTGTAATTGATATAAACTTTGACTGGCAAAAGCATATTTCAATTTATCAGTGCACCATTGACTTTTTATTGTGTGGAAATAGAATTTTTGCCTGATGTCATTATTTACACCCTTCGTGGCGATCAGGAATATAACCCTTCTTTTTACGTTTTTTATTGGGAGTATTTCTGTGGCCTGGACCCAAGTGGTATTTCTAACCGTTTTCAATAGTTATCCATCTTTAAGGCAAGATATAATAAATTTGACCAAACAACATTTCATCCAATTGTTAACTTTTGTGTTATCAAACGTGAGTAGTACCAAGATATCCATCACATATGATCCTGACTTCATCCCTAGCACAAACTCTTTCAAAGAGGTGGGCAATGGAGTGATATCATCCATAGTAACTCCCAATTCAGTATTGATATCCAATCATCAAATTTATACCGATTGGTTCTATACATGGTACATCGCATACACTGCCAGATTGGCTGACAGTGTGTTCATTATACTTAAAGATTTATCGAATATACCAGTTTTGGGATATGGAATGAAAAATTTCAACTTCATGTTCTTATCCAGAAAATGGGAGAAAGATAAAGTGGTATTGACCAATCAATTACTAGAAATAGATGCCAATTCTAGAGGGTCTGGACCCGCCCAAGGTGTTCAACATGTGGCATCCATCAATATTGACTCTGATTTTGGTGGTGTTAAATCTTACCCTGAACAGAAGATATCCAATGTGATCTATCCATATATGATTATGGTATACCCTGAAGGTACGGTACCATCTCCCAGAACTACTCTTAAATCTAAGGAATTTTGTGCTCAAAGAGGTATCCCTCCATTAAAGCATGTATTATTGCCCAGAGTTAGAGGATTATTTTTGATCTTGCGTAAACTTAGAGGTTCGGTTCAAGTGGTATATGATGTAACAACTGGATACAGTGGATTGAAACCTGGTGATTTTGGTGAAGATATATATACATTGAAAAAAGTGTTCATATTTGGAAAAGGGCCAGAGAGAATTTCATTCCATGTCCGGGGATTCAATATTGATGATATCCCCTTAGGTGAAGAAACCATAGATATTGATGACGTCAAAGAAGAAGATTTGAAAAAATTTGAAGACTGGTTGTTTCAAGTGTGGTATGATAAGGATAAAATGATGGATAATTTTTATAAGTATGGAAGATTTATAGAAGATGGAAAACCTCAACCTTTAGCTGTAAATGGAAAAATCAGATTAAGAAATGTGTTTGAATTCTTACCAATCTTTACCACAGCCTTCATGACCGTGTTGCTTCTTCGGTATTTATTAAATTTGATTATAGGGTAGAGTAAGTAGAATATTTTTTGTTAGATTTATAGAACTAATAAATGTGCTTATGTAATCTAAATGCGGTTGCAAAAAAAACTTGAAACATAACTATGAAACAAAACTTCCTTACATGTTTCAGGTTCAAAAAGTATAAAGAGGGACGATTTTATGGAAAAAAGATTATTATCCATGATTTCAATTGTATCCAAACTTCCAAATGTTTTTACATTTGTGTTTTTATTTATTAGCTTATTCCTTTTTTCTTTCTTACTATTAAGCTGCTATGAGACTGCTGATGCTTATTCGAAAGTTTATTTAACCAAATTTGGGTTTGACGGTGATAAAATGGATCTTGTTTCATTTAATGATACAAGAACCAAAGCGGATGACTTATCAAATTTTGCCATTAGTGTAGGATACTTAAGTTTTTGTGTGGATTTCAAAGGTAATTTTAGTTGTTCAACCTTTGGAAATATTGACAAGTTACAGTACTATCCTTTAATATCAGTTGAGACTGAAGACCGAGTTACTTCAATTGACTTGGTTAAGCTTGCTCAAAATTTTAATGGTATTTGTTTTCCCTATGTATTGGTGGCAACCTTAATCTTCGTTCTTTTATTACTTGGATTAACAATTTGGAATTTAATTCCCTTGTTGCCAGGGAAAGTATGGACCAGAAAAATTATATGCGTTCTTTCATTGGCAGCGGTGTTAGTATGGGGGTTGGGTGCTATGTTGCAACATGAAGCCACTCGAGCTAGTAAAGCATTAGTTCCTTTGAGTTCTATGAATTTGATTAAGGTTGAAGTTGGTAAACGAGCAGAAGCAATTACTTGGACTGGGTTTGCATTTTTGATTTTGTTATGTTTAGGAAACATAGCATCTTTTTTGAAAGAAACCAAAGTTAAAAAACAAATTGAAGCTAAAGGATATTATTGATTTTTGCCAAAATCATAATTTCGCAGCCATTCATTGTACAGTTATAAAAGTGTTCATTGTTAATGTAAAATGTTTAGTAAATATCTATAAATCTCGTCTCTATTCCTCCTTTTCCCTGTTGATGTTAGTGTCCGATTTAGTGGCTGAATTTTGATTTATATATTAACTAAGTCTTCATTTACACCCACTTAATAATTTAACACCGACACGCCTTATCACCCGTATATCACGCATATCTCACGTGAATTCTGTGAAAAAGTCTGAAAGTAAATTTCCACCTATTTTTCATAAACAGAAAATTACAAACGCCAAACCACTAAATAAATTTAATTTCATCAAGACACCACTTTTTAGTTCTGCAAATGTCATACAAATCCCAATTAGATACTTTTGTGTCTAGGCTTAATGACAATGCTGATTATAAAGAGGTTCACTCCATTTTGAGTGAATTACTTGATATGATTGAAACTTTTAATGGTGCAACAGAATATGAGTACTTCTTATCCAATTTAATACCAATATTCTTGAAATACCTTCAAGAAGTTCCCATTGTATTCAACACTCAAGCCCCCGAACAAAAGTTAAGAAACTCCGTTTTGGAAATCATTCATCGATCTATTATGAACGAAACTTTTCAGCCTTATTCAGAACAAATCTTACAAGAATTGACAAATATTTTAGTAGAAGAAAACGAAGATAATGGGGTTTTATCTATGAAAATTATCACCAGTTTACACAAGGCCTATAAGAATGACTTGGCTGACAAAGCTCAAGGATTTATTGATATAATAAGTCAGATCTATGATAACATGCCTGATACTGTCAATAAGATATTTTCCACACCCGGTGGTTCAACCCAAGGTTCTCCTTCTTCTCAAGAACTTGACCCTAAAGAAATGTCCCCACCTTCGTTTACAGATGAACCTTCTTCTAAGTCATTAAACAAAGCTATGTATTCCTTCAAAACTTTGGCTGAATGTCCTATAACTATGGTGTCCTTGTATTCTTCGTATAAAAATTTGGTACAATCGTCTTTGGGTGTCTTCTTACCCAAAATTGTCAACATCTTAGTGGTTCAAGTTGAACAGCAAAAAGCTTATAGAGAAGCAGCAGCTTCAGAAGAGGGAAATACTATCGTCACTTCAATTTCACCCGATATTTCAAACAGACAGGCCTATAGTGATTTCATTTTGGGGCAAGTTAAGGCAGCTTCATTTTTAGCTTATGTTTTTATTCGAGGTTATGCTAATCAACATTTGGCACCGGAACAAGCTAAACTAGTGCCTGACGTTATTCTCAGATTATTGCAAGATTGTCCTGCTGAATTGTCCGTGGCTCGTAAAGAATTGTTGCACGCTACAAGACATATTTTATCAACTCCTTTCAGATCTCACTTTGTTCCCAAAATCGAATTATTGTTCGATGAGAAGATTTTGATTGGTGAAGGGTTGACAGCATTTGAAACCTTAAGACCATTGGCATACTCCACGGTAGCTGATTTCATTCATAATGTCAGAAATGAATTGACTCCCAAACAAATTTGGTCCACTGTAACTATATACTGTGATTTATTAAAAGATGATACTTTGGCTTTGACAGTTCAAATTATGAGTGCTAAGTTACTTTTAAATTTGGTGGAAAGAATTATGAAGATGCCTAATAAACTAGAAGGTCGTCAATTATTCATGATAATCATTGATTCTTACGCTAAACGGTTCCAGAGCTTGAACAGAAAGTATGGGCACATCATAAGAGTTCACAAAGAATTTGAGAAAAAGAAGACCGCCAAGGAAGCTGAAACAAAGAAGGCTATTAGCCGATATTCTTCGAGAAAGATGGAAGCACCCGTTTCAATTACCAAAGAAATATCTGACGAAAAACAACAAAAGGAAAGAGATCAAGTAAAAATCCAGGATGGCGATATTGAAATGGTAGATGTCAGTGACCCTTCATATGATGGAAGTAATGAAGAAGAAGGATATGTTGATATTTTTAACGTTGAGCAGTTTTCTCCCATTAACCCTTCTCCATCAGCAGTGAATTCCGATATGTTAAAAGATGCTAGATATTTGTTCAGAACTTTGATGACGTTTTTGAAGTCTGTCATTTTTGGTTTAAAGAATTGCAATCCTCCTGTTCCACCACAACCAGCAGCATCTGATCCCAAAACTGGAGGTCAAGTGGTCAATTATGATAAATGGAATGAATCAGCTAAAATCACGTCTTTTGAAGAGGTTAATATTTTGAGAGAATTATTCAGAAGTGGGATTAGTTGTTTGGGATTTTTCTCAGTTACCAAATTAAGACCAGCTACTCCTGTTAAAGCATTTGATTTTTCTAGTGGAGGTCCTAATCTTCCGATAACATCGTCGAAGGAGGAAAAAGATTTAATGGAAATCTTTGCTACTATTTTCATTCATATTGATCCTGCTTCTTTCAATGAAATAGTAGGGTCAGAAATTCCTTTCTTGTTTGAATCTATGTTGGATAATGCTGCTTTACTTCATCTTCCCCAGTTCTTCTTAGCATCTGAAATCACGTCAGCTAATTTCTCCGGGCTTTTAATTTCCTTTTTAAGATCTAAATTTGATGAATTAGGAAAAGTGGATTTGGTCAAGTCCAATATTTTGATCAGACTTTTCAAATTATGTTTCATGTCTGTCAACTTATTTCCTACCACCAATGAAGTGGTGATTTTGCCTCATTTGAACCACTTAATTTTGGAATCCCTTAAGCATTCAACCAGTGCTGAAGAGCCAATAGTATACTCGTACTTAGTAAGAATACTATTCAGAAGTATCAGTGGAGGTAGATTTGAAAGCTTATACAAAGAGATTATGCCCATATTACCAGTATTACTTGAAAGTTTGAATAAAATGATTGTCAATGCCCGTCGTCCATATGAAAGAGATATTTATGTTGAGTTATGTTTAACCGTTCCGGTCCGTCTTTCAGTTTTGGTACCTCATTTAAACTATTTGACCCGACCATTAGTCCATGCTTTGAATGGATCCCAAGAATTGGTGAGCCAGGGGTTGAGAACCTTTGAGTTATGTGTTGATAATTTAACTGCCGAATACTTTGATCCAATGATTGAACCAGTTATTGATGAAATTATGACTGCACTTTGGAAACATCTTGAACCTGTTCCTTACCATCATCAGCATTCACACACTGCCATTAGAATTTTAGGGAAATTGGGTGGTAGAAACCATAAGCATTTTAAACCATACAATAAGTTGAAGTCTCAATCAGACTTGGATCATGAAGTTAAAGCTTTGTTCCTGATCCATGGATTGAATAATCAAGTACCAGTATCAATTACCCCAGGGGTAGAATCAGCTATCGGTTTGTTGCAAGATTCAAGAATAAAGCTTCACTATAGAATAAGTGCTTTCAAGTATTTGAGTTCAATCTTCAAGTTGTTCATAGATACCACTCCAGTTCCAGATGACTTGCCTCTTTACATTGCAAAGTGTGTAAATATCTTGAAAGAGGACAAGGTTGACGACTCTATTGAGTTGGGTGATTCTAATATCAAAGACCCTGGCCGGTTGGATATCCAACAGAAACTTTTCAGCAAGTTGTTGGAAATATTGTTCTTCTGTGTCACTATTCCGGAATTGAAAGATGAAGCCAACAGACTTATTGATGGTATTACTGTTCCTTTCGTGTTATCATACCTAAGAGTTTCCATTGTGGATAAGACGAAGAAGGACCGTCCTTTTTCTGTCAATGACAAAGAAGGAAATGTCTATATCAGTGAAAATGCTTTCCTTAATGCCTTGAATTATGCCTTGAGTTTCTGGGACAAAGATGTCAGACAAAAGGGGATCGAGGTTTTGAAAAAAATCCATTCTATCACCGTGGCTATTTTCGGTAGTGCTGATGATGCCTTATTCTCTCCCATTTTCAGATCGATGTTTTACAGATTTACTCATTGTTGTTATAGTGAATATTACTATAATAAGTTGGGAGGTATTTTGGGATTGAAGACCTTGGTGGAAGATTTATCCATTCCTAGTTCTTGGTTCCATAAACGCCAATTTGAACTTATCCGGTCTATATTTTTCATATGTCGTGATACGCCTGATACTGCTCCTGTTGAAGTTCGAGAGCTTGCGGAGGATTTGGTCATTAAAGTTTTGCGGGATGCCAATGCTGATATCACCAAGGAAACTTTGTTGGAGAAACCGTTCCAGACTATAGTAGGGGCTTTGGTATACGATTTGGCTAGTGCTAACCCACATGTTCGTGAATTGTCTAAGAAGTCTTTACAAGTGTTATCAGAAACAACTACAGTACCTATTGCGACTATCATTGGACCTTGTAAGCAATTGTTATTGACACCAATTTTTGGTAAACCATTAAGGGCTTTACCTTTCCCTATGCAAATAGGTAATATTGACGCCATCACATTTTGCTTGGGACTTGATAATACATTTTTGACTTTCAATGACGAGTTAAATAGACTTCTACTTGAAGCTTTGGCCTTGGTAGATGCCGAGGATGAATCTTTAGCTAACGCTCATAGATTATTTGAGCACAGAACCAAGAAACAATTGATAGAGTTGAGAGTTGTTTGTATCAAATTGTTATCATTGGCATTGACAAGACCCGACTTCTCGTTGGGATCTTTGGCGGAAGCTAGAATAAGAATTTTGGGAGTTTTCTTCAAAGCTCTTTGTAACAAGAATTCTGAAATCATCCAAGCTGCTCATTTAGGATTAAAGGCCAGTCTTCTGGAGAATGCCAAATTACCTAAAGAATTACTTCAAAACGGTCTTAGACCAATGTTGATGAATTTGTCTGATCATAAGAAATTAACTATTTCTGGACTTGAAGCTTTGGCTAGACTTTTGGAGTTATTGATTTCTTATTTCAGAGTCGAAATTGGTAGGAAATTATTGGATCATTTAATGGCCTGGGCTCAAATTAATACGTTAAGACAAATATCCAGTCAAGATTTGGAAAATAATCATACCGTTCAAATTGTATTGGCTATTCTCAATATTTTCCATCTTTTACCTCCTAAAGCTTATACTTTCATGGAAGAAATTATCAACACTTTACAGTATTTGGAAGGACATTTGGACCGTCATCAAAACTCCCCCTTTAGAGTTCCAGTGGCTAAGTTTTTAAATAGATTTGGAGAAAACTCCGTGGAGTATTTCCTTAATAATTTCAAAAACAGAAAACTTGGTAATATGTTAGCCTATTTTGTTGGTATGCCTGAATGTGACAACTTGCGGAATTTGATGAAGGAGAAGTTTGATAGTCTTTTAGAAGATATTGAACAAGAAACTGACCACGAAATCAAAGTTGTCAAGTACAGCAATACCGTAGATATCTTGAAGGCTATGAGTCAAACAGAAGATGAGTGGTTTAAGGATCAAAAGGAGTCTATTTTGAGACTTTTCAAGATGATTAAAGATGTAACTGTGTCTAAGAACGATGACGCGGAAATATCCCCAACATACTTCCAAAGTGATCAGGCTATCACCAACATTCAATCTATTGTAATTGAATTCTTACAGAACCACCGCCCTGATGAGATCGATATGCTTTTCACTGTCATTGATGAGTTATTGTCTTTACAGAGAAAGATTCCATACCAAATGGAAGATTATATTTTCACATGTATTGTTGCTTCTGAAGATGTCAAGTACAGGGAGAGGTATTTGGAAGCCAGTTCCAAGTTTTTGACTGACGATGAATCCAACTTGAAAGCTAAAATCTTCATATTCAAGAAATTGTTCAATTTGGTGCTTGTTCATGAAGCTCAAAAGAATGGTAGTATTGATGTCTTCTTCAAGAGAAAGAAATTGCCTGCCTGGATTGACATTTTTCACAAGAACATCTGGAAATCATCCAATGATATCATCACATCTCATACTTCAGGTAAACTTGATAGTTATAGATATCAACTTCTTGAGGCCACTGCCATTTTACTTAAATGGGGTTCAAACTTTATTAAGGATTATAGGAAGGATATCATCAAGTTCAGTTGGAATTATATCAAGCTTGAAGATAATATAACCAAACAAGTGGCATACATTACCACCTCCTACTTCATTTCCGCCTACGAAACCCCCAGTAAATTGGCCACGCAAGTGTTTGTGGCTCTTCTTCGTACCCACCAAACTGATTCCAGACATTTGGTAAGACAAGCATTAGATATTCTTGCTCCAGTTATGTCTGAACGGGTGGTTGAAGGAGAATCATCTTTGAGTTGGTTGAAATGGCCTCGTAGGGTTCTTTCAGAAGATGGGTTCAATGTTACTCAAGTGTTGAACGTATATCAATTTATTGTGCAACACCCTGATATCTTTTTCATTGCCAGAGAACATTTTATTTCTAACATTATCACCGCCATGGGTAAATTAACCATTTTAGCTAATCCAGCGGTAGAAAACCAAGTGTTGGCTATAGAATTGGCAGAGTTGATTTTGAAATGGGAAGAAAAGGCTAAGGCTGATAAAGCTAAACCTGAAGAAGAGGATGAAGAATCTGATGCTGACGCTGAACCTGATCAAAAAGATGACTTTGTTACATCCCCCACCTATGAAATTCCCATGGGTCAAAAGGAAGCCTGTGTTACATTTTTAGTTCGTTACGTTTGTATTAGTCCTCAACGTGCTTCAGAAAGTGAACTTGGTCAAAAAGCATTGGGAATTTTGAGTGATCTTTTGAATCCTGATCATTGGCATGATGTTACTGTCAAATTAACCTTCTTTGAAAAGTTTTTACTTTCCAATGATTTAAACTCTACCAATTTGTTAGGGTACTGTTTGAATGCTCTAGAAGTATTGGGAGTGGTATTGGAATGGAAAACACCTTCTTGGATCTTGGACAATCTTGGGTACTTGCACAAACTTCTTGAAAAAGTGATCAAGTCTGATAATCATGATATTCAAGAAGCATTACAAAGAGTATTGAGAACCATTTTACAAGCCGTCAATGATGAAAAGAGAGATGATTCTATGGAAGATTCTGAAGATGAAGCCAAAGAGTTTATCAATCTCTTAGCTACTACAGTATCGGAAGATTTGAATGAAATGCCCTCTGTTGCTGCTGGTGTGACTTTGTCTTGGACTTTGGCTAATTATAGCCCCAATACATTGGATCCGTTATTACCAACCATCATGAGAACTTTCAGTAAATTGTGTAAGGATCACATCACCATCACCCATCAAGGGTCTCAATCCAACTCCAAAGATGGATCTAATTCTGAGTATGAAGCCAAAATGACTACCCGTTTGTTGGAAAGAATCTTGAATTTATCATCAATGAGAATTTCTAGTTTGGGAGAACAGAGAAGAATCTTTTTGTCGTTACTTGCTCAGTTGATTGAAAGATCTTTGGATAAAGATACTTTGGAAAAAATCATCAAAATTGTCAAGGGTTGGGTGTTTTCCCATAATGATTTATTCCCCACCACCAAAGAAAAAGCTGCTATTTTAGCTAAGATGATGGTGTTTGAAATCAGAGGTGAACCAACCCTTTCCAAAGAATTTTACCAAATTATTGTCGATATTTTTGAAGATGATACTTTTAGTTGTACTGAATTGACCGTGCGTATGGAACAACCATTCTTGGTCGGTACTCGTTCTGCTGATGCTTCTATTAGATCTAAGTTAATGACACTTTTGAACAAAAGTTTGGAAAAAGATATCAACAAAAGACTATACTATGTTATCAGAGAACAGAATTGGGAATACTTGGCCGATTATCCTTGGTTGAACCAAGCTTTACAGTTACTCTACGGCGCCTTTGATTTTGATAAAAAGATTGAGCTTATTGACGAAGAACATAAACTACCACCATTGAATGCATTCCCCTTCAAAATCGAAGATGATGGTATGGAAGTTGATACTAACGAAAGTCTTGAAGAAGTGTTGAATAGCTATAAAGAGTTTTTGTCGGAAATCTCAGACTTGAAAGCTGGGGCTATTTTAGAACCATTGATAGATATGTTTTATCAAAGCAGTGAAACTGTTGATAAAGCATGGTCAACAGTATTCCCCATTGCTTTCAGTTCCATCCCCAGATCGGAACATTTAGATTTCACCAGATTTTTGGTGGTATTACTTTCCAAGGATTACCATACTCGACAAATTGATAGCAGACCAAATGTTATTCAATCATTGTTGGAAGGTATTTCCAAGTGTAAAGAACTCCAATTACCTCCATTTGCTGTGGAATGTTTGGCATCCAACTTTAATGCCTGGTCTCATGGAATCCATATTCTTGAGAATATTGAAGACCAATCCGTTAATGGGAACGCTGACGTTCGGGAAGTCACCCAAGATGCTTTATCTAAGTTGTTTGCTACCCTAAAAGAAGATGATATGTTTTATGGGTTATGGAGAAGAAGAGCCAAATACTCAGAAACTATTGCCGGGTTGTCGTTTGAACAGATTGGTCTTTGGGACAAAGCTCAACAGTTATACGAAGCTGCTCAGATCAAAGCCAGAAGTGGAGCATTACCTTATGGGGAATCAGAATACGCTCTTTGGGAAGACCATTGGATTGCTTGTACTGAAAAGCTTCAACACTGGGATATTCTTACCGAGTTGGCTAAACATGAAGGATTCTCCGATCTTCTCTTAGAATGTGGTTGGAGAGTTGCTGATTGGAATGCCGATAGAGAAACTTTGGAACAGACCGTCAAAAGTGTTATGGATGTTCCCACTCCTAGAAGACAAGTATTCGAAACTTTCCTTTGCTTACAAGGATTTGGACAAGAAAAGGAATCATTACAAGATCTTTCCAGATTATGTGACGAAGGTATTCAATTGGCTCTTAGAAAATGGCACGGATTACCTTCTAAGTTTAGCAATGCTCACATTCCCCTTTTACACACTTTCCAACAGTATGTGGAATTTATGGAAGCCAGTCAAGTGTATGCTAGTCTTGTATCCACCAACGCTCAAAACTTGGATGTTAAGTCACAGGATCTTAAGCGGGTGTTACAAGTATGGCGGGAAAGATTACCTAACACTTGGGATGACATTAATATCTGGAATGATTTGATGACTTGGCGTCAACACGCTTTCCTGGTCATCAATGAAGTCTACATGCCATTTATTCCAGTGTTGCAACAGTCTAATTCTGGAAGTAATGCTAACTCTTATGCCTACCGAGGATTCCACGAAATTGCCTGGGTTATCAACAGATTTGCTCATGTTGCTAGAAAACACGGTATGGCTGAAGTTTGTATCAACCAGCTTACAAAGATTTACCAGCTTCCAAACATTGAGATTCAAGAAGCCTTTTTGAAATTAAAAGAACAAGTCAAATGTCACTACCAAAATGCCAATGAGTTGAGCACTGGTTTGGATGTTATTAGCAACACCAATTTGGTATACTTTGCCACGCAACAGAAGGCTGAATTCTTTACTTTGAAAGGTATGTTTTTGAACAAATTAAATCAAAAAGACGAGGCCAACAAGGCATTTGCTACATCAGTTCAAATTGATCTTAACTTACCTACTGCTTGGGCAGAATGGGGCCTGTTCAATGACCGTCGTTTTAAGGAAAATCCTACCGATATGGTGTATGCTAACAATGCTATTAGTTGTTACTTGCAAGCAGCTGGTCTTTACAAGAATGGTAAGACCAGAAAACTTCTTGCCAGAATCTTATGGCTTATTAGTTTAGATGATAGTTCAGGAACTTTGACTCAAGCCTTTGAGAATTTCAGAGGTGAAGTGCCCGTATGGTACTGGATTACGTTTATCCCTCAACTTCTTTCTTCTTTGTCACACAAGGAAGCAGGGTTGGCTAGACAAGTGCTTATTCGGATTGCTAAGAGTTATCCTCAAGCGTTACACTTTCATCTCAGAACTACCAAGGAAGATTTTGCTGCTAAGCAAAGGCAATTTATGGAGATTTCCAGACAGAATAGTCTGAAGGAGGTCAAGACAGATGGCGAAGAAAAGGAAAGTGAAAAGGAAGAAACCAAAGAAGAAACCAAAGAAGAAAATGGTGTTAAAGAAGATGGAAATGATCAAGACGATAAAGAAGAAACAAAGGCTGACGAGATGGAACAAGATGAGAAAGATGAGCAAGCTAATGGCGAAGAAAATGGCGAAAAGGAAACCAAAGAAACCGAAGAAAACGCCAACACCGATGAAGTTAAAGTTGAAGATGCTAAGACAGATACTTCTGCTAACGGTAAAACAGAAGAAGCTGACAAGGAAAAACCAACTGGTCAAAGAAAGTCTTGGGAACATGTTGATGAGATTATGGGTATTTTGAAAACAGCTTACCCTCTTCTTGCCCTTTCCTTGGAATCTTTAGTGGATCAAATAAACCAAAGATTCAAATGTACTGCTGATGAGGATGCTTACAGATTAAGTGTGGCTTTACTTAATGATGGTGTTCAGTATTTGAACAGACTTGGTAACCCTAGAGATGATGCTAAATTACCACCAGTAACAGAAGCCAATATCACTAGATTCGCTGAAACTGTGCTCCCCAAGCAGATCAGAACTGAATTTGAGAACGATCTTGTCATTAGCAAACCCAACCTTGAAACTTATATCACCAAATTACGCAAATGGCGTGATAGATTGGAAGATAAATTGGATAGACGGTTTGCTGAGATCAATCTTGAGAATTTGTGTCCTCATTTGAGTGAATTTCACCACCAGAAATTTGAAGAAATCGAAGTTCCTGGTCAGTACCTTATGAACAAAGATATCAACACTCACTTTGTGAAGATTGATAGATTCTTACCTACCATTGATTTGGTGAGAGGAACCAATGCTTGCTACAAGCGGTTGAGAATTAGAGCTCATGATGGAAGTGAACATATATTTGCCGTTCAATTTCCTGCTGCTCGTCATTGTAGGAGAGAGGAATCTCTCTTCCAGTTGTTCAGATTATTTGGTGATACGTTGTCGAGAAAAGTGGAAACTAGACGTCGGAACATCCTGTTCACTTTACCGATCGCGGTTCCCCTTTCTCCTCATATTAGAATCATCAACGATGATCCAGCCGATATTTCTCTCCAAAAGGTATACGAAGACTACTGTCGCCGGAACAATAAGGACCGTGATGAACCATTCATATACACTATTGAGAAATTGCGGGCTGCTTTTGATCCTCGTTTACCTAAACCAGATATTATGAGCATCAGAGTGGAAATCTTAAGTGCCATTCAAACGATGTTGGTACCTTCCAATGTATTGAAGAATTACTTTGTGGAGAATTATCCTAAATATGAAGATTTCTGGCTTTTCAGAAAACAATTCACTTCCCAATACGCTTCATTTATCTTCATTACTTATATGATGTGTGTTAATACCAGACAACCCCAAAAGATTCATGTTAATAGAAATTCGGGTAATGTTTGGACTTCAGATATGTTGCCTTGTAAGATTGCCAGTAAGAATGCTTCCTTGGATGGATCTCAAGGTGGAAGACCAGCTCCATTGTTTTATAACGCTGAATTGGTTCCTTTCCGTCTTACTCCAAACATACAAAAACTAATTGGTGAAACTGGTATGGAAGGTATCCTTTCAGTATACGTGTTGGCTATTGCCAGAGCATTGACCGAGCCTGAATCTGATTTGGAACAATATCTTACCTTGTTTGTTAGGGATGAAGTGATTTCTTGGTGTAAACAACAAGATCCTCCACGGCCAATTCCTCACGATAATCAATTGAGAGAGATCGTAAGAATGAATGTGGATATTATAATTAAACGGGTTCTTTCCGTGGGCCATATATCTTCAGGTCCTACGGTGGCTACCCAAAATGTGCTTGAGTTGATCTCACAAGCAGTGAATCCTAGAAACTTGGCTGCTGCCGATACGTTATGGATGGCGTACTTCTAGTGTAAAGTATTAAGTATAAAAATGTAAAAGTATTAATATAAGATTATGAAAACTTTCTATTTCTAGCTAATTTCCCTGAAATGTCAACTCTTGAAGTTCTATCAATTGTCTTGGAGCTTGAGGAAATTCCAAAGCTCGATTCTTTGGCCTTCTATCAATTCGATTCTCAAGATTAGACAACCCTTCATGAGCAAGAAAACAATTAACGACTGAAGCCACAAACCCAGCAAGATGGAAAAATCCACATATCCATGTGACTATTTTTATGTACGTAGTTATATCTACTTTCACAGAAGCTTTAGATTGTTTATCGTATTCATACAGATACATGGATTCAATCAGAATAACAGAAATCACCGTTGGAATGATCAAGATTAAACCTCCAAATTGTAAAAGCATTGAAATTACCAAATAGTTGAAGGATTTAGCACTAGGCACTATAGCACCTAGAGGGAATATACCACAACATATAGTAAACTAATGTTAGTGTTGTAAGCTTAAAAGTAAACAAAAACATACCATTATTCCATCATAAAGACACGACAAAATCGATATAGCAGGTCTATTGATAACTTCCTCACATGGTACTTGCAGAAAGATACAAATGTATTGTAAGATTAAGACGATCAAGTACAACAGGTAAAACCGATTGACTCTTTTAACATCGTATACTGAATCGATATCTACTATACGACGCTTGTCCAAGTCAGACGACACCAAGTTGGAACTGGGCACATCGAATATGACGTTATGGGGAATTTCAGACATATTTTACAAGTGCGCATCACAGACTGGTATACTTCCACCACAAAATCAACAAAATGTAGACAAAGGTTGATAAGTTATCAAAAGTCAAATCAATTGCTTTGGGGTGTAGGTGGAACAAAAGGGTCTGCTCTTTGGGTCAATCTACCGTACAAACCTCTTTCAAATCTGGGGAATATCTTTTGAGACTGTTCTACTCCATCACTGATCCATAACCCCCAAGCCCCCATCATATTGGCCATCAACATATCGGTGAAAAGTCTATCACCCACCACAATTATTTCATGATTTCGGATCCCCTGATTTTTGAAATAATCTAAGATTTCTTCAAAACATCCAGGCTTTTTGGTGGAGTGTCTAAGCACAGTCACTCCTGTTCTTTCCTCAAGAATTTGGGCCTGTTGATGAGATAAATCGTCATCAGTCCCGGCGGAGTTACTTACAATCAAAATATTCTCCTTGGGGTACGTTTCTTGCATCTTCTTCCAAGTTTCCTAGTAGTTAGTACGCGTACTCTCTATAGCTTTGAATGTACATACTTCGTATTCTGGCCAAACTTTGTCATCGTGATCTTTGGCAAAACAATTGTCCTTATCAAGCACAACACCCTTGATTTCTACTTCACGGTTGGGAATCTGGAATGGTAAAGGAATCTTATCAAAAGACTTAACCGTTAAATGTGGGAGACAAAGGGACGGATTGGCGACCAACCGGGAAACGTTAAGGGTAGCACTAACGTTGAACATATTTCTCTTGCTTATATGGGGTCGTATGTTGTATAATCGGAACAATTGAACACTGAACAATAACTGTTTCTTTGGAATGGTGGAAGACCAAGTATACCAAATCTGGAAAAATGAGCCTTTTCTCACTATCTGAGCGTCCGGGTAAAATTTTCACCTAGAATCAAGTGAACAGCTTAATATTACCATACCCATGAGTTCAAAGTCAAGAGTAGATCGATCTACAAAGTCCAAGAATAGGCCAAAGCCTAACGGGTTCAAGAAACAGGGAGATTCCATGGAAGAAGATGAAGATGACTCATTACAGTGTATAATCTGTGCTGAAAAGTTGGAGCTCGTTTCTTATACTCCTTGTCACCATAGAACCTGCCACAGATGTAGTTTAAGACAAAGAGCTTTATACAAGAGGGATTTGTGTTTGGTCTGTAGAACTCCCAACGAGTCGGTTATCATTTGTGATGTGGTGGAAGAATCAGATTATGATGAGTTCAAATCTCAAGACTTGGTGTTTAATGAGATATACAAGATTCATTTCACCAAAGACAGTATAAGTGAAAAATGTTTGGCTCTATTAGATTATAATTGTTCTTTTAAAAGCTGCCATGAAAAGTTCAACACTTTCAAAGACCTTCAAGATCATATTAAACTGGCCCATAATAGATATTTCTGTTTAATATGTTATAACAATAAGAAAGCCTTTATTGACGAACTAGCATTATATCATTACAAGTCTTTACAAACTCATCAAAGTATAGGAGACGAAAAGGGATTTACAGGACACCCAGCTTGTAAGCATTGCATCAAGAAGAGATTCTACTCTGAGGATGAATTAAATATCCATATCAGAGATAATCATGAGCGATGCTTTATATGTGACCAATACAGTCCTGTGCTAGCAGATTACTACAAAAATTATGATGAATTATACGCCCATTTCAGAGGGGACCATTTTGTATGTAATGTCCAATCATGTGTGGACAAGAGATTTGTAGTCTTCCACGATGATTTGGATTTGACGGCACATATGCTTAAAGAACATGGTTCTTTGACTGGTGCCAACGGTCGAATAGTGCTAGGAGCAGGAAGAGCTTATCAGTCACAGCTTTCCACTTACCAGCAACCTAACAGGAATCAAAGAAGAAGCAGCAATAACGAAGATCATTCGGATACTTTCCAGGTTAAAAAAATGAGATTTGAAGAAAGAGCCAAACACTATTTGGATTATAATACTGATAAGGTAGATGAATTTTTTGATTTCAATAACCAATTCAAATCGGGATATTTAACGGCTGAAGAGCTTTCGAATAATTACAGACAGCTTTTTGTTAAACAGAATGATGAAGAATTACTTATCCTTTTAACTGAGTATAGTGAATTATTCCCCGAGAAAAATCAAAAGCATGAACAGTTGAGAGATTTGGTTGCAAAATTAGAATCTAACTTTAGAAAACCGGATTTCCCCGTACTTGGTGGTAGAGCAGAATCACCTGTTTTGAACATACATGGATGGGGAAGGCATTCTCCTGGAAGTAGCAGAAATTCTTCGGTCGAAAATTTCCCAGCTCTTCAAAAGCCAGCTAGCCAGAAAAAGAAGACCTTGCTATTAAACCAACAGCCCATAAGATATACCAAGGTGGCCAAGTCTCAACCCCAAAGACCTCAAGCTGTCAGTATCAATTCTTCAAGTGATTTAAATTATAGACCGTCATACCTCGACAATAAACCTTCCCCAGATCTGCAAATAGGAAGCTCTTACGGTGGGACTTCAATGGGGGGAAGTTCGTCTTCATCATCAACGGATATTTCTAAATTCCCAGCTTTGGAAAAGAAGTCAACCAAAAAAGCTTTCCCCAGAGTAAATCCTGTGGTAGTTCCACCTGCTCAGGGCTGGGGTAGACCACAAGAACAGAAACCAGAGCCGAAGCCGGAGACAGAAGATTTTGGTATCCCCATAGTTGCAAAAAAGAAAAAGAACAAAAAGAGAACGGTGTTGGTATCAGATAACTTGTAGAATAGCTAGTTAATATTTACGACCACCGCACGACCGAGATGCCATCTTATCGCAACTTGAACTCTCTCGATTAAGTAGAAATGAAAAGAGCTACCAATGTATTTAAAAGAGGTTTGCGTTTTGGTTTACAAACAAAAAACGTTTCTCGTACTGTTGATTTACAAAGGACAATCCCCCCTTTTGCAAATTCTATAAGACCTTTGTCGCAAAGCATACCTAGATTTCACGATGACAAATCTCACACACTCAAGGTAGATGATCCCCAACTTATGATAGCTTTTACCTGTAAAAAATGTGATACCAGGTCATCTCATACATTTTCCAAACAATCATATACCAGTGGAACCGTGATGATCCAATGTCCTGGGTGCAAGAACCGTCATTTGATTGCTGACAATTTAAAAATATTTAAAGATGAGAAGTTCAGTCTTGAAGAGGTATTGAAAGCCAAAGGAGAGTCTGTGGCCACTACTACCGACGATTTAGCTTTTAATGATATACCTGAAAGCTTAAGGGATAAGATTGGCCACCATGCTAAAGATGCTCCTAAAGATGTGAATGAAAACATTGATATGAGTCTTCCTAAGGGTAAGTCATAAATTATATAGCTTGTAAATATTTATATACAATTGGAATTTTGACCTTCCTTTTAAGTTTCATTTTTAAGTCTGGTTTTTTGAAATTTAGCATTAGAGAAGTAAGAAGTAAACTGGCAATTGTCAATGGTGTCTGTCTAACTTTCACCTAGTATAGTGTCTGAACCTTGGCAGAAATTGAAATTCGCAAAATTGATAATTTTTCAACCATGTTCAAGCATTTCAAAAGTATCACCAAATCCGCCATTAGGCTATCTTTGGTCAACAGAAGGTGGAACTCTAAGACCACTGAGTATGCTGCTAAATATCAACAGAAACTTCAGGAAAAAGCTCAAAGTTTAGGGTTTAAAACTGTTGAAGAATTGAACGATTCGCTCAAAGAAGATATCGAAAGTAAAAAGAAAGAAATGAATGTGATAGATTTACTTAAAGAATTGGATGAAAAAGAAGCATCCATGATGAAAAAGGCCAAGGATGACCATCAGATCAAAATCAGATCTCCAATTGATAAGGATGCCCCTATTCTTCCTTATAAGACATTATCATCATTCTTAGAAACAGAAAAGATCCAAGCTCTAAACAAAACTGAGTTGGAATTTATTTGGAGAGCCAGATTCCAGTCCAAAGAAAGATCTTTGGTGGCTCTTCTTGATGCGGTTCAATTCTCCCGTATGTATGCTTTAGCCTTCAAAAACAGTACCTTTATTCTCCCATTACCTAAAGAAAGTGGAGGATACGAGATGCACTTTGTTCAGTGGGCTTTTGTAGGTCCTTATACTACTCATTGTATGCTTACTACAGTTGCAGAATACAAACTTCACAAAGAATACGCCAAACCCCACACAACATTAATGTTCCACCAAGAATTAGCCGAATCGAAAAGCGTTGTTCTTATGAATGGTGAGGTGGAAAAAGAATCCAACATGACTGTTGAAGAGGCCCATCTTCTTGTTCTTGCTGTGCAAAGATTTTATGGTGCCATGCCAAACCAATCACCAAAGAAGTTGGAATTGTTGCAAGGATTCAATAGTGGAGATGAGAGTTTCAACATGGATGATTTGATTAAAGAGGCTACGTCATTTGAGTAGTGACTTTGTATATAATTTTGTATATAGCTTGTATTTTATAGCCTTTAATCTCCCATGCTCATGATATCATCAAGTAGCGATCTTCCATTAGTTTCTTGTGTTTTGGTACTTTTACCTCGACCTCTCCCCCTACCTCTGCCTCGAGTACTGCCTCTGGTACTTCCCCTAGTGCTTCTAGACTTTGATCTTTCTGGCTTGGGGCTAGGGGGTTCATCTTCACTTGAAAGTATCAATATTTCATCTTCTGACTCTACATTATTTTCTTCATAGTTATCGTCTAGATCACTATCACTATCCAAAACAAGAGCGTCACTCTTTGCCTTTGTGGGTTTTGCTGTTTGTCGGGTTTGCTTTTTTGGTGGAGCAGATTTCTTAGATGTTTCAGTCGTTTTCCGTGCTGTGTCTTTTGCTTTTCCCGTTGGCTTTATTACTTTCGGTTCCATACTGAAGTGTGAATCCTCATCATCACTAATATCCTGTAAAACCTTCTTTTTTCTTTCAACTTTAATTTTCGACAAAAGCGTTTTAAAAGCAGCCTTAGGATCTACATCAGTATCATCAACCATACTTTCGGGTCCCATATTAACTAACAATTTGGCTGCCCGACTGATTTCCTTACGCATATGATCACTTAAGGCATTCTTATCTTCCTTATCTACAAACGTTTTCACCGCATCATTGATCCCCTGTTCTGAAAGAAGAATTAAATCTGATTGTTCCACAAAGTCAGAAATTAAAGAATTGATAGTAATGTTACTGCTTTGGATCTTGGGTTCGATTTCTTGCTTTCCATTACGATTGGAAAACAGCATAATATTGGATTCCTTCTTTTTGTGGAATTGGAAAATATCATCAACGTTGGCAACTCTACCTACCACTTTTTTAGAAAGTCTTTGAGGCCCTTCGACATCAAAATCCCCCGTGTAGTCGACTCTAAGCCGTATTAGAGGAAGTGGCGCGTTGCTTTTGAGATGATCAATAACATCCTGATCTGGTTCTTCTCCGGTAATTTCCTTGTCTAAATATTGCTGGAGAGCTTTTTCAATCAACTCTTCAACCTGTTGTATAAGAAAAGATGAAATTTCTTCCTTGGAAGAACCGCCACTAACAAAACCTTCGTCTTGTAACGAAATTTCCTTCATTATGAAAGGTCGTATAGTCTTCAAAGGAATGGGCTGGGTGCTAAATTTCTTACCATTGATTCTAATAAGAAATACTTTTTTATCCACAGCCTCACCTTCACAAAGAGACGTTGCCACGGAAGAGCCAGGTTGAAGAACATGAAACCCCTTTTCGGACTGGGGTACTGGTCCAGGTATGCATTCGTGTTCGTGGCCCCAAAGTACAAAATCAAGAAAGTCCGGTAAAAACAGTTCTGGAAGGTATGACGTTTTAGTGTGAGCGTGATGGTTTTGGTGCACACAGAGGAAATTGAACCATGATTCTGTTTGCATGTTGGGTCTTAAGAACTTCACGTGTCCGTCTCTGAACAATCTAAATAATCTTTCATCTTTAACGCTGGACATCCCGTACAAGGCCAATTGGGTGGAACCTTTTTGAAGTAGAATGGGTGTAACTGTCACTTTATTATTGTCTAGAACTTTTCCAAAATGATTGATAAGACCTGAAACAGAAAGTAAGTCTAACGGCAGAAGTAAACTACTCCCAGTGGCATCATCATGGTTCCCACTTATGGCAAATACAGGGATGGAGACGTTGATATTGGGGTCCTCATAGTTAATGGTATTGAAACCATCATGAGAAATTAAACCAGGATCACTCAACAATTCCAACTCACAAGGTCGGTCTCCCAAACAGTTCATTCTTAAAGACTTCATCACATGGTAAACGGACTTTTTAGACGGTTTATTTACATGAAATAAGTCCCCACCGTGAATTATCATATCTACATCTTCCCGTTTGGCAATTTCCGTGATTTCGTGGAAAGTTCTCCACGAATCGTCCCCTCGAATGGGATCATTCTCTTTGTATCCTACATGGTTATCTGTGGTCACAAGGATCTTTAATGTGTTTTCACCGTCCTTGATCGTTTGGTCCATGGCTCACCAGTAGATCTAACTAGTGCGACTTCAATTATCTTGTAATGAGCACCCTGGACTTGGTGGAACGCCAACAGGATGAGCTAGATAGTATAGCCTCAATTTTTGGCGATATTTTCAGCAATATAACGCCGAAGGAATTGATCTGGAACCAAAAGCCATGTCCTCATTTTCAAGTCAGTCTTGTCACGGAAGATGATACTGAAAAACCCCAGTTGTCTGTAATACTAGACATAGAGTTCACCAAGACTTATCCATTGTCCAGTCCGATTGTCAAGGTATTGGAGCCCAAAGGGTTGTTAAGGTCCCAGACGAAGAATATTGAAAAGCGTATAGAGGAATTGATTCTGGAATACCCTGAACAAGAAGTCTCTTTCACAATCATCACCGAGATAAAGTACATGTTAGATGAGTATCATCAGAATGCCGAAAAAGTGCTATCACTCGAGGAAGAGCGAGAGTTACGTTTGAAACAAGGCCAGGAACAGCTTTTGCAATTGGAGGCAAAGCGAGAATTGGAGCTTGAAGTCAAACAGAAGAAACAGTCTGCGGAGTTGAATGAACAGATCCAGAAGATCCAAGGGGAATACGGTTCCCTCAGTAAAGAAATAGATTCCGACATAATAGGGGAGTCCGAAATCCCTCTTCCAGCCAATATATCTGATTACATTATATTTGAAAACGTTCTTTCAGGTAATGTACCTGGTTTAAACCACGCACTCCAGTTTAGAGCTGTAAAGAAAGAGAATCCATATTTGGGTAACGATGTACTTTCCTCGGTATCCACACAAACAGTGGTATCACCATACTTGAATCCCAAGATCACCAATAAAATTGCAAAATACGGCATTAATCTAGAATTTCTACTAACAGAAATAACCCTAGACGATAAGTATTGGATGTCAGATGAAGGAAAGCGAGATATTCAAAGTTTGGAGACAGAACTTCAACTAATGGTTGGTAAAATACATCCCAATATCATCCTGCTTCTAGGGTTCCAAATAGATAAAATTAGAAATAAAAATTGGAGAATCCGTTTGGTTACAGAGTACAGTCCTAATGCGGTATCGATAGAAGAGATTTTGCATGACCATACCACCATAGATTTTGCAATTGCTCGAGCTTGGCTCATTCAAATTCTTCCTGCCCTTCAAGATCTTCACAATGTGGGACATATCCATAAATTAATATGTCCCAATTCGATGTTTTTGATAGACGTTGACCACGGTATTTATACCGATATGGATTCCATTCAAGTCATGAAGACCATACATGCTTCTTATGGATACAGGATTCTTTCCATGTGTCATACCACCAATAAAGGTACCCCCAAACCACATGTAGACTATAAGTTCCTAGACATGGCCATGCCTCCAGCATGGTTTTCACCTGAAGTACTGAAACACACTAAGAGTCATCAGCGGAAAACGGATGTTTGGGATCTTGGGGTTCTTTTCATGAAGATAGTATGGGGTGAAACTTGTTTGGAAGAGCGTTTCAATGATCCTACTGTCTTCAATCTGAAAGTTGCCAATGGCGATATTGAGGATACTCGAGAGTACATTGAGGATTTCTGTGAAATGTTGAATAAAATGGTTCAACAAAAATTATCCAGGCGGCCTACATTCTTGGAATTGAATGCCGTCAAGTTTTTACGGGATGGACCTGTTTTGTCGGCCGACTATCGGTACAGAAATGGTAGGTTTACCACCATTGATTCCGACGAAGAGTCCGACGAAAGTGATGATGATGATACCAAAAAGTTACCTTCAAGCGTATATGAAAATGACACCAAACCACTTGGACGGTACGAAAGAGATTTTGAAGAAATTGGAAGACTTGGAAAAGGTGGATTTGGGGAAGTGGTAAAGGTACGGAACAAGCTTGAAGGAACATTTTATGCTATTAAAAAAATCCGCCATAAAACTAACAAGTTGGATACTTTGTTAAGTGAAGTTCTTTCATTAGCCAGATTGAATCATCAATTCATTGTACGGTATTATGGGACTTGGGTGGAAGAATTACCCGACAATAACGATTATGATGAAGATGATGCTGATGATACTCAAGATACTGAGGAGCCCGATATTGTACGAAGCTCATTCTTAGGTAATAATGATAGTTCCTTCCAGGTAGACTTCATTTCTAATTCTTTTGATGCGAATATCACCTTTGGATCAGATACCGAGGATAACTTTGAGTTTGGCAGTAGAAGCAATGATTTTGGCGGAAGCCACGAGCCCAGTGAAAGTGAAGAGGAAGAAGAACAAGTGACGTTGAAATCAAAACCTATAGATCAACTGGTCTCGATGCTTTTCATTCAGATGGAGTTCTGTGAGAATAATACTTTACTCAATCTTATAGAACAAGGGTTACCTAATAACCTGAACGAGTATTGGCGACTTTTTCGTCAACTTCTAGAAGCAGTTTCATACATCCACAGAGAAGGGTTTATTCATAGAGACTTGAAACCTATGAATATTTTCATAGATAAGTCCAATAATATTAAAGTAGGTGATTTTGGGTTAGCGAAAAATTCTCAGTTCTCCCTGGTGCTACTGAATAATAACCAGGTGGCATCTTCAAACGATAAAGACTTGTCTACGGTGGTGGGGACGTTGTTCTACAATGCTAAGGAAATTGCTACGGGGTCATACGATGAGAAAGTGGATATGTACTCATTAGGAATTATTTTCTTTGAAATGTGTTACCACTTGAACACCGGAATGGAGAGAGCCCACAAAATCAACGATTTAAGATTAGTGTCCATAGAATTTCCTAACGACTTTCCTGATTCAAAATACAGGTTAGAGAAAAAGATTATTAAGGTATTGTTGGACCATGATCCTAAAAAACGGCCAGGTGCTTCAGAACTTCTTCAAAGTGGCTGGATGCCTGTAGAGCATCAAGATCAAGTAATTAAAGAGGCATTGAAATCATTAGCCGACCCAGCATCTCCCTGGCAACAACAAGTGAGAGAAACTTTATTTAATCAAACGTACCTGTTGGCCAGAGATCTTATGTTTGACGGGCCAACAGGAGGTAGAAAGTTGCTGAAACAACAACAAATGGAACCAACTATGAAAGATTACTTACTTTTCAACAACATGATAGATGCCTTGTTTAAGGTGTTCAAGAAGCACGGGGCAATTGAAGAGTTTAATTCTGATATTTTGACCCCCAAATCTCCCAACTATAACCGGGAAGCCGTTTATGAAGTTTTGGATAAGAGTGGTGCGGTTTTACATTTACCATATGATTTAACGTTACCCTTTGCTAGGTACTTAAGTCGAACCAATATCACGGTCCCCAAACTTTATCGTCATAACTTTGTCTTTCGGTCCAACTTAAGGGGCCAGGGAGCGCCTGAGAAGTTTAGCGTTGTTAGTTTTGATATTATCAGTAATGACAAGTCCAATTGTTTCTTCAATGACGCCGAATGTATTAAGGTGGTGGATGAAATCCTATCAACATTTTCATGTTTTAGTATGAAAGGATCATCATGTGCAATCATTATCAACCATTACGATATTCTTGATGCAGTGTTGACGTTTTCCTTTGGTAACATTGGTATAGACGAAAAATCCAAACATGAAGTAATGGAGATTTTATCCCAACTTGGGATTGATAGAACCGCCGAAGAAGTCAAACGGTATTTAAGGGAAGAATACAAAGTGCCACATACCATTATTAACGATTTAATTGGTTTATTCAACTTTACAGTAGAGCCCGAAAAGGCCAGAACCAAACTTCAAAAACTATTGGTGGACTCTCCGTTGTTAATACGGGTGGAAACCGCGTTCAAGTATATCTTAAACGTTTTATCCGTACTAAAAATCTTGGGAATAAATGCTCCTATCTATTTCAATCCCTTGAACAATTATAACTGTAAATATTTCACCGGGAACATTATGTTCCAGGCAGTTTTCCAAATTGAAAAAACCAGAAAGTTTGTCCGAATAGCTACCGGAGGACGGTACGATTCATTAACGAATTCTTTAAGTAACACTGGACTTCCAGTCTCAAACGCTGGGTCTGGAAGAACAAAGAATTTTGCTGTGGGGTTCCTGTTGTCTTCAAGTTACTTGTTTCTATTGTTGAAGAACTTACAGAAAAAACTGATAACAGATAAACTGGCTATAAGAAAAGGACGATGTGAAGTTCTTATTACTAGTTTAAGTAAAGACTTACTTTCAGAGTTTGGATCTGAGTTAGTCAGGGATCTCTGGAACTGCAACATTAGTGCCGATACCTACTTGGCCTTTTCCCAGGAAGATTACTTAGACAAGGCAGATTCAGAACTAATTTCTTGGGTTATAATAATTAGACTGTCAAACAGTACTAAGAAGAAAACTAAGAAGGTTTCCACTGGGTACAAGTCCATAAGAGTGAGAGATATGGAAAATGCAAAGGATACCGATGTTGATAGTGGTGATATTATAAAATACATTAAAGATGCTATAGCCACCCGAAGAGAAGATACCATAAAACCTAAAGATGAGACACCTCAAGATGATAGCAGTAAAGGTGACTTTATTTTGGGTGATAGTCCGTTGTTTTCCGTTGAAATTAACCAGAAACCCATTATAGTAACCAACGAAGCCCCTAGAGGAAGAAAGAATAACAAGAGTAATAGATGGGAACTTGAGAATGATTCCATTATTGCTTCTGCCAATTTCATCAAGACTTTGGCCTCGTCTTCAGTAGTAACCATTGATGCTTCTGATGAAATGTTGGACACAATTCTGACAACTTCTTTGAAACAGTCAGATTTGTGGTTACGGAAAATGTATGCTGCTGGAAGTAATGTGCCACGTACATTTGCGTTGAATATTTATAATACTTTAACTAAGGAGGCTGCTAAGGGGAATCGATGGGTAGTGCTTCATTCCAGCAAGACTAATAATACTACGTTGGTGGATGTCGAACGATGAACAGAATTAATGAAGACTAAATAATAAAGACTAATTAGTAGATAGAATCTATCTACTATATAAAGGTTTTCTTCCAATCCCAATACTCTTGCAATCTTAACTTAGCATAATTAGCATAGTTAAAATCAATATTGGAAATTTCACTTTGAATAACAGCCCATATTCCCCAGTAAAATCCTGGCATTCCGTAGTAACACAGAATCTCATTTATTAACCCATTAACATCTTCATCATCAGCATCAAGATCATTCAAATATGACTTAACCCATCTTCTTAATAAAGCGTTGTCAGTAGTTGGCGTAGGGATGGCAGATCTATCACAGTCAAACCCTTGCCATTCAGCCAAATGATTGGCAATATCAAATGCTCTGGGTGCGGGAAGCATATATTCATAATCAATAAATTTGATGGGGTTGTTTTTCAAAAGTGGTAAATCAACTACTTCTTGTTCAAGTAAATCTTCCGACTGAATGATGATGTTCCCAGAAAGTAAATCACAATGAGACGATACAATCGGGGAAGCTTTCTCTTTAGCAAGAGTCTCTTTCAACCAGGCGAATTCGGCTTTGACTATATCTCGAATGTTATCTTCAGTAATATCTTTGGTGCTATTTTGCTGAAACGATTCTATAAGTTGTGGTATTATAGGAACAATGTTGATCCAGTCCTCAATTAATTCCCAAATACTCGAAATGTATTTCTTTTTAGGTTTTCTCTCTCTTTTGATTTCATCCTGAACAGGTTTTAAGTCATGCTTCAACTCTTTTGGTCTGAGTTGTTCAAACAGTTTCCGTCTGTGGGATCTTGTATACTCACGAAGCTGATTAACTCCAAGGTTAACTTCTTTAATATTAACTCGCGTATGCCAATTACCCAATTGTTGCGCAATTAGGGGAAAAAGGTTTGGGTGTTTTAATTCGGTAGGGTCCAAAGATCTCCCTTGAAGAAACCCGTAGATCAAACCATTTTTGAATCTTCCATGAACAGCAGGAGCTAAGTTCATGGAATTTAACACTAAATGCAGAATAAATTCTCGATGTCTATCAATAATTAAATTGGTTCCTGGTCCATACACTCTCATAAGCACATTATCACCAGTGGGAGTGTAAGTACAATGCAATAACATGTTCGTGATACCTCCAGTGAGTCTTTTAACCACTATTTGACCTTTTTCGGCCCATGATTTCAGAAACACTTTCTTCAAAAGTTCCTTAATTTGGGAATAGTTGTCACTTAAATTATCTGGAAGGTCAATTGAATAGTCGGGCAAGTAAAGAGCATGGGTGGAATAATTGTTTAGCACCGATGTAAGGTATCCATTTTCTTCATTGGTATCACCAGTGTCAGACTCTAAATCAGACAAAGATGGGTTGTTCAACGTGTACAAGAGATTCTTGTTCTTTATTTTGACAGGCGGGGGAGAATCTGAGTCAGGCTGAGTTTGTGCTTGATCACTATCAATGGCAATTGAAGGTGGAGTAATGACTTGACTGGCAAATTCTGACACCGTGTTGACAGGAACACAGTGGATACTCCCACCGGACACAAAACAGTACACTGAAGACATTGTCTAGCCGTTTGAATAATCTGAATTATCAACGTTCGCGGATTTGTCGTGTGATCGAGTTTTCCACAGATAAGGTACGAAGGTTTATGTAACATTCACAGGGGATTTAGATAGAATGCAGTGAAAGAAAGACTATAAAGAAGAAATGCTACAAAAGAAACAGCCGACAGTAAAAGAAATAAATGTTTATTTAAACTTCCTCTTCAAGAGTATTGTAATTGTAATCCTCCTCCACCTCTTCATGGATTATTAAAGTAGGTTCAAATGCTTTTGGATGGGTCAATGCTGGGAAATATCTGAAATAGGACCAATAAGCTATACGAAAACCTATTACTCCTCCTACTATAACATCTATAAAATGGTGACGGTAATCTTCAGTACGACTCAAGGCAATTAAAATGGCCCCAAAAAATGGAATCCAAGCCACAATATTTCTCCAGGCCCCAGTATTATAATTTCTAATTATCATTTGTCCACTAAGCCACAAAGAAAGGTACCCCAACCCAGCAAAACTTATACTAGAATGTCCCGAGGGTGTGGTCCGAAACCCATCCATCAATCTGTCAATATTATCAGTGGTACATACATCTTTAGCGTAGACTAAGATATCTCTAGGCGCATCATCTTTAGGTATACATCTGGCCAAAAAATCTGGACGGTGTCTTCCAATAAAGTTTTTAAGAATGTCTGTTACTACACTAGTGGTAAGAACACTTATCAAATGGCCCAAAACTGAAACAATAGTAACATACAATTTATTGACTGGTTTGGTGAAGATTAAAGAAAACACGACAATTGCCGCCAATGGAACCCAAAAAGCATAGAAAAAAAGGGCAGCATTGGGGACTCTTTCGTGCTCTGCAAAAGGATGGGATATAGTCAAATCGTTTATGAAAAATTGTCTTTGGAAAGGAGTAAACCAGTTCAATACAAAGAATAGAACTATTAAACTTCCAACAAGAAGAACATCAGCGAACCTCCATCGGATCAAACTTTTCATAGTTCCATTTCGGTCAAGACCAAATGTCACCCGGTTGTAAGTATCGTCCTTATGAAAGTAATTCATAACGTGGAACAACTTGGCTTTTACACTGTCCATATTGCCTGGGTCGCGTCTCTGATAAAACAATTGTTCAGATAAAACAATTGTTCGCAACTTTTGTAAGGATCATTAACAAACAACCCATGAGTAACATATACCCTGACGACCCATGGAAAAATGGGTGGGCTAGTGATGAACCCGCTAACCCATTGAGTGCAGAGAGTACCGGTGATGTTTCTAATTACTTAACGTCTTCTCAATTGTTTGACGAAACCCAGCCAACTCCTAGTAATGACTTTAAATTTGACGAGAACAAAATTCCTTCCAGTTTCAAAGATATTTATAATCAATTGAGTAAATCCATTGTTTCAGGGAACGATTTTGAACAAGAGGTACTTGACAAGTTGGTTGAAAACCATTATTTGACAGGATACCAAAGAACCAAACTTATCAATACTATTTACGATCAAAATTTAATTCCATTATCCACGAGAACCAATTTCTTCCAAGCATTAGGATTGGTGGCGTTGGAATTAGATTTGGCTGGAACTGGGGATTATGTTACGTTGCAATTCAAAATATCTGATTTGCCGGATTTTTCTCTGGAAGTGTATAAACTTATCATTTCCGATACTACGCAACATAATGATTTCACAGCTGATCAAAGTGGTAACGAATTTAACGACCCTTTGAATTCCGCTCAAATAGACGAAGAGGATTGGAGCACTAGTCATACTCCTAAAGTTTCTTCCAAACCAGAAGACGAACCCCCAGCTGCTTTATCGGAGCTTACTACCTACGTTAACGAATTAAGAGACCAATTCAAACCTTTGTTTGATGGGAATAGTGCCATTAACATCAAGGAAGTACCCGAAAAGGAAGGTTTGTTGTTCAAACATATCAACTACGTCATAACACATAGTGTCAATCTTGGTATGAACTCTCCTGCTGGTAACAAGAAAGTTATCAGAAGATATTCTGATTTTGCATGGTATGTACATTTTGAAAAACTGTATTTTCTTTTACTAACATTAGGTTATTGGAGTTTCTCTTGAAGAAATATCCCTTTAGGATGATCCCCGGGTTACCCCCCAAAAAATTCACTGGTATGTATATCATAGCTTAAGGCTACCATTTTGAACAATACTAATAAACTCAGTAGGAGCGTCTCCAGATTCCCAATTTTTACAAAGACGTCGTAGAGGATTACACAGATTTTTAAACCAAATCATCAAACATCCCGTTCTTAAGAAAGAACCTGTAGTTGTAACATTTTTAAGTGTCCCCACGGATTTGTCCAGTTGGAAAAAGCAAGCAAACATTGACTATAGTTTGGAATTTAAAGGGGTCAAGATCCTGCCTCATTTCATGAACAGTATTTGGCCTGCTATGGAACTGAATTTTCTCAAAGAGTGGAAGACTGGTGAGTCAAGCATCCAACAGTTAATTGATACGTGGACCAAGACCGTTTTACTTGTCGAAAGATATGAAAGAAGGCAGCAACAGATTACATACGATAATAATAAGTTTGTGGAGATGATAGGGAAGTTTCAGGATTTAAGTACCCATGTGTATCCCAGTTCAGATGAGAAAACTGCTTCTGTAATTGCATCTATCAATAGAGATGATGTTGGTAGTATCAACAACTCATTAAGTTCGATTTCAGAATTTTTCACTACTTCCAACCAATTCATTGTCGATGATACTTATTCGGTCAATACTTCAGTATTGGAGAAATTTAAGAATTACTTGGACTATTTATACTCATTTTACGAATTATTTGAAAGGACCAAAAAACTTCTGGGAAATAACATCCCCCAATTACAAGTGAAAATTAAAGAGAACGAGGAAAAGTTTAATAGATTAAATAACGAAGCTGCTGATATTAAAGGAAGTGATTTGGCTAAAATAAAGCAAACCATTATTAATGATAAACAGGAAATGTTCCAACAACTTAATAAAGATTGGTTAATAAAAGAGTGTTGTTTACAGGAGTTTATCATGTTTCAGGAAACACAGTATTTATTGAGTGAGCTTTGGATAGAATGGAGCAAGGGCAGGGCCAGATTTCAACAGAAACTAGCAGGACTTTATGGCAGTATGAACGAGACCGTTGGAGATATGCCATTGAGTAGGTAGAGTAAGCATACAATATAGAAGATAAAAAAGTCAAAGAAGATTAAAAAATTAAACAAGATCTAATTTTCATCGTATAGATTTCATTTGTATTCCTATATACATTTAGTTTTCAATCCCTGCTATACTCCTCCATTTCTTCAACAAATCATGATCTATAACCTCCAAATCCTCATCAAAATATTTTTTAGCCAATACCTTGCTAATATTCAATTCCTGCTTGGCTTCTAAATACAATTTCTCGTCATTAACGAGCCTTGCTAGTATTTGCCCTACAAGAACTCCCAACTTCCCTCCTTTAGGATATCCATCGTCAAAACCTGATTGAAGACTGGTCTCTTTTGCGGATGATAAACCATCCAAATAGCCTTGTTTATTATGAGCTCTCCTTACATCAGCCAAACTATCTTCTTCCTCATCTCCCCATATATCATCTACGGTTATATCGTTTGGGTTCTCGGTATTGTCATAAATACTTCCATACCCTTGTTCTTTTTGGGCCACTTCATCTCTCTCATCTAGATTCTCTCCCTGGTTTATCTCATCTCCCTGTTTTCTTCCACCCTCCTGGTTTATCTCTTCCATCCTTTCGGCCACCCGGTCTTCCATCTTTTTTATTAAAACCGTTTCACCAGCTAGCCTGCACATAACCCAAAGCTGTCTTCATCTACGATTGCCCGCACAAGGAAAATTTCTCCTGAACACAAATTAGTCAATCTGCTTTTTTAAAAGATAAAGGTGCTGGTAGCCTGATATATAGAGGATTATAACCGTTTAAAAGATTAATAAGACACGTAGTTCCCAGACTGTCCTCAATAATAGATTAATTTTTTCCTGTAAAATTAAAAGACTCGATTGTTTTGCCGTCCATACCGCATTCATAAAATGACAGAGAATATAATTACCCAAGTGAGTCAGGACAGCTATCAGGGGCAAACCTACGATGATGTTAATGGCATAGACTACAACTCCAAGATCCACTTGAACACCCGAGGTATTAATTTCACCATAACTAGAGACGAGTTGATGAGTTTGCCTGAAAGTATACTTTTATGTTTATTTCCCAATGGCGTGTTTCTTGACCTCGACGGTAACGTAATCAATAATTTAACCGAAGAAGACGTGGTGTACGTTAATTTTGACCCCCATTGTTTCCAATATATTATAGATGTGTTCGGAGAAGCTCAAAGTGATCTTGAAAAATTATCTATATCCTCACCGCAAGTTTCTTTGAGTGGAAAAAGTGGCCATGATGGTGCCCTTCATGCATTAAATACCAAACCAGCAATAATAGTATTAAGAGAAGATTTGGATTACTATGTAGTGCCTCCAGTATCAGGATTAACTGAAGATGACATGAGATATTTAAAAGTGGAAGTTTCACAGCAACTTTTAAAAAGTAAGTTTGTGTTTAGTGGGTTAGGTTATGACATCAATCAGCCAACTTCCGATCAAGAGTTAGGACCAGCTGAAAAACATTTGTTTGATATGTTATGTTCATCTGGATTTGATCCCTTGAGTGTTTGGGGTTCTAGATCTATGGAACCTTCAAAATGTATGCTTTTATCATTACTGTTGGTACGACTTAGAAATGGAGAAACCCCTAAACCCACTCCACCAGAATCACCCAATTTAGCCCCAGTTACTTCTAACGCTTCAACAGCTTCAAGATCTAGAACTCGGATAGCAAATTTAGCATCCTCAGCTTCTAGAGCCGCTTCAAGATCTTTATCAAGAAACAAAAGAGATAATAATAATAATAGCAAATTACTTTTATTCTGGAGAAAACCCGCCCGGAAATGTTGGTGGTCTAATCAAGTAGCCGAAATTGATGTTAGAACTCCCAAAGCATCCTCATCTAACTTATTCAAGCACTATAATCAAGAAACTATGTCAGTTAAAGTTCATATGAGAAGAGTCTGGACTCTTGAATTATCGGTTATAGGCATGCACTAGAATGTATTGCGTCACTAGTCTACCAATACTTGGTCATACTATCTCCATGTATTATTAAATAGCATAATGTATCATTTAAAATCTTCAGCTTCTTTTTTTTTGAGTCTCATTTTTCAGCCTGCGATTTTTCACGACGCGTTTACCAATGGTGTCGGAAACAGAGAGATCCGCCAGGATTGAACAGTACGAGCAAGAAAGAATAGAACATACTCCATGGGTGGAAAAGTACAGACCCAAGAATCTTGATGATGTGGCTTCCCAAGAACACACGGTCAAAGTATTGAAAAGGACTTTGGTGTCTGCTAATTTACCTCATATGCTCTTCTATGGACCCCCAGGGACTGGAAAAACTTCTACCATTTTAGCCTTGGCCAAAGAACTTTATGGACCCAATTTATTCAAGTCAAGAGTTTTGGAATTGAATGCTTCTGATGAAAGAGGGATTTCGATTGTTCGTCAAAAAATCAAAAATTTTGCTAGATTAACTATTTCCAATCCATCCAAAGAAGATTTAGCCAACTATCCTTGTCCACCTTATAAAATTATTATTTTGGATGAAGCAGATTCTATGACCAACGATGCCCAGTCAGCGTTAAGAAGAACCATGGAAACATATTCCAACGTTACTCGGTTTTGTCTTGTATGTAACTATATAACCAGGATTATTGATCCCTTAGCTTCTAGATGTTCCAAGTTCAGATTTAAGCTTCTTGACAACGAGGACGCGTTACGGAGATTACAATTGATTTCTAAACAAGAAGAAGTTAAACTTGAAGATGGAGTTTTACAAGAATTGTTGAGAATAAGTAATGGTGATTTGAGAAAGGCTATAACATACTTACAATCTGCCACCAGATTAAATATATCCATTAATGCGCTTAATGATGGAGATATAGAAATGTTGGATGAACCTGCTACTTCAGATAAGATAACCGTGCAGTCGATTTTGGAAGTAGGTGGGGTGATTAGTGAAGAAACTATAGGCAATGTTGTAAGTACCATTGAGACCAAAAATACCAAAAATATTATCCAACAAGCTAAAGACTTAGTGTTAAAAGGTTATAGTGCTCAACAATTGGTGGACCAATTACACGACAAGCTTATTTTGGACGATACTAAGAATTCACAAGCTAAGAATCAAATTTCCCAGCTTCTTTTTGATGCTGATAAGAAGCTTAATAACGGAACAGACGAACACATTCAATTGTTGAACTTGTTTTTACAGATTTCTCGGGTTCTTTGATAGAGTATGTTGAAGTGGTTATAATGGGTGAGTAATTATAATAAATAAGTAAGTATAATAAATAAGTAATTATAATGAATGAAATCGATTATTTATAAAGTCGTATATAGGTATCACTGTGGCCTTCCGTTGGGTCCTGGGCCGAATTGGTTAGGACCCATCCCGGGAGGAAATTGCATGTACTGTTGGTTTGGTGGAGGCATACCCATGGGCGCGTTTGGATCTCTGTTGAATTGTGGGGGCAAGGGCATACCTGGTGGCGGTACAAACCCTGGAGGTAACATTCCTGGGGGTGGAGGAAATGGGAACATGTTGGAACCACTTGGTACCCTTTGGCCGGGACTGTTTGTGTTATCTTGATTTGGTCCAGGACCCCCAGAATTCTGTTTGTTCATTAACCATGGAGGTAAACCTTCGTTATTACCTGGGTTTTGATTGGAGTTATCTCCTGGTACTTTTTTACTTAACAAAGACATGAAGAAGGAATCATTGGCCGGTGGTTTCCCATCGGCACCAGGAAACCCTGGTGGTGGCATACCCTGCATGGGGAATCCTGGAAATCCTGGCGGTGGAGCTCCCTGGTGCATACCAGGAGGTCCATTTGGTGGTAAGCCTCCTGATCTTTGGGAATAAATTCCTTGTTGGCCCGGAGATCCTTGAAGCCCTGGAGGACCTTGTTGTTGGAGTCCTGGATGATTACTTGAAGGACCTGAAGGGTTTTGGTGAATACCTGGTGGTGCCTGTTGGAGCCCTGGTGGGGGATTTTGCATGCCTGGTGGAGGGTTTTGGCCCCCAAGTCCTGGCGGTAACTGTTGCGTATTTGGTTGTGGAGGTTGAGCACTAGGCGTAGGAGGGTTGGAGCCCGAGAAGAATCTTGAGCCGTGATCAGGAGCTGGTCCCGTAGGAGGCTGAGATGATTCATTTGTCGAACCAGATCGGGAAACTTCATTGGTGGGGGCAGCAGCAGGTGGGGGACCGGTAGGAGATTCTGCAACCGGTTTGAAAAATGAAGAAAATCGAGAACTTTTGGCATTGGCTTCAGATGCTGCTTTCTTTTCGTCTTGCTGTGATGGCTTGACAAAGGAGAAGAAATTATCAACGTCATTACTCCTTTCAGTAGTAGATGTGGAAGAAGTGGAGAAAAAATCACCTTGTGGATTATAATTAGGATCGTTTTTACGACGCTGTTCTTGCTTCCATCTTTCAAAATCCTCAATGGTATCGCCCATTTGCATGTTCAAATTATCATCCATACCTGACGAGTTCCATTCAGGTTCTCCCTCTATGGAGTCATTTAGTATGTCATCAAATTGGGATTTCTTCTTTCTTTCGAAATCTTTTTTGAAATTGTTGTTTCTCTTCTGGTGTCTAGTGCTACCGGAATATTCCTTTTGATAACCATTGAATTTTTTGGCGTTCAAACACCAAAACTCTTTAGGAGGTAACTGGTTGATGATATCTGGATCGGTAGATTCACGAAGAGACAACAATGTATCAATTGAGTATATACGATCATCTTGTTCTTTATTGAAAGTAAATTCATATTTGCTACTTCGCTTTGACTTTGGACTGGTGGAGGCAGATTTATTATCAAACTCAGGACTAGATTCTTTGGCGGCGTTTAAAATGGCAGAGTCCAACAATTGTGACAATGCATTGCTGGCATCTTTAGACTCGTCTGACTGAGCCATTGCTTAATTGTAAATGGGTAAGTGGAAGTATAACAACACAATAGCTGTTAATTGGACAGTTCGCTTCTTGTTTAATGGATTAAGAAGAATAAGACTAATAGGTCAAATGAGAAAAATTTTCGAGGGGTGCGACAATTGAGAGATTATGGTAAGTAAGATGGTGGAAAAAATCGTACGGTGCGTCGCGGTGGTGTAGGGCGAGGGGTGGTGGGAAAAGTATGGGGTAATAACTTGGTGGATGAAATAATGAGAATTATTTGAGTATGGCGTAGTTTTTAGTGTTTTACATGAAACAGTGTTTATATCAAGGTGCAATGTGGTTATAACCCTGGAACAATTAAAGAATCTTTGCCTTGTTTTCAACTTTTATTTTATCACTAGTATGTTTCATAGCAAGAAAGAACGCTACCAAAACTTATTGTGTATTTCTCTTCAAAGATTTGGCTGTACAAGCGTCTAACCATTTTTAGTTTACTTACTTCTTTAAACAGTCCAAAATTAGCATCGCCCTGACTTTGACCTTTTACCCACCAAACTGCATAGCTGCTAAAATACACTTCCGGCTCCGTGGTGACAATTATTTTATGGGTAATTTCGATGTACCCCTAATACCCATATTTAAAGTTCTTGCAATCTTACACTTCTCTGCCTAGCACATGTTTATTTCTCTGTCTGAAGTTTCTCTGTTTAGAATTCCCCTGCCTGTTTGTTACTTCTCACCAATAATTCTCTAATCCCTCTCAGATCTTCTCGATTTGCAACTCGAACTCAATTAAAATTCATTGATTTGGTCCAAGCACTTGATAGTCACAGTTGATAGCTTATCCATGTTTCCCTCAACTACCCTAGAATAAAAGCCCATATTATTAGCGATTGGTTCGTTCCTCCACTTGTTGTCGGCATAATGTGGTTTTGAAACCTGTCGGCTTTACTGTGGTGCCGAAATGGCTTATTAATCCACGGATCCGGAAAAATATAAATTGTGGAAATGTCCCGCCAGAAATATTTTGCAACATAATGAGTTTACCAAAAGACAGTACTTTTGAAGTAGCCCCTTTGGGTAATACCAATGCTTTTAAATCTATTAAAGTCGGTGACAACACTTTGGAACACAGAGTGGTGTTTGCGCCAGCTACCAGATTCAGAGCTTTAGAGGGTCATATTCCCTCTGATTTGATGCTTCAATACTATGATGATAGAACTAAAGATCCTGGCAGTCTTGTACTTACTGAAGGGGTACTTGTGTCACCCAGAACCGGACTTTACAAAGACGTCCCCGGTATTTGGAACGAGCAACAGGTGGAAGCTTGGAAGAAAATCACTGACAAAGTCCATGAGAACAAGTCTTTCCTTGGTATTCAATTATGGCCTTTGGGAAGAGTTGCAGACCCAGCATATATGAAGGAATTAGGTCTTGATATAATTGGTCCCAATGACAAGTTCCCACTGGCTGGATTGGAAGAGGCTGCTAAGAAAGTTGGTACTAAATTAAGAGCTTTAAGTGATGAAGAATTTAAAGAATTGATCTATGATGATTTCACTGTGGCAGTTAAAAATGCTGCGGCTGCTGGGTTTGATTATATTGAACTCCATGATGCCCATGGGTACTTGTTAGATTCTATTATTAGACCTTTCAGTAACAATTTGAATGGTAAATATAGTGGATCTATTGAAAAGAGAACTAGTTTTGTGTTGGAATTGATTGACCATTTATCAACTATTGTACCTGCCTCCAAGTTGGCTATTAGAATTTCACCTTTTGCTCTGGTTCAGCTTGAAGATGGTGCCAGTACATCCATACATCCATACGCCTTGTTCAGTTACTTGTTGTCCGAGCTTCAAAAAAGAGCTGACCAAGGGAAAGAGTTAGCGTATGTCTCTATAGTCGAACCTCGAGTCAATGGGGTCACTGATGTTGATATTTCCAAACTTAAAGATAGTAACCAGTTTGTGCTTGACATTTGGAAGGGTGTAGTTCTCCGTGCTGGTAACTACAGTTATGATGCTCCAGCGTATGACAATTTGAAGAAAGATATTGATAATGATCGGACTTTGGTTGGGTTTGCCAGATATTACATTTCCAACCCTGACCTTCCAAATCGTCTTAAAAATGGTTATTCTTTGGTACCCTATGATAGGCTGACTTTTTACACCAAGCAAGAGAATTGGGGGTATAATACTTATACCAGATATGGTGAGACTAATGAGTATAAGGAAGAGGAAGAAAGAAAGAAGGGCCCTAAGAAGATTGTTAATTGAAATGGTAATTATACCTGAACAGTAATTACACCGCCAACAATATAGTTTACAACTGTAATAGATTACATTTAAAATACATATCCTACATCAACCCAAATATGGATTGTTCAACAACGTTATCTCTCTGCACATAGCAAACCAATCTATCTCTCGTAGATGTTCATCCTTCTCTTGTTTCTGTTGTTCTTCCCATTTAAACAACTCGTACATAAACTTCAAGTTTGGTTGAATAATAATATTCAATCTTCTTACTCGCACATAAAGATAAGCCTTGGGTAAGTTAACCTTAAGTCTTCTCATGACCTCAGCTATGACCACGGTGGCTGATCTGGAAACACCTACACGACAATGAATAAGTATTTTGGTTTGTCCATTAGATTTCTTGTACTCATTATCAATATAATCCAATATCATTGGTAGTGGACTTTCCAATTGATCTATTCCATCGTCTTGTAAGTTGTTAACTTTCACCACCTGGTCCACCGATAGGTTGGAAGTAGCCGGTTTGGGAAGAATATTATACACTTCAATATCACCACCACTTAATTCATCAATAATAATATCATTCTCACGTTGAAATTTATACCCATTAAGCCACATGAGTGGTTCACCCACAGAAATAATCTTCTTTATACCCAACCGAGAAAGTAACGGTAAGCAGTTAGCATGTTTTAATGATCCAAGGTAAAGGTAGGGTAAGATCCTCGAAGGTAAAGATCCTTCTACTTCTGTACACCAATCAGGTTCATATTCTAAGAATGAATTTTCCATGGAGGAATCTGAGGAACTGGAAGATGATAATGCATCTTCACCAAAAGAAGTGGTATTGGTGAACGATGTTGGCGTTTTGGTGTCAAGATAATTCAATCTAGTAAACCTTTTGGGTGTTAATAAAGTTTCATTAATTTCTTCACAAGATAAAACTTCCACTTCATCCCAATCAATATCGAATTTTCTCAACGGTGAATACTTTCGTATTATGGGCTCCAATTTTTGGAGGATTTGAACATCAGTATTGAAGATGTAAAAGGGCCGGCCATACTTAAGATGTAAAGTAATAATGGCATCATTTACCAGACAATTGGTGGAATAAATAATATAAAACATGTTTAACAATGACAGCTCTGTATAGCCGTCTGAGCAATAAATCAACCCATCCATAGCTTTTTCTATAGTAGCAAGATAAATAAGTTTACAAACGTTAATAATCGATACAATGTTCTCCTTCTTGATATCGCCAATTCCTATGGATCCTGAAGATGGGAAGGATAAAAAGTAATAATCACCCAAATTCTCTCCGCTGTTGAAAAGAGTCAACAAGCTTCCTAAACTGGAATCACTAGGAAAGGCAGTTGAGTTAAAACAATTAATGAATATCCTATAATTAAGATTGGGTAATGGTAACACAGTTTCAATCAAGTCATCGGATTTAAATTTGGATGTGGTGATGGAATTCAACGGATTACAATAAAGATTCACTAGATGAAGGGCTTTCTTAGTACTTAAATAATCCTTCTTTTTGGAGTATTTAAAGTTGAGGAAGTTCTGGTAATCCCAGGAGTTCCCTGCAAAAAGGCTCCCACTCAATTTGGTAGCTGAAGACATCTTTAAAGTTTCAACTTTTTCTTTAACAGTATACTCATTATCCCAATTTTGAAGACAATCCAACTTCAACTTGACCACCTTTTTAATATCAAGTTTCTTACCGGAAAAATTGGATTTGAGGTTTAAAGTACAAACACTTTTGTTGATATTATTTGTAAAATGATTGATAACAAACACTCCATATGGTTTTTGATCGCTCTCATCCGGCACTTTATTTTTAAGTTTACTCTGACAAGCCTCGACTCGTTGGGCTAACCATAACAATCTAGCGATACTATTGCAATAGTTCAAATTGGATTCATTAAAGCAATAGACAATGAAATCGGAACATATTGCCAGTTTGGTTACTTGAATTTGAAAATTTCGTAATGACACACCGTGATCGGGGTCCAAGTTTAAAAATAATGGTAGGTAGTTTAAACTAAGAACGTCCTTCAAGAACATTTCTAGCAACTGGTCGATATCTTTGGTTTCAGGAAATACACTTGCCACTATGTTACGTAACAAGTCATGAACTTCATCTCTGGAAATATCAATAGGACATAAAATCTCGTTCAATAACGTGCTGTTTTTAAGTACAGGTTCATCGTTCTCCACAATATCAGCATTGACACTCATTAAAAACCGGGCCGTAGGGGGTTTTCCATCAATACTGGTATATATGGCGTTATCAATTTCCTTATCACCATCCTGCTGTTGTTGTTGCTTTTGTTGTTGGATGAAAAACTGACGTTGCGCAAAATTATCACTGTGCAAGCCGTGTAACCAGGGGAACATTGATTTAGTAGGTGGTAATGGTTTGTTGAAATACCAGTTGAATACCGTGTCCAAATCAGTGGCCTCAAGTTTCTTTATAACTATTTCTTCGTTCGTTTGACTAAATGGTAAGGTTTTGAGGTTCTGGTAGAAATGAGATCTATCATCCAAAGGGGACAAAGGTTCTTGAATGGAATAAGGTTCGTCTTTTATAACGTTCAACTTTGTGGTTTTACTCCCAATAACATCACACACTTCACAGCTAGTTTCATCGTCCAAGTCATCGGAAGTAATGTTGAAATTGTGGAGTCTTGCTCTGAATCTATCTCTTTCATAAATAAAATCATTGGAAGCGGATGATGACCGTTTACTATTTTTCATCTTTTCAGGAATTCTATGAAAACAAGACGATGAGGAAGATTCAGACGAATTATTGCCCATAGTTATTGGAACAGGACTGGGGGCATACGATGAATGTGATGAATCAGTACTTAAATCTTGACTTCTGATCAGATCTGACAACTCCATACTTTTCAAACTAAAATCTTGGGATTTCATTTCAAAATTCTCTTTAACCCGCTCTATATCTTGTTGAGTTAGCCTAACCATGGAAGAGTCAGAAAACTTAGATGTTGGACCTGGGGAAGGCGATGGTATGTTACCCGTTGTCAAACGCCCACTAGCCATTGGTTTTCCTAGGGGGCTGGGGCTGGGTACAAATAATCTTCAAGAGAATTAATCAAATATTAATTTCAGCTTTTGTCTTGCTTGTACACCTTGAACTTTACTCTTAAGGATTCAGCCCTTTTAATTTGTTGAAAATTTTATTTGTGAAACAATGTAGATAAGATAAGGCCGAAATTTTTTCAAATGCGATAGGGGAGAAGGGTTCCAAGAAATGCGCATGAGATGCACGGAAAAGCTAAAAGTTAAGCCGATTGGAATTTAAGGGTTGAAGGGTTAGAGGTAGGATTTAGTGGGTTTGATTTTGTACTGAAGGTTTATGATACTTATTTAAGAAAATTTGAGTTGGTATGAATTTTTGGTTTCCGGTTTTAAATTTTTCATTTTAATGGCTTCGATTGGTTGAAACAAGGTTTTGTATTTTTTGGCCAGAGTGTTATAGATTTGAGTTGAGGTATTTAAGTGATTTTTGTTTAAGGGGTGGTAAACGCATTGAAAAGTGTGGAAGAGTGTTGGAATAGTAGAACAGGTGGTTGGTAATATTTAGCTGTAATTACTGTAATATTTCCAATAGCTTTCTTGTTCAAAAGTGAAGTAAAGTAAACTTGTAGAGGAAAACTCAGATAGACATGACTACATTTTTATGAAAGATAAAAGATTGCCTTATGTATACCGGATAATCTTCCTCATCTGTAAGATAAAGAAAGTTTCATGGACAGTGCAGAGATAAATTGTATACACTCTTAAAATACTCCTAAGCTACCCCTAACCATCTACCCCATGTGTCTATTGAACATGTTAATCAACCAAAATACTCATTGCTTCGTCACAAGGCACCCTTCATTATGTCATCTCTTATCCAAGGGTAGCACTTGGATTACCTGATTGGGAAAAGATAAGGCAGATCGAATACGAAATTACGCACAATATTGCGAAAAACATTCTGTACTTAAACGATTAATTATTGATCCACACACATATTTAGTGTCTATTGTCTAGAAAACCTATACATATTATACTTAATTTGTTCCCAACAACTCTTGGGGTAAGCCTTTGGTTAACTCTTTGAACTGAGCAATTATGTCCGTAAATTCTTGCATCATTCTAAGCGTAGGTACGTTTGGCTGCAAATTAACACTACCATGTAAGGAACTCATTTGCTGTCTTAAATGTAAAACGGCCACACAGTTTTCAATTCTGATAACTATATGGTTTAATAAACCCAAAAGCTCGTGGTCCTTGAAAAGGGTGGTGCCCTTTTCCAAAAGTTGTGACGATGAATTCTGTTGAAACTCCTTATGGACAAAAGTTCCACTTAGAATACAACAAATTCTTTCCAACCTCAATGAAATTGTTCTCAACCCGTAAATGGAATCAATAGGAACAGCTCCAAATATTCTGGTGGATGAAACTTCACTGATGTTCGAATCTTGTTGTTTTTTGAAAATCTCATATCTGATTTGTAATTTGGAAGGGAATGCTAAAGTAATATGCTCTGGAGCTTCTAAACCTTTCAATTTCTTTTCTCCAATTTCATAATACTGACAGCCAGTTTCTTCCAATTGGCCAATTTCCTTACCTATAATTTGTCCAGCAGTAACGTTTCCATGGTAAGCCTCAGCAATAGTGACTTTATTATCAATAATGTCCAGGTGAATATTAAACAACGACTTGATTTCATCATAAAAATCTGAACTAATGCAAATCTGACCCCCATCCGCTATGGCACTGATTCTAGAGGCTCTATTAACCATGGGGCCGAAATAGTCCATTCTTCTAGTCACCACATCCAATTCGCACACAGGAGATCCCCAATGTAATCCCATTCTCACCGACAATCCACGATAAATGATATTACCACTATTATCGGTGACTTCAAAACATTGGTCAGTCTCTAAAATCTCCACGGGCCAGTCAGCCGTCAAAAGTTGCTGCTGAACATTGAAACACCAGAGCAAAGCCGAGGTGGGTGATGGGAACGAGACCATAAAAGCATCCCCTTCAGTTTTTACCTCATATCCACCCACAATTCTCAATTGACGTCTCATGATAGCATTATGGATCTTGATGGCTGATCTCATAGCAACAGGCTTAGTATCCCAAAGAAGGGTAGAATTTTTGATATCTGTGAAAACAAGGGCCAACTCACCCACGGGAGGTTCGATTTCATCGTCCAACATTCTTAAAGCAGTATCACCAGCACCTTGGGACCGATCTCTTCTCTTTTTATTGGAGAATAATTCATTATCACGTCCACCCAAGTTGTTGTATACGTTGGAGCCAAATTTATTTCTGGCCTTTTGGTCTCCTAAACTGATAACCATCACGGCCACTTTATCAGTAGCACCATAAGAAATAGCAAAATCTCTCAATTTTTGGGCAGCTGACATTGGGTCGTCCTTCTCCAGTCGAATGATATCCACCGCTAGTTCATACTGGATGAAATCCCATAACGATTTGGTGGCCATAATGATCATGTCATCGGCATTCGTTAATTCTATGGTGGTAATATCGGGTCCCGATTGGGTATGTGGTAAATACTTGAAAAACCCAGCACCACGAGAAACAAACAAGTCTCCGTCCAAAGTACCATCACCCGAAACGTATCCACCGGCAGCTCTTATCCGCTCAAACTCAGCTCTAGTGGTAGGATCATGTTTGGTAGTTAAAAGAACATGGTCTCCATTTTTTCTGGACAAAAGCGATTCTGTATCTCCAATATTAGCAGTGTACAATTTCTTGTCCTTGATGTAAATAACGGTGATACTGACACCAGCACTAGCATCCTCCGCCAAATTAAGTTCATTAAGTTCCAGCTTGACGGAGTTAGTTGGCGCATAGAAACCACCCTTCTTAGCCGCAAGCACACCGTTGATTTCTTTATTTAAAGTCAAGAATGTTCTTCTTAATGCATCTGGAACGTCATTATCCTTAACTTTATCCAACTCTTCCGCCAAACATTTGGCCAACATATTCTTACTAATGCTAGAAACTCTGTGTGCCTGGCTGGAGTTTCCTCCTTTCCCATCAAATGAGGCAAATAACACCTCATTTTCATTCCCTCTGAACTTCTGAATGAAAATATCTCTTGATGACACATGCTCACGAATTCCCATAGCATCACTTACACCGTATCCAATGTTATCCAATTCGGAAGCTGTGGTTCTCATTCTCATTTCCATATTCTGTTCGGGAACTGAAGTGGTGGTTAAAGTTACATCTATCAAACCTAGTACTTTCAAGTTCTTCAACACTAACAAACTATCAAAGTCCTCGCCAGTCTCTGGGTTTTTAACATGGCTTTGTTTAATTTCAAACCGCTTGTTACCGGAAAAGTTTAAATACTTCAACTTGGTATTCCAATGCCAGTTCCAATCATAGGGCCAGTTGGAGATGTTATATTTCAATTGATTGGACCCCACATCCAAGTACTGTAAGTTGGATAATTTACTTAATTCGGCTGGTAAAGACACCATCTTGTTGCTGTTCATAAACAACAACTTTAAGTTCTTGACACTTTCAAAATCATCACCCGGTAAAGCTGAAAGTTCATTACCAGACAAGTACAATTCTACCAACCGCGTCATTCTACGAATGGCACCTTCAGGAATTTCCAAAATATCATTATACGACAAGTTCAAAACCTTTAATTGGGTTAACAATGTAAGAGGATTGAAACATTCATCATTGAGTCTATTGTCAGCCAAAGCTAATGTTTGCAAGCTGTCGGCCAAGGACTGTGTTGGGGCAATACTAGAGGCACTAGAATTAGTCACGCCCGAACCAGAAGCAGCATCTTCTATAGCCTCTTCTATGGTTTGCATATCATTTTTGGAAGAAGACTGTTTAATTTTTTCTGGTGATAATTCCAAAGTCTTAAAATTAGCTGTAGATGAGATTCTTTTGGCTACCGATAATGGAGGTTTGGGAAACGAGGTAAGTAAATTGGAGGAAACGTTCAAGGTGGCTAATGATTTAAGGTTCCATATATCATCAGGAAGTTGGGGCAAGTTATTACTGTGTAAATCAAGGTACTGTAAGTTGGTCAATTGCCCAATAGAATTGGGTAATGTTTGTAAATTATTACCATAAAGGGAAAAGTGGTTTAATCTGTGCAATTTACCCAAAGTATCAGGTAAGTTAACAAGGTGATTTTTGTCCAACACCAATTTCTCTACATTGACAATTTGATCAATGAACTCAGGGGGGATTAAAGTTAATTTAGCCTTTGATAAGTCTAATACCGACAATTTAGTCAATGTAGTTTTGAATTCCATATCAGTAATGGGGTTTCTATCAAAGTGTAAAAGCCGAAGGTTTTCCATCTTATTAGAGAATCCAGAAATGGAGTTTTTGGATCCGTAGACAGCTTCCAACTTAGGTAATAAACTAAGAACATCAACATTGGTGATGTAGTTATACCGAATATCCAATCTTTTCAAACATTTCAAATCTGCAAAAAAACCAGGTAAGCTTTTACTTAATTTATTGGTACAAAGATTCAATTTACTCAATTTGGAAAGTTTACCCAAAGATGATGGAAGAGCTGATAAATCATTGTATGATAAATCAAGATCCTTCAAGTTGACTAAATCACTGACAGCATCTGGATACGAATTGAAATAATTGGAAGACAAATTAAGTGTCTCCAAGTTGACTAATTTGGAAAATGATTTTGGTAATGAAGACAATTGATTAGAATTTAATCTCAAATGCTTCAATGTTCGTAAATGACTTATCTTGGGAGGCAACTCATCGATAAAATTCTTCTCCAAATCAAGGTATTGTAAAGATTTGGCTTCCAAGAAATTGGTGGGGAATTTGGAACATCCGTTTTTGGAAAAGGTTAAGCTGGTTAAATAATTACAAGACTGAATGAAATCCAAGGGGATGTAAATAGCCGGATTATCGGCCACATTCAAGGTTTCAATTTCATAAGTATGCTGATGGAATATGATGGGGATATTTTTCAAATTCAAACCGGAAATATCCACATTTACATAATCTTTGGATAATAAAGTTTCTTCTTCATGAGTCAAATTTCGTAAATATACACTTTCAACGACAAACTTACACAAGAACGACAAATCTTCACTACCTATCATTCTCAAATTATCAGCTTCAGTAAAGCCACTTAGTAAAAGCAACCCCATTTGGATTTTCAAAGGATGTTCAAAGGGTTCGAGAACTTTGACATTGTTCCCTATATATACAGACAATTGATAATTTTGAGTTGATTCTAAGAAAAACTTCTTTTGGGCACTTAGTAAAAGATCAGTGGTAGTGGTTCCTAATGGATTTAAAATGGTTGCAAATGTATTATCCTCCCGGAAAACTCTCACTATATGGTTTTTACCTTTAACAGTTTTATCGTGAGAAGAGGTGACCACATGAGATCCATGTCGGGCACCATACAATACAGGAATACCCTGGCGCAGCTGACTCCATTCCAACTCATCTCTATCACCTCCATCAGAAGAAACAGCTGACGAATGCAGTTTCCTCACACCAGCCTTGAAATCATTTGATGCCAAACTACTACGGCCCGTAGGTTCGTCGTTATCAGTGGTGTTTCTATCAGAAAATGATTCCAGATCGGAATTGGCACTGGATTCTGATGTGCTACTAGTAACATCCGAAGTATCCTTGGGCGAGACAAAATTTCCAGCTTTGACGTCCCAACTATCGGGGGCTTTCCAGGCTCCGTTACCGTTACCTCCTGTTGACCCCCTAAAACTGTTAGCAACCCCTGTGGATGATTGTGACTTTCTCAAGGGTGAAATCCCTCCGGTGGCCACAGAGGCAGATCTCAAGTAGTCAGAGCCTTCCCGGTCTTCCGGGGTGGTTTTGACAATATCATTCAAGTCGCCCAAATCATTTAAGTTTAGATCAAAGTTGAAACTACCAGAGTTTCTCTTCAATGTCTCTCTTTTGGAGGTGGGGGAAACTTTTGATTCCTCGTTGGAGTCTCCACTGCTGGCCCGAGACTTCCCGTTGGCATTACTGGAGTGGGGGTCAAACGAGAGTGATGAAATTTTGAATTTGAACTTATTAGACCCTGAGGAATGGGAAGAACTAACACTTTTTCGATTAGACCCTGCTACGTTGGAATTGGACGACGCTGAATTATGTCGAGAGCCTTCTTTGGAGGACCCTTCTTGATGCTCAGTAGACACATTTGACGTTTCTGAATCTTTGCGGTTGGAGTATATTAGCTTACCTAACAAAGAGCTCCCCTTTTTTCTGAACTTGGGTTTTATAGGATATGACAACGGTGGAACATTACTTCCTACCCTTCTTCCTCCATGGAATCCTTTATAATTGTGTAATTCTTCTTGTTTCTCTTCACTATCATGAGGAGTGGATTTGAAATCCTGGGAGGAAGAATCTTCAGGGAGATAAACCACAGATGATCTGGGACTGTAATTGTTTTCATCAACCTCTGAAGGATCTGCTGACTTGTCCCTGTCAAATTTAGTTGAATTGAATTTAAACAGGCTCATCTAGGTGGATTTCCAATGTCTGAATATTATGCAATTTTTTTCCTGAGTGCTCGCTTTTGCTTGTTTTAGGAATCGGAATTTTACCGTTGAGCAGGACGGTTGGATTTTATGCAGGTGAAGATCAAGATAGGTAATTAAACCAGGGCAGGGAAGCGTGTTATAAGAGAAAGGGTGTAATTTGACACGGTATGGTGGTATAGAGAGTGGTATATAACAAAGAATGTATGCGTGAAAAGGATTTTATTAAATTGGATGGAAAGAATTGGACACTGATATCCATGTGCTTGAAAAATTCTGTTTCTTATCAACGAAATTTAAGTATCAATATCCCAAGGGAATAATGTAGAATAGACATTGTTTAAAAACGTTTCCAATTTTCCCTCGATCTATTAGCCGGGTCCTGTTGCTTTTCCTCCTGCCTTTTAGAGCCCAGCCCTTCCCCTTAGTATAGATTTCAAGTCGATGTAGAATCAAACCAAAGTTTCAAACCTTAAGTATAGAAACTTTTTCTTAGAGCCTGGGGATGCCATAAAATTATCCGATATAAGGCAGATCAGGGTGACATGACCAATTCATCTTAGAGTTTAGTTCCCACTAAAGTTAATCTCTTTGTTGTCTACTACGAAATTTTGGGCAATGTCCCACATATTTCGTTTCAGCGTCCAAGTTAAAATTTTCAAGGGTTTATAAACCGACCAAACAACTGAAAATTTAAACTCCAAAAACAGTCATCTATATTTTCGGCTCAAGTTGACAGAACTATACTGGCATCTTGCTCATTCTTATTTTCCTTTCTATTTACAGGTATTCATACCAAGGTGAAGCTGCTCGTATTATTTTGGTGTCTACACGTAGTTTCCAAATAAAATTTAATTAACCTTTTTGAGAATAATCGACCAACTTAATCATAAGGTGGAAATTAAGTAATGTCAGAATCTTCCAGAACGATAAACCATAAGCTCAATGAGTTGTTGAGTAAGAGTATGTACAGTCAAGTGATGGTTTTGAAGTTGTTGGGGTTGGAATAATTCCCATTTGAAAATTTGAAACACCATTGATTTGATTCGTCTAATGGACGGATGAAGTTAAATGATTTTGCTTTGCTTCAAAGGTCTTTGGTGTTTCCATCATTAGAATAAACTTTTCTAGCACTGCCTAACCCTATGAAACGTTTCCAATACTAACTTGTAGATAATATCAGTAAAACGAAGCTCGATTCCTCCACCGCCTTAAACTATGCTAATGTTCTTAAATCGAATATCTTGGGTAAAGACAAACAAGAAAAGGTTAACCTGATTGTTGTGTTGGCCAAGTTGTTGGATTGCATTGTTGGTGGTGAGTCAATTTCAAATGAATTCACCAAAATCCTTGACCACACGTTATTTTCCACTTTATTCTCCATAGTCAGCTCCAATATGTCAACCGAAACCTATAAAGCGATTTTGAAAATTTCCGTGATTTTAATTTCTGGTAGTATTTTCAAATTGAAGGATGATTCTGTTGACAAGTATTTACCGTTATACGAATCATTGATTGAATATTTGGACGTTATCGATATCATGACCCAAAAATTGTATTTACAAGATAACAAAATCACCTATAACACAATAAAGCTTGTCAATGATTTAATAGTTAAGGCTTTGAAATTCCAATATAATGGAATCATTACTTTGGCCGGTAGATTGAAGCATGTTACTTTATTCAGTACTATTGGTAATTTAATTGAAACTGACGATAAGTTGATTCTTGATTCTATTGAAAATTTGAAAGTCTCATACTATAAGTTGAATGAGTTTTTAGATAAAACCAAATTTGACTTGTCAATCAAATCCCATCAAGTAATGTTGAATAACTTATTTATTTTCTTAGAAGTGTCATTAAACGAATATGGTACTCCAGCCAAACCTGAAGAGTATATAAAGGCGGGTTTCACCGATAACCCCCGGAAGTTTGTTGTTGATAATTTCACTATTTTATTGGCTATGGATTTGAAGATTTTTTTGAAAGACCCCAACATGACTTTTAAGAAAAAGTTCCACGAAGAATTAATGATGAGTGATCATAATAGAACTTTCCCTTTATATTTATTTATTGAAAGAGCCACGGAGGTGTGGATTGATATTTTCCACCACCGAGAAAAATACCCCAACGTTTACAACAACATTTTAAGTTGGGAATTAATGATTTTCTATACCATGAATTCTTGTTTGATTTTATGGCAAGAAACCAGAGCTCAATTGGACAATCCAAACGATATAGGGAGAATCTTAGAGCTTGTGAAAGGAAACATTGATGTAATTGAAACTGATCTTGGTAAAAAGGATAAGCCTATAGAAGAATGTCTTGACTTGACGGCAAATAAAGACTCTGAAGCAATGAGAATAGATCAAATTAATAGATTGAAAGAAAGTTTTTCGGATAGTTGGAATGGTAAATTGAATGAATTTAACAAACACCTTGCTTTAGAAGTAATGGATTTTGTATGTGAACAAAGAGTAATCCAATTATTAAAAGGTTCGTGGGTTTATACTGAAAATCATGGAGAAACTTTGATGAGATCAAGCAAGAAATTTTCTTCAGGAGCTTCAACTTCTCCTTCTACCAACAAATATTATTTTATTCTTTTATCTCCCAACAGACAATTTGTGTATTATAAGGAATTCACGGAAAAATCATTAACCAAACCATCTTTTGAAGAAATGGAACAACAGTCTATTAAGTTATCAGATATTGTGGATTTACGGTCAACCAAGATTGGAGACCAAGTTGGAGAGGAAGATAAGTCTAAAAATAGCAGATTGATTTCAATTCAAGGTACCATCTCTTATGAGAAGATCACATTAATGGGGAATAACAATAAGAAACTTTTAAGTTTCTATACTGACACCCAGGTTAACAAGTATGTGTGGTTAGATGGGTTAAAGATGTTGAAAGGGATGATAAAACCCGGACAATTATCTTCTGACACTGAAAAACAATTGGATTCTCTCATAGATATCAGAAGAAACACCCAATTATTAAATTTGGAAGATATCTCCTTGAAACATAAATCTTTCACGGAGACTACCGAGGAGGTAGATGAGGACGAAGAAGATGATGATGATGAGAACGATGATGAGGAGTTCTACGATATCAACGAGTTAGCTGCTATGGCCAACGATAATTATTATTATGTGTAGAGACCTTGAAATGTATACTAAATACCGCGCACTAGTCTTCGCAGCTCATCGCGAAAAATTCATCTACCATGGCAAAGACGAAGAGTACTAATAAGGCTGTCAAGGGAGGTTCTAAGGCTAAGGGATCCAGCAAGTCCAAGAGTTTAGACTTTGTGGCCACCATTGATAGTGATGACGAACAAAATGTAGCCAATTTGGAAGTTTCCAGCGATGAAAACGAAGAAGCCAATGATGAAGATGATTTGAATCCTAACTTTAATTTCGGTATAGAGACAGAAACCGTTCCCACTTTTAACGATTGGGAGTTTGAATCTCAGAGAAAGAGTGTTGACTTGGACGGGATCTTGAAAAAGAAGGGGGGGTTGACTAATATTGTAGCAACTGGTGAGGAAAAGCAAGATGATGAGGATGAAGAAGATGAGGAATTTTCTGAATCTGAGCAAGATGACGCCGAACAGGACGAAGCTGAAGACTCTGACGAAGATGAACTTGCTTTGGACGGGTTTGGAATGGGTGTGACGCAGACTGAGGAAGATCTCAAACCAAAGGTTGAAGACGAGCAAGAAGACAAAGAGGAACAAGAACAACAGGTTGAGGAAGATAACGACTTGGATGACTTGGAAGGCAAAGATTCAGAAGACGAAAAAGATTCAGAAGAAGCCATGGCTGCATTCTATGAAAATGGTACTAAAGAAACCGATCAATCTGGTTCCCAAAAATTCCTGTCGTTACAATTATCCAGACCAGTTTTAAAAGCATTGGCAAATCTTGGGTATATAAAGCCATCACCAATTCAAACTGCTTCCATCCCTGTAGCTTTAATGGGTAAAGATATCGTTGCCGGTGCTGTCACTGGTTCAGGTAAAACTGCTGCTTATATGATCCCCATTATCGAGCGTTTATTATATAAACCAGCCAAAGTTGCTTCCACTAGAGTTATGGTTTTAACCCCTACCAGAGAATTGGCTATTCAAGTTTGTGATGTGGGTAAGAAACTTGCTCATTTTATTCCTAGCATATCGTTTGGTTTAGCCGTAGGAGGGCTTAACTTAAGACAACAAGAACAACAACTTAAATCTAGACCGGATATTGTGATTGCTACACCTGGTAGATTGATCGATCATATAAGAAATTCACCATCTTTTTCCATAGATTCTTTGGAAATCATGGTAATAGATGAAGCCGATAGAATGTTGGAAGAAGGTTTCCAAGTTGAATTGACAGAAATCTTATCATTAATACCTAAGCATAAAAGACAAACTTTGTTGTTTTCAGCTACCATGAACACCAAGATTCAAGATTTGATTCAATTATCTTTGCAAAGACCAGTTAGAATCATGATTGATCCACCTAAAGCAGCATCCAAGAAGCTTGTACAAGAATTTGTTCGTATAAGGAAAAGAGAGCACTTGAAATCAGCATTATTGTTCCAAATTTTACGAGATTTAACTCGAGTCCAAATGAGTAGAATAGTGGTTTTTGTATCCAGAAAAGAAACTGCTCATACTTTAAGAATCATATTGGGTCTTTTGGGGCTTAAGGTGTCTGAATTACATGGGTCTTTAACTCAAGAACAAAGATTGGAGAATGTTAACGATTTCAAAAACCTTACGGTCCCAATTTTAATATGTACTGATTTGGCTGCCAGAGGGTTGGATATCCCCAAGATTGAATTGGTCATTAACTTTGATATGCCTAAGACATACGAAATATATCTTCATAGAGTGGGTAGAACTGCCAGAGCTGGTAGAGAAGGTAGATCTATTTCATTTGTGGGAGAAAGTTCCCAAGATAGGGCTATAGTTAAAGATGCCATCAAATCTTTAGAAGAATCTGAAAATAAAGATGGTAAGGCGGTATCAAGATCAGTCGATTGGAAAGAAATTGAATCTTTAAATCAAATTGTTGAAAGTAAACAAGACGTTGTTGAAGAAGTCAAAGAAGAAGAAAAGCTGGAAAAAGAGATCTTACAAGCAGAAATGGAGTTGAATAAAGCATCCAATTTAATGAAACATAAAACCGAAATTGAATCCAGACCTAAAAGAACTTGGTTCCAAACTGAAAACGAAAAGAAAACTAATGCTATGCATCAATTGACTAAACACGGTAAAAAAGTTAATTCTAAAAAGAGAAAAGCCGACGAAGCTAGAGAAGATACGCCTAGATCTTATAAAAAAACCAAAGCTGACAGAATGGCACCTAAAGTTAAGTCCAAGTCTAAATCAAAGTCTAAAGGACCATCCAAATCTAAAAGTAAACCTAAAAAGGGTAGAAGATAAAATACACGATTTTTTTACTGAATTTTTCATTTCTATTTTCTCATTTCTCATTCTCAAAACCTCTAACTTATCCGCGTCGCGATCACTAATGCTACAGAACTTTGGATACCGAAGGCTATTGAGTGGTGGATCGGGTGACATCACCAGTCCCACCAAACTATTGTTTCAGATTGTAATACTCCAATGTTTCTATTACCTTTCAGCGTTGGTGATATTTTATTTAATAAGTTCATTGAATGGGTATGATTTCAAAGTGGACTTCGTGTTCCTGTGGGAATTGATATCCCTGGACAATGCCATGGGATTGATTTTGTTTGGCCTTTGGCTCTTTGATTCTTTATTATGTGTATTTTTTGTTACCATAATTGTTGGAAGATCCAAATTGGCTTGGGATTTTGCATTAACCGTCCATATCATTAATTTGCTAGTGGTATGGGTCTATTCGGGAAAGTTCCCCACTTCAACTTTATGGTGGTGTTTACAAGTTATGAGTGCTGTTTTATTGGTAACATTATCAACCTACCTGACAAGATGGACGGAATTAAGAACCACATTTTTTGACAATATGTTAGATCTGCCCCCATCGCAGCAAGGTCTGCTGGTAGTACCGGAAGAGGGTCAATCTATAGAGATGGAAAATTTGAACAAAACAAATGATAGACTTGCTTAGTGGCAATAGTAATGCATCGTATATAATACATAGTAAAATAGTATCGAAATTATATCATCGGACATCATGTGTCGGTTATCCAGATAAACTTCCAAAATAAGCTCAGGAAATGAGCTCTGAAATTTTTAATTTCTCCCATCTGATTTTTTGGCGTATTTCCAGTGAAATTTGAACACCGCGTGAAATTTTCACTAAGTCCGTCAAGTGTTAACTCTAATCTTCCTTCGGCACCTCATAAGCCTGAACTATTATTTCTAATTTAACTTCTTCGTATATTCAACCGTGGACTTACCCCTCTGGCTCTTTTCCATCTCGTCCAAGAGGCTTTTAGTAAATCCCGGTAATCAACGTGTCCGCACCACCCCCTAAGTCCGTCTGGGGTATTCTGAAAATCATATGCTGCCCCAAAACATCATACCATAAGTTGGGGTTTTCAATATAAGGGAGTTTATTTGTCATAAAACTTCAATAACAGTGAGTTTTTGCCAAAATGCTTGAAATTCTTGTGAAGACCGAACACCTTGATCCACTTATGGCAATTGCCGATGCCATCGTCGGAGAAATTGATCCTAATGAAATAAGAGACTCTGTGGCTAAAGATTTTCCTATGGACAAGTTGGATGAATATTGTAAGCTTATTCCCAGTAAAATCGATGGCTTTAGAGAAAAAATTGCCGATGATATCAACAGTAGTGGGTATGAAGCCAGTAGAATGTTTGTATTGGTGATGAACTTATTACAGTCAAGAATAGGAGCCCCAGTTTTAACTGGTTCCACCACTTTAGTTACTGAAATGACTCGTGATCAAGTGGAAAAAATGTTGAAGGGTTGGAGAGATTCTCCGTTACCAGTTTTCAGAAGATTATTCAAAAGTATGCTTACTTTGATCACCATGAACTACCAAAATCTTGCTGGTGATATTCATCTTGCTGCCATTGGGTATCCAAACGTTACCCTTCGTCAAAATCTTTACGAAGATAAGGCTGTAGATACCTTCACATACCAGATGATGGACCGTGTCACATCAGACGGGGCTGAACTTTATATGCCCAACGTTGATGCGCTTATTATTGGATCTGGGTGTGGAGCTGGTGTGACCGCTCACACTTTGGCCGACAAAGGTTACAAGTGTTTGGTTTTAGAAAAGGGAACATACTACCCTGCTGCCAAATTTAACTTCAGCGATTTGGAAGGTATCAAGAATTTGTACGAGAACGGAGGAACGCTTCCTAGTAGAAGTAATGAGATTTTTGTTTTGGCAGGATCAACTTTTGGTGGTGGATCTACTGTTAACTGGTCAGCCTGTCTTAGAACTCCGTTCAAAGTCCGTAAAGAGTGGTATGATGAATATGGTGTAGAGTTTGCCGCCAATGAAGAGTTTGACAAGTGTACGGATTACGTGTGGAACCAAATGGGAGCCAAAGTAGCCGATGATGAGCATAATGAAGGAAACAAAGCCATTTTAGAAAGTGCAGAAACTTTAGGTTACCACGCCGCTGCCGTTGCCCAAAACAACGGGGCTCACGAACACCATTCTTGTGGATTTTGTTTCCTTGGGTGTAAATATGGTATCAAACAAGGAAGTCAAGAATGTTGGTTCAGAGATGCTGCTGAGAAAGGATGTGAATTTTTAGATCAAGTCAGAGTTTCCAGCATTATTCATCACAAGGGCAAAGCCACTGGTGTCAATTGTGTTGACAAAGTCACCGGTTTCAAATTTAAAATTACTGGACCCAAAAAGATCGTTGTCAGTGGAGGTACTTTGAACACACCTTTGGTATTGAAGGATTCTGGATTCAAGAACAAACATATTGGAAAAAACTTGAAGTTACATCCGGTTACTACTATTTTGGCCGACATTGATTCTTTAGGAGAACCTTATAATAAACCTATTTTAAGTGCCGTAAGTACTGAGGTGGCTGATCTCGATGGTAAACATCATGGACCAAGAATTGAGACTATTTTGCATACCCCCATGATTGAAGCTGCTTTCACTCCTTGGGATGGGCCCAGTGCGTTAAGAAAAGATTGGCTCAAGTATAAATCAATGATTGCCATGTTGATTATCACCAGAGATGATGGAAGTGGTCTGGTATATTCAGATCCCAGAAGACCTGATGAAGTTTTAATTGATTACAACGTCAGTAAATTTGATTCCAAAGCTTTGTTACAAGGGGTATTGATTGCCGCTGATATGGTTTACATGTATGGAGCTAAGGAAATCATTCATCCTCAAAGTTGGACTCCTAGATTCAAGTCCACCAAACCTAAACATGAAAGAAAAATCACCGATAAGGATTATGTAGAATGGAGACAACAAGTCGAAAAGATTGGACATCTGGTGTTTGGTACAACTTATGGATCTGCTCATCAAATGAGTACTTGTAGAATGTCAGGTAAAGGACCACGTTATGGAGCTGTTGATTTGAAAGGTAAATTATTTGAGTGTTCTAATGTGTATGTTGCAGATGCTAGTGTTTTACCAACTGCTAGTGGTACCAATCCTATGATTTCCACCATGGCCATGGCTAGACATATTGCATTGGACATCGCCAAAGACTTGGAACAAAAGGCTAGATTCTAGGTATTTATGTAGTATGAATGTATTTGAAATAATTTTGCAGCCATCTTGTAGTCAGGAAAAATCCAGCTGTATATGGGATTAAACTTCTTGGTGTGCAAATGGGGATGTAGCTTGAATATATTATGACAGTATCTGAATTCTGACTACCTAACGATTGTAGCTGTTGTAAGCTTATAGCTTTTTCGCTATCAAGTGTTGATTCGTAGATTTATTAACCGTGGGATTTATTTACTTGATTGAACTATACATTAACGTTTGTCTTTAACACGCTTGGTCATTCACTAGTCAATCACCAGTGGTTAAGAGACCAGTATGGCATTCCCATCTCTAAGCTTGGTATTTTTTGGCTCTCAAATAAGCTATTCGGGTAGGTATTTTTCCAAATACCAGTATTACCTAACTTCAAAGAAGATATAAAATATTTCCCTCATACTGAGGCCTTTTACGTTACCTCCAATAAGAAAACTATACTATCCAAAACACCAATAAAATCACTTAATGTACTCAGCTTCTTCAGACTGCAACTTTCAAAAGTCACAGATATTCAATGACTTTGTCATTAATAATACTTCATCACATTATAAGCAAATACAAGTCCTAATTTCTATAAAAAAACTAGATGGAAATCTTTCACAACTCCAAAATTCCAAAATCCTACAGAAAAACGTCAAAATCCCCCATCTTGTCCCCCATCCAATCCCCCATCTTCCGTTTCAAATCCTCCGTGGAAACGGACCTTTATCTCTCGCAGCGTCGAGAATTTTTTTCACCCACATAGTTACACATCAGCCAACTCGTGGGGGATCCGTAACAAAAGAGGGGGTGATACTTGCATTGTTTCAGATAATCATACGGCTTCAAGTGGTTTGACATCCCCTCCTTTTCGAAATATTTTTTCCGTTATTTCAGCAAAACTGTCACTGATTAGCGGAAAAAATATTTGCGTTGATCCGGGTTCTTGTAGTTACAAGACTTCGAAGTTTCCAGTCCAAGGCTCATTTTCAGCAAAATCTGATCGCATTTGTTGGCCCTTGTTTAAAGCCATGATATCGAAACATTGGCTGAAAAACCTTTTTCCCTTCGATAATGCATGTCGTTAAAAGTTTGACAGATTATAACGGAGCTCTTGTTCCAAATCGCCAGTCCAACCACCCCACAAGTGGAAGCCAAAAGCGGCAACTTGTCCGCGCGCGGTTCGTAAAAATCAAAATAAAATGTGGGGCACTCTTGATAAATCGATCAATGTCGTCTACTCTCATATCAGGAATCATAATGGAAATGGGTTGATACTGCCAAGGATGCTGGCTACCCCATGATCCCCAATGGTCATTATCCCTTAAACGGTTAAGGTCCCCCACGGATTCCGCAAATTATTCCATTTGGAACCAGATTCAGTACATATCGCCATGAAGTAACCATTGACCAAGGATAATAAAATATTCATAATAAATCCGGCTAGTGGGTAATTCTCTCTGGAATGTCAAATATCATGACATCTTTGTAAGCTTTCCCTGGTGCAAAATTACTCCAGTTGCTCCAACTTCACCGATTATCCTATCTGCATTCCCCATACCCAACAATGGAGTTAAGCGTCCACTCAAGAATTTTGCCTTTTGCGATGATTAGACCGATTCCACTCCAATTCCGTGGTCTCCTATACTCATGGGGTATAAAAGACCCCCAGATTTCATAATTGCTTCCCCAGAATATTAATTAAGAAAATCTAATTACTTAAACCAACTACTCAATTGAACATGGTTGGATTCTTAAAAGTTAAAGGTACTAAAATTGTTGATGAAACCGATACTCCCATCGTCTTAAAGGGTTCGGCTACCGGTGGACATTTGAACATGGAAAATTTCATCACCGGTTATCCAGGTCATGAAACTGAACACAAAAAAGTTATTTTAAACAGAATCGGTCAAGAAAAGTTTGATTTCTTCTTTGACAAGTTCTATGAATATTTCTGGACTGAATCTGATGCTATTTTATTCAAGGATTTAGGTTTGAACTGTCTTAGAATTCCTTTCAACTACAGACATTTCATTGATGATGAAGGTGACATGTTTAAAATCAATCCTAAAGGGTTTGAAAGATTAGACCAAATCGTCAACACTTGTTCCAAACATGGAATTTATACTATCTTGGATTTACACGCTGTTCCTGGAGGACAAAATCAAGATTGGCATTCAGATTCTAGTATTCATATTTCGATGTTCTGGGAATATAAGTACTTCCAAGATGTCATTGTCCACTTATGGGTCAAAATCGCTGAATACTATAAGGATAACACCTGGGTTGCTGGTTACAATCCATTGAATGAACCTGCTGTTTCCGACCACTCCAAATTGGTTAAATTTTATGAAAGATGTGACAAGGAAATCAGAGCCGTTGATCCTAACCATATTTTGTATATTGATGCTAACACTTATGCTATGGATTTCCGTCAATTCCCCAAGACTCCATTTGCCAACTCCGTTTATGCCATCCATGACTACAGTAACTATGGGTTCCCTAACTTACAAGGTACTGAGTATAAAGGTACTGAAGAAGAAAAGGGTAAGTTACTTGCCCAATACCAAAGAAAGGTTGAATTTATGAAGGAACACAACGTTCCTACTTGGGTTGGAGAATTTGGTCCTGTCTATGCTTCTGAATTTAGAGGCCATTCCAACCATGAAGAAATCAACAAGGCCAGATACAATGTCTTGAAGGATCAATTGGCCGTCTATGGTAAGGGAGATCCATCTGGTGATGAATTTCCTATTTCCTGGTCCATCTGGGTTTACAAGGACATTGGTTATCAAGGGATGACTTATGTTTCCACTGAATCCAAATGGTACCAAATCTTTGGAGAATTTCTCAAAAAGAAAAAAAAGTTAGGTTTAGACAAATGGGGATGTGATATTGAACCAGAATACCAGAAACTTTATGATAACTTGATCGATCATTTCAAGGCCAACATTCCTGAAAAGCATCACAAGGCTTTGTATCCAAGACCATGGACTATGAGCCATTATGTTGAAAGAGTTACCAGAGAAATGTTATTCTCTCAATACGCTCAACATGAATTTGCTGATTTATTTGTTGGCTTAAGTTTTGAAGAATTGGATGAGTTAGCCGCTTCATTTAAATTAGAAAACTGTGTTCAAAGAGATGAATTGAACCAAATCTTGAAGGATTATTAGATAGAGATACAGATCCATAAAAGTTTTCTTTATATTTTTCTCTTTGTTTCCTCTTCCTCCGATTACTTGGTCTTCTCAATCAAATCATCTAAAATATTAACAGTTTCTTTGGGACTAGCTATCCATACTGTAGCAGCACTCAACCTAGCCTTGAAATCATTGGCTCCTAAACTAGCAAACTGATCCCCTATATGTAAACTTTCACTCTTTAAAATAGGACAGGCTTCAAGAGTTTCATCTTTACATAAATATTTCTGTAACGATTCCACTCCCAAAGCTTTATCACCAATATCTACCCAAACATCAGAACCTCCATTGAAAGCACAGACTTTAAGAGGATTATAATCTTCTCGAACTGATAGCTCACTTAAAAGTTCATTGAGCTTAATGGAACATGCCAATACCATTTCTTCCAACTGTTCGCGAAGAATCTTGTACCCATTCAATGGGATAATTCCTATTGACCTTTCCTTCCTTATAAGAAGTGTTTTAGAATCATCATCAAGTTTGAATTTCTTTCTTAAATTAACCAAATGATTGAATATGGTTTCCATTATGTAATCAATCTGAGATTTATCCCAATTGATCATTAAGGGCAAATACCAGTCAGTAGCTTCCACAAACTTGAATGTTTTCAAATCATTACAGTATCTAAACAAGTAATTAGACTCTCCTCCCATCACCACCAAGTTCTCCCTTTTAGCTAAGGGTAAATCCTGCGGATCAGACTCATTGATCGCATCAACTAATCCCTTTAATCTACTATAGTATTGACTGGAACCTTGTTGTCCGGGATATCCAGCAGCCGTAACCACTCCAATGAAGAAGCCCATCTTCAACAAATTGACCAATCTTGCCACAATGGGATCTTCTTTGGCTAATGACTTACCATCTTCATACAACGTCACATCTCCATCGAACGTAATCAACTTCAATCTCGAACTATCTTGTCTGTCCTTATAAATCTTTGACAATGCTAAGATTTGGGCCGTATTTAAGATATTTCTTATATCATTAAACGATGGACTCACCAATCTCCTCTTACTAATACTTCTCCGTTCATCCTCTATCAAAAATGCTTCTGTCAAAGGCAATGGAGTGAAAAACGTGCCAATGGAAGGTACAAGTTTCCGGAGCCTACTTAAAGGTACAAATCCCTTTTTGTGACCTTCCAACTTATCTAAAGCAATGGTATGATCAATTAATCGTTCTACATCTTCAAACACTTCGTAATATCTTTTCTGGCATTCTTGAGCCACTTCCAATTCTTTTGACACTATGAAGGCTTCATAATCTTTCAAATCATCAAACTCTTTGAAATTTTGATTAATATTCTCAACGTCCGAATGAAGAACAAACGGACCTGCCAACAATGCTTTGATCCATTCAATGAACTCGTCCCTACGGTGACTCTTAAGAGCGTACTCTACTCTATACCTACTAGTCATGTCAGTTCGGCCTACTGTGATCGGGCTACTATACTCGGGCTACATAGAGCTACAAGTATTCGCCCACGCACTACAGAAATTTTTCATTTATTATACATTATTTATAAACCCAGTTGAGCTCTTCTTCTGTCTCTTTCTTCAGCAATGGACAATTTGATACCCTTACCCTTTGGTAAGGACACATGTGGTTTACCAGCTTCAGCACCAATAACGAAAACGTTAGATAATCTGGTAACGAAAGTGTTTTCCAAAGAGTCTTTGATGTGAACTAAATCGAAACCACCTTCATGCTTTTCTCTGTGAGTGATAACACCAACTCTACCCATGTTACGACCACCAGTAACCATAACTAATTTACCAGTGTCAAATTTGATGTAGTCGGTGATTTTACCGGTAGCTAAATCAATCTTAACGGTATCGTTAGCTCTGATTAATGGGTCTGGGTATCTGATGGTTCTACCATCGTGGGTGACAACGTATGGAATACCTCTTTTACCTAATTGAACCTTCTTAACTTTACCTAATTTGTAACTGGCTTCTTCAGCAGTGATTCTGTGGACAGCGAATCTACCTTTAATATCGTAGATTAATCTGAAGTTTTCGTTGGTGGCTTCTAAAGTGATAACATCCATGAAACCAGCTGGGAAAGTGGAATCAGTTCTGACCTTACCATCAACTTGAACTTGTTGTTGCATTAAAATAGCTTTAACTTCTCTACCATTTAAAGCATACTTCAATCTGTTTCTTAAGAAAACAACCAAAGGTAAAGATTCTCTTAATTTGTGTGGACCAGCAGATGGTCTTGGAGCGTAAGTTCCGGATAATTTATCCAACATCCAGTGGGATGGGGCATTTAATCTTTTCAAATGTTTCTTTCTAGAATTGTTAGTATAAGAGTTGATATTACTTGATATTTCACCTTAAGATAAATGAAGTGTCTGTTCTTACTGGTACAAATCAATTTTAAAGAACTAGCTTTAGTTCCCAACCTCCGAAAAACTTTAGTACAAATTTTTAGAAAACTATAGTCCATAGATCCAAACCTTAAAACCAACTGAATGACCCAGTTCAAACACAACAACTCCACCTATCTTAATTATCATGACAAGGCTCCCTCCGAGTAAAATACTGGTAGACCATGACTAGAATATTAAGTTTTACGCCAGTAAACTTTAACATTGTAGTATCACAACTTCGAAGATTATTCATCTCCAGAAAGCTCCATGGGTTTATTGGTGATATATATCAAGATTTACATCTTTGATATTAACATACGGGCCTCTTGCCATTTTTATCGATAATTAAAATGTAGTAGTAGTTGAAAATTTTTGGTGAGCGAAAGAGTGAAAAATAAAATGTTGTCGTGGAAACGGCAAAAGTCACCTTCCCGCACGCTTGTGAGGGCTATAGCCCTATCACATAAAAGTGGAGAACAACAATAGTCGTAACTTTATAGTGGAGTTACACTTAAGGTTAATCTCCTCAATTAATACAAGTGACTATGAAAAATCACACCTATGATGTGCTGTGATAGGGGTAAAAAGTTGGCCCATCAACTACTCTTATCTCTTAATAATGAGAATCCCCAAAAAATACTTGTGGGGAATAGTCACGGTTTTTTGCAACAACCAAAGTAGGTGTGAAATCTTACCAGGTTTGAGCAATTTCTGGTCCAGCTTGGCCTGTCTTGTCAAAAAACGACTCGGGCTCGGAGTTTTATAGCCCCGGAAAATGACTTATTATGGGCTTGGACTTTTCAGAGGTTTCTTAGAGAATACAGTGTACTTAAATTTGCTTTTAAATATATTTTATCACCTAAAACCTAATGTATAGAAATGAAATGGGAACCTCCGTTGTTTTCGATCAAAAGACAGTGTCTTTTGGTTCAACGTATTTGTCTGTGTTTAAAGCAGATTTACCAATTGTCATCTCTTCAACTTCTGCCTCATTCTTTTTGTTTGATGCTGGTAATCTGTTGGTAAACTTACTTAATTCAGTATCAGTCATGACCTTAACCCAATCAATGTTCAAATTGAAAGGTCCGTATTGTTTATCTAATAAACCAACACCAACAGTTTTGATTTCAGATTTATTGATTTCACAACCATCTTGAATAACCCCCCAGTTTGTCATGACAAAATCATTCAATGGTATAACCACGGTTTCCCATTTACCTGGAGTATTCAAAAATAATCTGTGTTGAAATAAATCAGTTACCAATGGTGTATTAGCTTGGATGTTAACAAGATACTTTCTCCTGTCCCCTTGAACTCTTAACACCAATGATGAATATTGGCTCCAGTCCCAGTAGCTGTTACCGCTAAGCCAGCTTTCCTTTTGGTCTCTTGTACGGAACATAGCATAGCCGGATCTGGTTATTTCTGGGTTATCTTTGGGTAAGTCCAAGTTTAAGTACCCGGAGAATGATCCACACTTTTGTTCATTGTTATAGTCAAATCTAACTGACGAGTAGCCTCCAATCTCTTTATCGGATCTTGTAAGAATGTTATCCAAATTGAATTGAGGATTGTTCTTGAAGTCTAATACAGTTTGAATTGATTTCAACTGTTCTCCTGGTCTGGTGAAAATTTTTGAAAAAGATGAGTTTAATCCTAAAGTTCTTAATGACATTGATCTAAGTAGTTATGTTGTTTGGAATATGTATAATAAATAAAGTTAATAAGCAGAAGACTAAAGTTTCAATTGTAATAACCCTCTGATCTACAAAAAGTTTCAAGTGGGTGCTCCCTGCTTTTTATATTTAGGTGAGAATAATTTGGTGAAAAATGACACAAAGTCGGACTTTCACTCTCCTCCGTAATTTAGATAAGAGTGGAGATGGAATTTTTGATAGGTTTGAAAAGCAAAAACTTTACGGGGGGAGAAGAAATAATGATAGGGGTATGATTTCTTTATTTTACTTATGAGGTTTAACTGGCTGTTGTGAATGATACGATTTTTGATGAATTCCGTACCCTGCCGGGGCAAAGTCCGACAACGTAAGGTTCTTGCTTACTTGATTTTCATTCTCACGGTAACTTACAAAATATTCAGCCGGTGTCGGATCCGTTATCTTGTAAATTGCTTAAAAGGGTTAAGGATGTGGGAACCGCATCGAAATTGTGGGGACGCAATAGAATTTTTCAGAAAAAGTTTGAAATCGAAATTTGAATTAGGAGTGAATTTTGTTGCATTGACACAAAATGAGGTTTGAATAACCCCTATTACAGTTGTGGTGGTGAAGAGTGGTTAAATTATTGAAGTTTCTTTACTTTTGGTATTACATTATCAAAGAATACTCGTAGAAAACCTGTAAGCTTTCTTTATTCTGTAGCCTGGATATCATGACATATGCCCAGAATGACCTCTATTGTATAGAGAACCTATTGTATAGAGGAGCTTTAGATTAGTTCTTGAATCTATTGGCTGACTGAGCGTTAATCAACTCCGGGATAACATCATCAACCCCACAAAAAGCGAAAGATCCACAGAAAAAAAAAGTTGAGAAAAGGGTTTGGAACACGAACCATAGCAAATCCCTAAAAGAGCAAGTAGTGATGTCTTGGTGGCAAGTTTACATATGTCCAAATATATAGTTGTTGCAGTGAATAAAAAAGAGGACATAAAAAAAGATTTCCGATACCGGGAGTCGAACCCGGGTTTGCTGCGTGAAAGGCAACCGTGCTAGCCGTTACACTATATCGGATATTTTTATTGATTAATGGCCTAGGTAGTATATGATTAATGTGTTGCGATATGTTATTGTATTGTAATTCAATATTTAAGATCCAAATATTAATTTCAAAAGTATATGACACATAGTACTCAAAATCATTTACAATCATAACCCCTTATTTGCTGTTTCAAATATAAACTATCAACCGGCTGCAAAATTATGAACCTGTAATCTAAGAGATAGTATAAATTTCGCAAATCCTACTTTTCAACCTTCAACTATATCTATTAAACATCCTTATATACCTCAATAATAACAACATACCAATACAATCAAGCTCCAATACATATCCACCACCTCATCTTCCAACAATAATTATTCTTCTAGTTATAATTACTGTTCCCGTTTTGGGCCCGTGGGGCTGAACCATTTCCGACCCTGAAAAACTAGATGACGCAACCAGTCTAAACCTCGTCTAATGAAGCAAAAGATACTTTAAACTGTTAGAAACTACCACTTCTGCAATACACACACTCAAACGTACTCTATCTCGCTACACTTCTTTATACACTCTTCATCTTTTCCACACCAGCCATCGTCTTTTCCTATTATTGGTTCCTTAACCTTACCTGAAACAGCAATTGTCAAGCCGCACAGAAATAAATAATCATCTCTCACAAACTTGAAATTTAAAAATAACTAAACCAATTGCTTGAACTACCTCAATGAGTTATACAAATAATAACTATAACCCACCTGCGTACCCTCCAAACGTACCAGTGCAACAACAGGGTTACCCTCAAGGTGGCTATAATCCCAATAGCCAACAGGGCTATCAACAGGGCTACCAGCAGCAAGGACCCCCTCAAGGTTACCAACAGCAGCAAGAGAGCTACGATTATGAGAATCAAGACAGTTTTGACGGGAAACCAGAATCCAATCAAAATTTCGATGAGGCCTTTAAGGTTAGTAAGCCTAAATTTAACGATTGGCCCTTTTCTATTTTGTTCCTTTTAGTAGTAGCAGGTTTTATTGCTGTAGGAGGTATCACTTTAAATGCTTTGAGACAAACCTTTGACTTTCAAGGTGGCTCTATTTATGATAGTGGGAATTCATTTTCATTAAACACAAACACAATTATTCTTTTCGCTTTTGTAATTGTGGTTGGGTTAGTGTTATCAGCTTTAATTATCGTCTATGCTAGATTGGCACCCAAATTTTTCATCACCACCGGGTTGATTATGAACGTTATTTTGGGATTAGGTACCAGTATTTACTATTTTGTAGCTGGATACTATTCAGCAGCAGTTGTATTTTTGGTATTTACCCTTATTACTGCTTTCATTTACTGGAGAGCTAGACACAGGATTCCTTTCAGTGCAGCTGTATTAACTATCGTTATCGATGTGATGAAACGGTACCCATCCACGTTGATGACCTCGTTCATTGGTATCATTGTATCATCTGGTTTCAGTGTTTTATTCTCCGTAGTTATTGTTGGTACCTATGTTAAATTTGATCCTAACACCAACAATGAAGGATGTGATGTTAACGGTGGAGGATGTTCTCAAGCTACTTTGATTGGGGTTTTAGTGTTTGTGTTTTTCGCTGGATATTATATTTCAGAAGTCATAAGAAACATCATTCATGTTGTGATTGCTGGTGTTTATGGTACTTGGTACTATTTGTCAGGATCCGATCAAGGGGAACCAAGATTCCCAGCTTTAGGTTCGTTGAAGAGAGCTTTAACCTACTGTTTTGGATCTATTTGTTTTGGATCTTTGATTGTGTCTTTAGTTCAATTATTAAGAGCAGGTATTCAAATCTTAAAACAAGATGCTTTCGCTGGTGGTAACACTTGTGCTGGTTGTGGATTTTTGATTTTGGACTTTATCATTGGATTTTTAGAATGGATGATTCGTTATTTCAACAAATATGCTTACTGTTACGTTGCTTTGTACGGTAAGAGTTACCTCAAATCTGCCAAAGATACTTTTGATTTATTAAGATTCAAAGGTATGGATGCTTTAATTAATGACTGTTTCATCAATACTTCTTTGAACATGTATTCTACCATGGTTGGATACATTGTTGCTTTATTGGCATACCTTTATTTGAGATTAACTGCCCCCGCTTATAATTCGGATGGATCATTTTATGCTCCAGTTATTGCTTTTGCCTTTTTGATTTCAGGTCAAATCTCAAGAGTTGCTTTGGTAGTTATAGATTCCGGAGTTTCTACCTTCTTTGTTGCTTTGGCTAAAGACCCAGAGGTATTCCAAATGACTAATAGAGAAAGATTTGATGAAATTTTTAGAAGTTATCCTCAAGTTTTACAGAAGATTACTTCTGACCATTAAATAATATATGGTATTTGTAGAGTATATTTTTATATGACATGTTGATATGTTTCTTTTATGGTAAATTTTATGATCCCCAAATTTCTCTTATACGGTTATCTCCAACATTTACTCTTGATAGTGCGAAGTGCGAAATTACCCTTAACATGCTTACCTTGGCCATTGGTGATTTATATATCCCCGACAGAGCCATAGATATTCCTCCAAAGTTCCGTAAGCTTCTTGCTCCCAATCCTCATGTTATACCTTCCAACAATAAAATTTCTCAAGTGTTATGTTTAGGTAATATCACCAACAGTTTAGAAACGTTAACGTTTTTGCATAACTTATCTCCATCTTTCCATTTAGTTAGAGGAGAATTTGACGATACAAACATTCTTTCCCAGCAGCTTGCTCAATTGGACGAAAAGGATGGAACGATTCCTAATTATAAAGTAATAACCCACGATAATTTAAAAATCGGATTCACTAATGGATATCAAGTAGTGCCAAAGAATGACCCATTAAGTCTACTGGCTTTAGCGAGGGAATTGGATGTTGATGTTTTAATATGGGGAGGAACACATAAAGTAGAAGCTTATATACTTGATGGAAGGTTTTTCATAAATCCAGGAAGTGCCACTGGAGCGTTTGGGTTTGATTGGCCTAATGAAGAAGAAGAAGAAGAAGAGGAGGAGGAGGAGGAGGAGGAGGAGGAGGAGGAGGAGGAGGAGGAAGAAAAGGAAGACATCGAAGAGATCGAAGAGACAGAAAAAGAGGAAGAAGAAAGGGACAATGGAGAAGTTGAAGAAGAGGCAAACAAAGAAGAAGAGAAAGAAGAAACAGGAAAAGAAAACAAAGAAGAAGAGACTAAAGAAAGTGACGAAAACGAAGAAGAGACTAAAGAAGCAAAAGAAAGGGAGGAACAGCCAAAGGAAGAAGAAACTAAGGAAGAAGGAGGTGAAAAGAAAGAAGAAAAAGAAAACCTCGAAATTACAGAACAAGATATCCAAGATCTAGACCATCTTCAAAATATCCCTTCCTTTTGTCTTTTAGAAACTCATGATTCTAGCTGCACTTTATTCATCTACACTTACTTGGATGACGAAGTCAAAGTCAATAAAGTAACTTACCATAAAGAAGTATAGAGTGTATACTAATGATATATATTACATCGTCAATCCGTTATACCAGATCATGCTTGAACTGAAGAATAATGTAAAACAAATTCCTTTTTAATCTTTTCCCAATTATGAGGGTCAAAGAATATATATACTCCTTTTTCCACATCTTGACTTATTAACACCGGTTCTACATTACTGTCCTTAGTTAACCACACTTGGATTTCTTTATGGTATCTCCAGTTTCTTGCCACCAATTCTCTTGCTGCATACTCTTGCAAAGTATCCCTTGGTTTCATATAAAATATGTAGAATAAAGTTTCATCGGAAAACGATTGGATTTTTGTATCACAGGGTTCTGGAGGTGGTATAATATTTTGATTTTGAATGGATGGGGGTAAATTAAAGTATGGTTCCACTTCTGACCTTGAAGTTTCCGACCAAGGCGATGAAAAATTCTTTAATATTTGGGCATCGGGAGAAAGATCTAATCCTAGTAAATTCAAATCTTGACCTATGGCAAACATATTCTGATCATTTTGTTCCATTTTGGCAAGTGACGCTATACCCTTTAAACCAAACTTGTCTATTTCAGCTATTCCATTGGGCAGTACGCCGTTATTATTACTTCCATTGTTTCCGTTCAGTGAAATGCTTGTGGTCCTTATAGGATTGTTATTTAGACCTGGAGGAAGCATAGTGGTAATAGTTTAGCTAAAATCTTCTGGTTGATTCTCGTTGAGAAAGTTGTTGAGGGCACGACCAGGTGGGGTGAATTAAGGAAGTGAAGAGGATAAGAGAAAATAGATGAAGAGGTAGAGAATACTGGTTTGATGAAATATTACCAATTAAATACAAGCTGTGAGTACAATTATGTATTTTTCAAGCTTATTCTGGTGATAAATGCTTTCTTATCTTTAATTAAACTCCTTATTACCATAACCTTAATTTTAGCTATCACTTTGAAAAAGAATTTTAAACAACTCTTTCTTTCAACTCAACTACTTAATAAAACCTGTTTCTCTTTTCTTACTTTTCTTCCATTATTGCCTAATTGCCACTAAAAATCACCTCCTTCAACATTTGGCTGCAAATCGGCCACATTGCTCATCGCGAATTATTCAAAGCAACATGGCTAAAGAAACCAGGGCATATCCCAATATCATTATCACAGGTACTCCAGGAACGGGAAAAACTTCCCATTCCTCTGGATTGGCCTCAAAGTTAGCAGGAAAGTACAAACACTACTCAATCAGTGATTTGGCCAAAGAGAGAGGGTTTATTGAAAGCTATGATGAAAAATTAGATACTTCCGTACTTGATGAAGATAAGTTATTGGACTCACTCGAGCCAGAATTAGAAGAAGGAGGAGTCATTGTAGATTGGCACGTTTGTGACATTTTCCCTGAACGTTTAGTGGATTTAGTTGTTGTGTTAAGAACTGACAATTCTATCTTACATGAACGGTTAACTGCTAGAAAGTATAAGGATAACAAAATCCAAGAAAACATCGATGCAGAAATTATGGAGGTGATATTACAAGAGGCACAAGAACTGTATGCTCCAGAAGTGGTGGTGGTGTTACAATCACATACAGATGAAGAAAAGGAAGGAAATATAGATAGAATAGTTCAATGGGTAGAAAATTGGCACAAGGACCATCCAGAGGGAGCAAGCAACAGGAAGAAGGAAGTGGAGGATGAAGATAGCGAAAATGAGGAGGGTGAAGATGAGAATGAAGATGAGAATGAAGATGAGAGTGAAGATGAGAATGAAGATGAGAATGAAGACTTTAATGGAGAAGAAGGAGAATCAGAATCAACAGAAGGTCAAGAATATGAAAGCGAAGACTCAGAAGAATCTCAAGAAGAATCTGACGAAGAGAACGACAAAGTAAACGAACCACCTACGAAAAAATCAAAACGTTAAAATCATTATTTATTACCTCCCGGTCCCAACATTTTATCCTTATCCATATCTAGGTATAACCTTATATAACATTAAGCAAAGTGTAAGAAAATTCTTCTAACGTAGAACAAAGCCGTTAAACCCAATAAGGCGATTAAAACATAATACCCTTTGGTAACAGCAATATAACTCCATTTTTGTTGAATTCTACTCAAATTGTGTTGTTCTAATTCAGAAACACAATTGGCATTCTGTTGGAAAATATATTTGGATTCCTCTATGATTTCTAATTTTTGTTCTTCAGTTAAAGTATTTCTGGTGAAAAGTTCATAATCTCTTTTATAGATGATTCTTAAAAAGTTTTCATCTTCAGTGTCAAAAGTGAAGAAGTTAGTACCTTGCTTAACGATATCAGCATGGTTATATCCTTTTCTTTGGGGGAACATACCGGTAGCTTTAGATAAAGAAGATCTCATAACTCTTCCACCAGCAAATAAAGCCAAGTACATAACGTGCATGTATGCTAATAACAAGTATGGTTTTTCTTTGGTTACTTCTTCAATATGTTGGGAGAATTTGATTTGTTCTGGCATTATAGGGTTGATGAATTTTTCCTTTTTACCATCATAGAAGAACAATAAATCTTGTTCAGCTTTTGGCACTCTGGCAACTACTGGTTTCCAAATTGATCTTAAAGCTTTGTTAATTTCATCGGTATCGTCATTTTTAGCAAATTCTCTTTCTAAAGATTTTTCAATGGATTGGAAAACATGGTAGAAACTTTGTAATCCTTGTCTGAAAATTTTGTAATCTCTTAAGGCAAGGGCAAATTTCAAAGTCATCTGCTTATCTATTTTATTATGCAAAGTTCTGGTCTCAATATTAATTCTGTTGGCTAAAGCACCAAGGTCGGTTTTAAGAGGAATGATTTCCTCTTGGGCTAATTTGGTAGTACTCATGTTTAGTTTATTGAAGGTATCGAAAACCAGGGTCTTATAAAGAAGTTTTCTGGTTGATAGTGAAATAAAACGTAGCCAAGTGTGGTTTTATAAACGTGATTTTGAGCCTTCGATATTTCCGATTATTCGCGTTTTGTGTAAAAAAAAGAGGGAGTTATCGGACATCGGCATTTCTGTTTGGTTGCAACTGATGAAAAAGATAACCGATGCGGACCATACCGACACCATAAAGTCTGGGCATGCAAATCGTGAACGAACTTTAAATGTATATTGTTAAATGATAAATACGTGATGAATATGTTTATATTGTCATAGTCTGGGGTTATACCTCCAGTTGAGTAAAGTCATAATTTAGTTCTCCATCATTGCCATATGAAATGGCTGTTCATTTTACCGACCCACTGTTCACGGTGCCGCGGCATGCCACCGCACCATTCTCTACCGCCTTTTACGAGCGCCAAGTCCTAGAATAACCAATAAGCCACTTTTTTGTAGAATGGGGCCAGTTTGACTCTTTCCTTCTCCTCTTGTTTCTCCATATCTAAGATTTCAGAATCAAATATGGTACGGTCAGTATCAATATCAATGTCTTCAACTTTGATCATAAATTTCCAATTCCAGGTAATGATCTTGTGACCAAAATATAAAACCACAATGAAAACCGCTCCCAAATAGTTCTGGAAGAATGAAAGTGCATTAGGACTTCCATCACCCCCAATCGGGAATAATGCTACCCAGAATTGTGCTACCAAAATAAGCGCATTTATGACAATAGAAGAATACGAACCGATAACTCCGGTAGTGGCGACATACCCCAAGGAACTTACATCGATCCCATTGTATTTCAACGCTTTCCTGAATCGTATATGGCAGACGCAAATTGCGGGCCAGACAAATACGAACGAAAGAGCACTGATGGATAATAACCACGTGAACACAGCTTCTTGATCTTTATAAGTGGCAATGAATGCGAAAAATGATACAAACACTGTAAGTATCCATCCTCTTAATGGTCTTCCGGTTTTATCCACATAGTCAAAGTATTTGGGAGCCAACCCTTGTTGACTTAAGGATAAAAGTAATCTGGGACTCGAATACATTGCACTGGTAGCCACCGAAGTGACGGATATCAAAATCACAGCGTTAATGAAATGGGACAACACTTGGGAGTACATTTCCGCAGCAATGACAAATGGTGAAGCATGACTTTTACTATCACCAGATCCCATCAATTGATCGGAAGTATAAGGAACCAACAACCCTACAAAAGTTAAGGAACCTAAGAAAAACACGGTGATTCTAAAGAACACTAATTTACAAGCAGAACTCATAGCTCTTCTAGGATTATCTTGATCAGCAATACTCAAACTGATGAATTCTGTACCTCCTAAGGAAAACGCTGATGCTACAAAAACTGTACACAAACCTTTAAAATTCGTATATGCTCCGGGATCTCTCCAATATTTACCCCCAATGAAACCGTGACTAGTACCACCAAGATCAACCACAAGCCCATAAATGATGAATCCAGTCAACATGATCAATTTGGTTGAGTTCATTAAAAATTCGGCTTCAGCGTACCCTTTGGCACCTGCTAAGTTAATTAAAACAACGACCAATAAAAAGATGGCCACAAAAACATCGGGGTTTATACTGGTATTCCAGTACTTAATGGTCATACTGGCTGTAACCAACTCTAACGAAACCACACTCATCCATTGGATCATGTAATTCCAACCCAAGGCAAAAGCTGCACTCTCATCTATGAATTTTCTGTAGTATGACTGGAACCCTCCTGGTAACGAACTGTATGCGACCGAAAGTTCTCCAGCAGAATATATTGTGGGGATCAACATAAGGTACCCAACAATAGCGTAAGCCACCAATAAAAACAAGGGTCCAGCTTCTCTCAACTTTCCTCCAGACGCTACAAGTAACCCAGTACCCAAACCGGTACTCAAAGCCATCAAATTTAAATGTCTCTTGGAAATAGGTTTTGGTGGAGGAATGCCACCGGGTTCGGCTCTTTGGAACGAATCTTTAAAATTAGACCACCAGGATTGGTCACCGGATTTGACACTTATTTCAAAGGCCTCATCTGAACTGGGTCCATAGGAACTATCTTTTGTTTTCACGGGATCCATGGTTGTAACAAATGTTGAATTTGTTGATTTAGAGAAACAAAACAGTTTGAAAAACACTGCAGCGATTGGTTTCTTTAAATGACTTCAAACCTGATTTTGCTTTTGGAACAATTGCAAAATATGGTTTGCGGCAATTTGTATGCAGGTACATTGCCCACTGAAAGAAACTGTAGGCGATGACCCGGCACCGGGGGTAGAGAGTACTGGGGAACTTAGAAAGCGGAGGTAGGTGACATGGGTAATGTAGACGTGTTTATACTGGTAATCGTTTGATTTCTTGTTTGTATAGAGCTGTGTGTCGTTTGAATTCAGTGTCAGTTTCACAGCAAGTTTTTCCGATGCAACTTTGACAGTGTCAAAAGAAACTGGTCGTGTGAGAAACATCAAAAACCTGAACGGGGAACACATAAAGTTACAGCCCTGATGGGTCGCAGTTTTCGTCTTATTGGACAATGATAACATTGGGGCACGTCATAAGTGGCATATCACCAGTAAATACAGGGCCGGTAAGGATGAAGCGGGAAATTTGCGCTTTTGAGTTGGGGTATTATTTAGCCTGGACACCTTCGGAAGCTGTTTTAATTGGTAACGATTTCGGATTACCATCTTGAATTAACCGCTAACAATCTTGAAGGATAACGTCTCTGATTTGACAATTGGTCTTCAACTATTTACTTCTTTCGCATATATACCTTTTAATCCCGTCTCCCGTCTTTTTTTCTTCAAATCTTTTTGGTCGGCACTGGATGCAGGCAGGAAATAAAAAAATCGGGAGAGAAATTTTCATCACCAAACCTCAACCCCAGTGAGCTCCTGATTGATTACAAACCAGTGAGCGAAAGCATTGTAAACTTTGATAGTTATATATTGTGATATTTACAAGGGTTAGAGTTATAAAGTTTTTGAAAATTCCTTTTCCTTTCATATTAAACCCAGGTCATCTCAGTGAAATCGTCCAATAGTTGGAAGGCAATTAGAAATCCACACCCAGGTAATTTCTCCAAAAAGTAGAACAAGGTAACATCAAATGGTCCAAGTGTACAAAAATGAATATGCTTACAATCACGGGTTTTCCACTGTAAGTTTAGCTTACTTGAACAGATACCCCAATCCTTATGCCAAACATGTATTAAGTATAGATACTTTGGATAATTATGTGGACAAAAATGGAAATTTAGTATTAACAAAGTTGATGGTGAAAAGAGGAAGATTGCCGGAATTTGTCAGACCTTTTTTGGGATCTAGTTTAGAAAGTTGGGTAATTGAAAAAACTATCATTGATCCCAAAGAGAGTAAATTATTCACATACTCTGCCAATATTGACCATAGAAGATTTATTAAAGTTGAAGAATATTTAACTTATAGTAAGATTGACGAGTTCACCACTAATGTTAAAAGTAAAGTTTTATTTTCATCTAATTTTGTGGGATTTAAACAGAGAATTGAAGATTGGAGTCGTCACAAATTTGCATCAAACATTGAAAAATCTAGGAATGGATTATCTTATGTTATGAATGAATTGGCTAAACTTCCTAGACGGAAAGAAAAGTTATAATGCTTTGCTGTGAATGTCTTGCTATAAATGTTTTGTCTATGACTATTTATTAAGCTTAATTAAAGCTGATATATTAATGATTTATGAACCTTGTAAATATACGGAAAGTCGTGTACAGCCACAGTACCTCTCACGTGATCTCCGTTATCACGATTCTTTTTTAGTGACTCAGTTATTTTAAGCATATTAAAATACATGCTTAAAATATCTTGTCAGTATATGAAGCAAGAATTTCCAGTTATTGATATTTTTACAAACAACATCTTACAAACTCAATAGACTCAATTGAATTCTTGAGTTTTAGCTATTTACAAATCCCATCAATACTTTAGGAATTCACCGGATTCTTAAGGAGGTGTCTTATCAACTGTTATACAAATTCCCCTCGACAATTGTATCAAGAACAATGGCTAATAATTCATTTGCTTCACCAAGAAGTAAACGAAACTCCAATGGGAGTGAAAAAGTAAGATCTTCATCTTTTAGCAATACATCGTCTCCTTGGTTTAGAAGAAACTCCTTCTTATCTTCCGCCATGATTCACAGTGAGAATGTTTCCATATATGAGTCTCCAAGTTATTATTACGACTGTTCCAGTTACAGTATTATTTCTTTAAAAGAATGTCAGGGATTCATTTTTAACCAAGATTTATTTGCTTCCCCTTATCAGCAACTGCGATCATTAGCTAAAGAAAAGAGATTAAGAAGCGCTAGCTTCAACAAATCTAAATCCCGGTCCAATAGTGATACCTGGTCAAAACCTATGATGTTAAGAAAAAACAGAAGACATACATCATATCATGAAAAACCCACTTTTAGCAACAACTCCGATATCAGCCACGGTTCAGATACGAACGCTATTATTGACGAAGAGGATTCTTCCCACGATAGTTTTCAAGATGCTGTTGGACGGTTTGAAAATACCACTGTAGATATTGAATTGAGTTCGGTAGATGGTGAGATTGAAGCTAATGCAGAGGTAGAAGAGTATGATGAATTTGACGATACCAGAGAAGAAGAAGATAATGATAATGATAATGGGTACAGGGTACATGTGACGGAAATAGTAGTCAACGAGAATGAGGACATATATCCTTAGTATGGTAATAGATAATGGAATAAATAATTAATAACAAAAAATCTTAACAGCATTTAGATCATAAAAGGGTATACTGCGCGAAAATTTTCATTAAATGTCCCAACAAGAGTTTGAAAAAGCTTCATTAGCTTTCAGTGATGCCCAATCCCAACTTAATGAACTCATAGGTGCTAGACAGCAGCTTGAAACGCAATACCAAGAGAACAAAATAGTGTTGAATGAATTTGAATTTCTAAATGATGAATCAAAAATTTACAAATTAACAGGACCTATATTAATGCCCCAAGATTATACCGAAGCTAAGTTAAATATATCTAAAAGAATTGAATTTATAGAGGATGAAATTAAAAGAGCAGAGTCCAAGATTCAAGAGCAGGAAAAGGGCATTGAAAGTGCCAGATCAAAGTTAATAGAGATAAGGAGTAAAATAGAAGGTCATTAATAAACACTATAAACAGGTAACTATTCTATCATATTAAAGCAATATTCTATCCTCTCATTAATTGGGACTTGATTAGATTAGCCATTCCTACAACATTGAAAAATGCCCAATCTTCTACATTGGTGTATGCTGAACCTAATTGATCAATATTTTTGATTTTATCTTCCACGAAATTTTTAGTCTCAATAAAATTAGGACTTTTATCTTGTAACATATATAATTCTGAACTTACATAGATGGTCGACAAACTAAATCTCTTAGCGTACCAAGCAAAATCATTGGAAGCATCTCCAGCGTAAAATGCAATATCATCACCTAAATTGTGGAGTTCTTCTAATGATGATGACATGTTATAAGGTACTAATAAATGAGCAATACCACTCAGTAACTTGTCAATTATGGGAATGTTATAGGAAAGTCTTTTGTTCATCAAAAAACTGGCTCTGTCATATTCATTATCAATGGTATATAGTTCACTAGACTTATTTTCAACCTCTTCGTTTAAAAGTTTTTGTCTTTGAGTCTTCAACCAGTGTAGTATAAGTTGTAATTCATGAGAATGGCCATTAAAACTGGTGGTTAAAACTGAGTTTATAGAATCTGAATAGTTTAAATCTCTAATAGCCTTATTTACACACTCACTATGAAATCCAAACTCAGGAATATAATCTAAAGATTTAGTTAAGATTTTATTTTCAATTTTATTAGGATTAATTATTGAGCTAGGGTGATCTTCAGAATGATAGAAACGAATGTTTCCAGCAATTCTTCCTATAGAACTTCTAGACCCAAAGGTGTTCAAATTTAACGCTCTTGTGGTTAAACCTCTCATCTTTAAAGCATTCATCTTCAAGTATTGAAACTTATACCTCAATTTTTGAAAATCGAACCATCGCGCCAGTGGCAACCTAAATATGCTTGTAAGTATTATTACTGCAATTGCTGTAAATCTATAACTACAATTGAGTTACTAACTATATAGATCAAACCATGGACAGACGTCCAAGCACCCCGTCATTTATTTGAAGAGGAAGAAAATGATGAACCCAATTTAATTCCTGAGATCTCCATAGACTATACCACACATGAGTCCCTTGATTCCATAGTTATATGCCCATTCACCACCCGTGTTATCAGCAAAAGTATTGAAGGAGCAAAAGAGATTGGACTGGTTAAAGTGTCATATCCAGAAATTTCCAAAATAGTCACAGACAAGTTGAGGGAGAATAAACCCAGCGAAGGCCTGGTTGAAGAACAAGACGATTATGATGAAGATGAACAACTTTATGCTGCCATTATGGAGAAATCTTTGAAAGATAAGTTTCAAGAGATTGAATGTCCAATTTTGTTTTCAAATGGAGCCATAATACTTACCGTACCTCATTTGACAAACATTATTGCAACGAACAAATTAGCCCGAGTTTTAATTGAAACCTTTCACAATAAAGTCAAACATTGGATAACCTTATCACCATGTCCTTTGAACAACAATGAAACTATTAATAAATTTTCCTTTGGAGAAAATCCACTGATTGTTGAATCTGTTCCTGACATTAAACCTCCACATTTTATCACCGGGGTTTCTGCTGCTATTAGTTCAAGTTTATCCTTACACAAAGATATAAATTTGGTGACTTTGGTTTTGAATGCTGAAGGACAACCAGGATTTGAAAAATTAGACAATGATTCAATAATTGACGCTGCTACTGTTTTAGCAAATTTGTTGGGCTTGAATGTTGAAAAGTATCAAAAGAAGGTAAGTTTATCTGTCAGGAAGTTTAACAGTTTCTCCAGTTCGGGGATGTATATATAATCTTGGTCTTAATGTTAATTTATGGTTTATTTTGTATATTAATCTAATCCATATTTCCATATCCAATGTAAATATCTATCCATAACTATTTGTCCATGAGCTTTTATTCTACGCAGCAGAATTCTTCATTGACAAAAAACAATTCCACAACACAGAAATACTTGAACTAAACGGTACCTGTAAACTTCGAGGAATAATTAAGAAATTTATAAACTGCACAGGAAACCATACCGAATAATTTATCATCAATGTCTTTAAATAAATCTTATTCAACTTTTCTTTTGTATCTTCCCACGTTCCACTTTCAAGAACCATGGTACCGTAAGTGAAAAATGCAAATAATGAAATAGGGGAATAACATACTTGATCAGTCAATACTTTCCTTAAGACTTCTATGAATTTGGGGTCCTTAGCATAAATCTGAAGAAATTTGTACCACCAGCATTGAGCAAACGCCATTACAAACCCCCAACACATAAATCCAGCTAATCGGCTAAATTGAAAATATGTTAGTTCTGGCATTGGAGTAGTATTCTCATCATAATTCTGAAATACAGGATTATAGGGTCTCATAGATACACCATGTTCAGTACTTAAGATAGATTCGTTATCTTGTTGAACGTAGTCAACGAATCTTTCCACCTCTTCATCATCGTCAATATCAGCAGTTTCATCGTATGCTTCTTCGTCTTCACTGGTCCTCGCCTGTCGTATATCATCTGAATTAAACGAGATAGAATTATTCTCATCCCTATCTATTCTGATAGATATCACAGGCTGGGATGGTTTATAACTCAAAAGCGTTTGTGCTAACGTCTCTGATATTCCAAAAAGTACTAGATTAGTCACTATGATGGTTATTAAGGAATTTTTCATGTATAATCCAGTATACTTAGTAGTCAATTTCAAAAGGAAACTGCCCAAAATACAAATGATGGCAAAATTGACCAACGGGATGTTATAGATTCTAACACAATTGAGTAACTTTGTAAATAATGACACAGTAGGATGTCTAACTGTTTGATTTTCTAGGTCCTCTGTCCCATCATCTCCTAATCTGATTGCCATTAAGGATGTTATCAGTGCGAAAGGAATAAGGAAGTGGAGGCAGGTGATTTTATGGTTTTATAATTTTATGATTTCATGAGTTTGAATGGTTTCTTAATTCCAAAACTTGTTTGATCATTCCCATTACCAACGTACCCCATCCTCTTTTCCAGCTCAAGATAAACCAAACCCCGCCAAAAATCTACCTCCTCTTAAATAGTTGCAAATACCTAAACCATTGCGTCGCACACTACTTTTCTTCCAATCAAATTTTGAGAAAAGAATATTATCAAAGACCTAGCCAAGTTACTGAAGGATTATACTGGATAATCATGTCGTATACCAAACAATATGAACCAGTGAGAGCCGACCCAGCTCAAGCTGATTATGAAGTCATAGATGCCGACCCTCATTTCAATAGAGTATTATCATATTTCAGAGGTTCTGATTATGGATTATGGGCTGCTACTACAGTGGGTTTCCCAATATCTTTACAAGTCTGGGAAAGATTAGAACCAAGAGCGGGAGCATTCAAAGCCCCAACTAAACTTCCAGGTGGAGCCTTAAGAACTGCCACTTTATTAGGATTTGTGGGTGGATTTTATTTGTCATACGTTAGATCATCAAAAAGATTTTTAGGATGGTCAGAAAATGCCAGAGAAGTTAAAAAGGATAGGTATGAAATTAAGAAACTTTTATCAGAAGAAAAACTTCCTTACCATGAAAATGAATCTGTTTTAGATGACAGATTAAAGGATATTTCTAACAGAAACAGTCAGTATTCTTTTGCTACTTTAGCTATTTTACCATGGTTTAATTTCGCTTACCACCCATACCATGGAGTTAACATTCAGAAATATTATGAAGACAGACCAGGTGAAGAAGAATGGGGATTTAAATTAAAACCTTATGAAGAAATAAAAGCCAAATACACCAAAACAATAGAATAAATGTATAAAATATACGAGCATAATTAGAGGCGATAGGTGTTGATGAAAACTTAGGGGGACAAGTAGTTCAGCTTTTACTCAGAATGACTATAGAACCGTTAAAACCCTGAAGCGCTAACCACCACTTTTAAAATTCTCTGAAAAACCCGGTTTATTTTCGCACCTCTCGCGTTGTTTACAAACATTTAACCATGACAGAAGAAGTAGATTTTACCACCTTACCGTTCGAGGACCGTCTTGTTCATAAAGTATGGAAGGCTAGAGTGGGTGCCTATGAAGAGGCTATCAAACAATTTGAAAATTCTCGAAATGAAGATGATGAATGTTTCACTCAGTTTAAAAATCCTGAGCTTCTTAAAAAGATTGTTACTGATCTGAATGTTGTGGCCCAAGAAACAGGAATTTTATTGTGTAGTAAGTTTTTGGAGCTCGGTGGGAAGCCAAACATTGTAGCCAAGTTGAAAAATTCTGGTATTATAAGCTCTATCTGTGAAAAGGGTCTTTCATCTTCAAGAGCAGGTACCAAGTCCAAGTCAATTGACTGTCTTCTTTTCTTTATAGAAATTAGTAACACGCCTGATGACGTTGTGGAAGAAATCTTACCGTTTACAAAACATCGGTTACCCAAGCTTGTCAGTGGATGCGTATTGGCTTTGAGTCAAATTATCGACAATTTTGGATGTTCCATAATTAAGCCTAATCCTATAATTGAAGTGTTACCCAAACTTTTCGCCCATGCCGATAGAAACGTCAGAAATGAAACTACAAAGTTAACGGTTGAGTTGTACAAATGGATGAGAGATTCATTAAAGACAATATTATTTGATGATTTGAAACCTGTACAACAAAAAGACTTAACCAAAGCCTTTGAAGCCGTTCAAGATGAACAGCCTCACCAAAAAAGACTAACCAGGCGGCAAAAAGAAGAGCAAGCTGAAGCAGCTGCCTCCGGTGCTGGAGATGATTCTGGTGATGTAAATATGGAAGACGCAGCACCAGTATCAACTGGTCCACAATTTGATCCGTTTGATTTGATGGAACCCGTGGAAGTTTTAAGTAAATTACCTGCCAATTTTTCCGTCCGTATTAATGATTCTATTTGGAAGGAAAGAAAGGCAGTTTTGGAAGAAGTTCACGAGGTTTTGAGTAAAGTGGTCAAATTAACCCCCAAAGACGATTATACCGAAATAATGAGAATTTTCAGTAAATGCATGAAAGATGCCAACATTCAAGTGGTTCAATTAGCTGCCAACTGTGTGGAATTTATAGCCAAAGGGTTAAAGAAGAACTTCCATAAGTATCAACACATAATTATAGTTCCCATGCTTGAGAGGACCAAGGAAAAGAAAGCATCTGTGGCTGATGCTCTCAACAATTCCCTTGATTCCATATTTGCATCCACTGGCTCTTTGTCAGATATTTTGGAGTCCACCGTTTCAGTAATGTCTCATAAGACTCCGCAAATAAAAATTTCCGTCACTGATTTCTTACAGAGGTGTTTGGCTACCACGGAAGTTGCCCCTTCTTCAAGCGAGGTGGATGTCATAATGGGCGCTGGTGTCAAACTATTGAGCGAATCTCAGGAACCAGTTAGACAAGCATCTAACCAAATGATTGGTACTTTAATGAAAATTGTAGGTGAACGAGAAATAAAGCCCTTTTTGGAAAAAGTTGATGACAATAAAAAATCCAAAATTATGAAGGTATATGAATCAGTTGAAGTCAAGGCAAGTTCAGGAAAGGCACCATCGAGACCTGCCAATTCATCTAATGTTGGCACTTTGACGAAAACAACTTTGCCGAATCCTCCCACCATCCCCAGTAAAAGAATGGCAACATCACCAGCCAAAAGAGCTGAGCTGCAAAAAATAGCGTCTTATGGAAGCAGAAGTTTGACAGGAAGATCGTTGCATACGTCCGGAGCACCAACATCTTCAGCTGCTAAAACTAACACTTTGAAAAATGATGCTATGGAGATAGACAGTTTGGATTTGGATGAATTGAAATCTTTAAGACAAGAGAAGAATGAATGGTTAGAAGAAAACGATAAACAAAAGACATTAATAGAGCGTCTTAAAGGTGAGAATTTTCATTTGAGCCAAGAACTTGGTGAAGCCAAATTATCTTTGGAAAAGGCCAATAAAGAAACTACAAACTCTACATTATTGGCGAAACAAAAAGATACTCAAATTGTTAGACTTAACGGTGAGATTGAGAACTCTAGGCTTAAGATTAGGGATTTGGAACAAACCATAGAAATGATTAAATTACAACAAAAGACCCAGTCCAATGCCGTATCACCAGATCAAGTCAATGAAGGAACCAACAACTCAAGAATAACCTCGGGTGAATTGAGTTCGCGGGTTAAAAGGTTATCGATTGACGGAGAAGCCCAAAAGGAAAATCAAGATGCTACCAGATTCAGTCCCAAAAAGTACGACTTTAGTTATTCATCTAGAAGTCCTATAGATTTTGATAATAGCGAAGATAGCTGGAAAAAAGCAGCCGAGGTGACTAACCAATTAAAAGCCAAAATTGAAAAAATGAAGGCTAGTTACAAGAAGTCTATGGGAGTGCTGGACGTCGCCTAGTGTATATGTTAGATATATCAAATCACTAAATAGTTTATTTTAGTTTTCATTCATTTGCAGCCTTCGTGCGCCCACCGTTTTGTTTCCCGTTTCGGACAGGCTCACTGAAAAACTTCAGAATCAATCAAGCTAAACTATATGAGTTCCAAGTTAAAGATCTTAGTTCCTGTTAAAAGGGTTATTGACTTTGCCATCAAGCCTATAATAAACAAGGCTCAAACTGGAGTGGAAACCAAAGGTGTGAAATTCAGTATAAATCCATTTTGTGACATTGCTTTGGAAGAATCTTTAAGACTCAGAGAGGGTAATAAAGATTTGGTAGAAAAGATCCATGCTGTTTCCATTGGACCCACCAAAGCCCAAGACATTTTGAGAACTGCATTAGCCAAAGGGGCTGACACAACCACATTAATTGATGTTGGTGATCAACAGGTTGAACCGTTGACAGTTGCAAAAATGTTGAAGGAAATGGTGGAAAGACAAGAATCCAATTTGGTTATTTTGGGTAAACAAGCCATTGATGATGATTCCAATCAAACTGGTCAAATGTTAGCAGGTTTGTTAAATTGGCCACAAGCTACTAATGCTTCCAAGGTTGAAGTGGATGGTGATTCCATCACTGTTACCAGAGAAATAGATGGAGGTTCCGATACTTTGAAAGCTAAGTTACCTATGATTATAACCACTGATTTAAGATTGAATGAACCCAGATATGCTTCTTTGCCAAACGTGATGAAAGCCAAAAAGAAACCATTGGAAAAACTCAAGCCATCAGATTTAAATATTGAGATTTCTAACCGATTTGAAACTTTAAAAGTTGAAGCTCCACCAACAAGAGCAGCTGGTATTAAAGTTGAATCTGTTGATGAATTGCTCTCTAAGTTAAAAGAAGCCAAAGCCATTTAAAGCCTTGTTCTATAGACAATATAAAAATCATTTATCCGTTTACACGTCTCTCTGCGGGACCCAAATCTCGGGTACTCATTCTCGGTAACTTTCAACATCCCCACATTAAGATTTATAATATTTTGCCCAAAGTTTTGACAAATTAATGAAAGAAGTGGACTTTAGTAGACGGGCTATCACTTTCGTTCAAGATGCTATATCCAAGAATATCAATTCATCCAAGAATTTCCCTATAATAATCGGAATAAGTGGTCCCCAAGGTTCCGGTAAGTCAACTTTATCTGCCAAAGTACAGCTTGGGTTACAGGAGTTCTTCCCTCAGCTAAATGCCATTACATTACTGTTGGATGATTTTTATTTATCTTTTAAAGACCAGACCCGTTTGGCCGAAACCTTTACTGATAACAAACTACTTCAAGGTCGGGGGTTACCAGGAACACATGATATCAAACTCTTGTATGATGTGTTGGAAAATGTCAAACTGTTAAAGGAGTTCAAGGCACCACAATATGATAAATCACAAAATGGAGGCAAAGGTGATCGAGTTGCACCTGAACATTGGCAAACATTTAATGCCAAGGGCACAAATCCCGTTGATGTATTGATTCTCGAAGGTTGGTTTGTGGGGTATCAGCCTTTGGAAAAAGAAAAACTTATAAAAATATTCCAAGACTCCGGTAAAAACAGTTTATTAAGAGGCCATACTGTTGAACATTTACTTACAATTAATGCCAACTTGGAAAGTTACGTTCCCATTTGGAAATCGTTCAATTATTTTGTGTCACTAGAAACAAACGATATCAGCAACGTTTACATATGGAGATTACAACAGGAACATGATTTGATTAAGCGGGTTGGGCAAGGTATGACGGATGATGAAGTCAGGCAGTTTATTGACAGGTACATGCCTATGTACGAACTTTACTACAAGGATTTGAGCGATTGTAAAGTTGTCGAAGGGGATGATTGCAGCCTTAGTTTGAATTTGGATTCAGGAAGACATTTGACCAGTTATAAAATTAGTTGAGCTTTATATGAACCGTCTACGACGAAGCTTGAGGATTTTTTCTGATTGTAAGGTCAAAGCTAGCTGGGTTGGTTGGCTCAAAAGAGTTAATTGGGTAGGTTGAGGTTGTGAAAGTTGGTTAGGCAGGACGACTTGAATTAATCGATTCTCTTGGTTTCGTTGTTCTGGTTGACTCAGGTGTTGATTTGGTTGGTTTGTCTCGGTCAGTCCCAGTTGAGTTAGCTGGTTGACAACATGGTCAGCGGATATTTCAGGTTCTGGGGACATTACTGGCAGGCTTAAAACATATGGGTTCAAAGCAGAACGACCAATTTCATCAATTTGTTCAGTTTCTTGCATGTCTTTGTTTTGTGCTGTCTCATTATTATTCCCTGATGGGTGTTGATATTTATTTTTGTCTAGATCGTTTACTTTAGAGTTGATTTGCATCAATAGCATTTTGATTTGTTTTACTTCAGATCCCTTTACCATTGAATCTTTTACTACTCTCAATTGCCGTTCTACTCGGTCAACCATTCTACTTAAGTTTTCCACTGTTTTCCCAGATATTTTATTGATAGTAACAAGTTGACTTTCAAGCTGTTTACATTTATTCTCCACTCGCTGTAGAACAACATCTACTTTATCAATACGTTGGTGATATTGAGGACCAAGTTTCAAACTGTCAAGTTCTTCTTTAATTACTTTTTTCAAAGTTAAAGACTCCATTTCAAGCCTTGCCGCCCATTGTGATAGATTACTCTTCGATTTATCTGCTCTACGGTTTTTCTCTTTCAAAATTTGGCTGGTGATATCAGTGCTAGTGTTGGTGGTGTCCTGAGTTGCCAACATTCCCAGAATAAACAGCAAATCACCTTCAGAATCACTGTTATCCGTTATTTGGTCCATTTTGAAGAGAAAAAAAAAAGTTAGTTGGGAGGAATTTTGACTGCAAATATTTTGCAGCAGTTTTCAATACGCGATTTGGAATAAACTGAAAATAATTCGATTGAAAATTAATCTTCCCTGAATGTCAAGTTTGAAAGAGTTTCTTTACAGTATGTATGGTTTTTAATTATTGGCACTTTAATGAGCTTGCAGGAGGTAATGGGGCAAACTCTTTATAGCTAATGCTATTTTCTGTTTTATCTGAACAGTGTATTAACATATAGAACGAGTGAGAATAATAACGACAGATGCCCGATTATTTGAAGGAAAGTTAGAAGGGTTTGATAATTCTACTAATGTGGTGATATCTGATTGTACGGAGCACTTGGTGAAGGAAGAAAACGAGAAAAAAGAACATATAGAAATGCTGTTGGGGATATATTTGTTGAGAGGTGGTAATGTTGTATGTATAGGAGAAGTAGATGGGACAATGGATTGGGATAGATTGTGTCAAGGGGAAAAGTTAAAAGGGACCAAGAATCCGTTGTAGAATATGAACGATATAATATGAGAGATACTATGAACGATATAATCCGAGAGATATATTATGGGATAATTAATGATAGAGAATAATAGTATTTCACTTCATGAACTCCAAACACTTGAATACTTTCCAGCATACATTATGCTTGTATATTATGAACGAACAGTGGAAATCCCAGCCTGTTTCATCTTAACTGCTAATTCTAATAAATAATCAATTGCTTCGTTATAAACCTTTGCTTTCCAAACGTTTTCTCCCCAAACATAAATTCCATGTCTTCTGACCAAAACTGCCGTAGTTCCTGGGTAATCTTTTATAGCCTGTTGTAAACTGTCAGTCAAGTCTTCTTCTTGAGGGGTGTTTTCAATAATGGGAATTACCAATTTATCATGATATTGCATACTACCCACTTTTTCAATCTTACCTGTAGCTTCATTGAATTCTAGTTTAGGCAAAGCTTTGATTTGTTCGATATGGCTGATCTCAAACTCCACCTTATCTTCCCATAACAAAGTGGCCATCACAGCGTGCTGGGAATGTGTGTGGATACAAGCACCAGCTTCTCTCATTTGATAACAACTCATGAATAGTGGAGTACATGCTGAAGGCTTATACTTGTAATTTTTGGCACCATCTTTTGGACTACGTAAAACTTTTTCTTCTGGTAATTCTGCCACAAACATCTCCCATGGCTTTAACCTTTCCTTTTGAATACCTGAAGGGGCAATATAAACCAAATTCTTATTATCACCTTCAAGATCTCTGATTGAGATTCCACCTCCAGTACCTGTTACCCAATTGTTATCATAAAATAACCTACACAATTCACAAATTAAATTTGCAGGATGATTAGGATCATCGAGGTTAAGGTAAGGATCGTTCTTAGCCAATTGTCTCTGTTCTTCGTCTGTTTGCATTAGGGTTGATGAATTTTTCACTGTGGCATTAAACGTGCGGATATAGCAATAAATTTTTTCATTTATACACTTCACTAATACGCTAGGTTTATATTAAACATGTGCTATCTCCTTAACTATACACAACAGATGACTTACGAATGCAACTATAAAAATACATGATGTCCAGCTAAATGCTGTTTAATCTGTTAATCTAATCTTTTGATTTCTTTTTATCCTTTTTCTTTTCCTTCTTGTCTTTCTTTTCCTTTTTATCCTTCTTTGATTTCTTAGGAGATTCTTCTTCATCGTCATCTCTCTTTCTCTTTTTGTCCTTCTTTTCTTTCTTTTCCTTCTTCTTATCTTTCTTATCTTTCTTTTCTTTCTTTTCCTCTATTTCATCTTCATCATCAGAATCAACGTCATTATTTATTGGGGCAGAATCAGCATCAACATTATAGGCACGAGCTTCAGAGATTTCAACCTTTGGTTGTTCTCTGACAATCTTAGAAGTGGTTCTTAAGTCACGACCTTCTAAAGCACTTAATCTGCTTTCAACTTTAGCTCTAACTTCTAAACCAAAGTCACCAGAGTCATCTCTTTCTTCAGCTAATGAATCATATCTTAAGGCTACAGAAGCTTTAGCAGCCAAAACTCTAGCGATTTTACCCTTGTTTTTACCAGAAGCTTGACCAACTAATGAAGCATGGTATAACAAACCATATTTTGGTGTATCATGCTTGGTTTTCAAAGCTCTGAATAAAGCTTTTTCAGCTCCTAAGATTTGTATAGTAGAAGCAGGAGCTTTTGCTAATGAGGTTAAAGAACCAGAGTGAGCAATTAATCTAGCACCAACTAATTCACCAACCAATACAGTTAAATTTGGAGCAATGGCTTTCATTCTTGATGATAAGTAGTTGGACAATTGTTCTCTATAAGCAGAAAATTCAACAATTTGTTCAGCTAAAGCTTGAATGTTGATTAAATCAATTTCGGTAATCTCAGTACCCATAGAAACTTCAGCGGCAGATTTAACTTGTTCTTCGATTTCTTCTGGTAATATTTCTGATAAATCAATTTCAGATGCATTGGATCTAACACCCATGGTTAAAATAATTCTAGCATAAGCAACAGAATCAGTAATCATTTTGGCTAATTCTGGGAAATGCCATCCGTACCATTCTTTACATCTCATGGCGTAAGTGTTCAATTCTTTGTCTAAATCATCTAACAAGGCAATGGCTTGAACAATCATGGTATCAACTTTATCAGCAGAGAACTTTAATTTATGTCTACCAATGGAATGAGCTAAACCTAAAGACATTTGTCTTAAAGTGGAATCATCCAAACCTGGTAATAAGTCAGGTAAAAATTCTTTGATGGCTCTGTGTAAATCTAAAGAGGCAGCATCGGAAATAACGGAAAAGTTGAACCCTAACTTGTTGATAGCATTAGCTAACTTGGTTTCAGAAACAATCAAGTTGGTTTTTTTATCAGTTTTACTTTCTTCCAATAATTTCTTCAAACTGTCGGAGACTTTACCTTCAACGATAGCGTTAGCTTCTTCTAAAGCATTAGCAGCTGATTGAAACTTTTCAAAACGATGAACTTTGAATTGTTGGGCAACTTTTTCAGCTGTGTTTAAATCTTCAATTAAGGTAACTGATTTATGGATTTTCTTGTCGGTAGCCTTTAACAAAGCATAACCGGCAGCGGTTTCAGTTAAAACGTAAGCCATATCAATTAATTCTCTATTATCTTTCAAACCAAATCAAAACTGTCCACAAATTATGTTTGATAGGATTATCACAGATGGGAATTTTTCACTCGATGAGCTTTTTTCGTTTCTAGCGAAAAAAAATTTCAAAATAACACAAAGCAACGGTCATGTGATTAGTCATGTGATTAGTATTTACTCTACGCGTAAAGTGATATCTAAAGATTATCAATCTGTAGGTGTTTCAACAAGAGTTCAATCACGGGTAGCATGTCAAACAGCGTGCTGGAAAGCACAAATCTGAAGCACAAGCGGTCTAAATCTGACACAGACCCGACCACTAACAAAAGGAAACCTCGTAAAACCACATACTTTTTCCAACCTACAAATCAACTAACTGATAATTTGGAGAATAAACCGGATCCTGAAGATATTAAAGACGTTAAAGATGATCCTCAAGATTTCCTATCGTCTCTGAGCATAAATGAACTCCTAGAGTTGGAAACTAAAGAGGAAATTAAAGAGTCTGTGGTGATACTAGCTCCAGATGAAAGTTTTGATGGAATCAAATGGAGAACTAGTCCAAACAAAAAGAAGACCACGGTACAACAGCCGTCTTCTTCGCCTGTGAAGAACATTTTTTCAAACGATGACGATTCAGAACCTTTGGTTCTTAATGATCAAGCTGAACTGATGCTTTCCAAATACGGTTCAGGGTTTCAGAATATTGTATCACAAACACCACGCATGGGGAAGACCACTTCAGATCTTACCGCTGATAGTGATAGACCCGCTAGTCTTCAAAGAACAAAGTCTTTGGGGGCTGTAAATGATGACTCTTCTAAAAGTTCTATTTTGAAGAGCTGGATTAATAAGTTTGATTCTAGTAAGGTAAACACGCCAGAACGGGAAACGCCAAAAAATACGCCAGAAAATGAAGCTGACCAAAACGCAAAGGCTGATTCCCCTGATAGCTCAGATGACTTTGATGATTCATTGACTGAAAAGGTGCTGCAAATTCAAGTTCAAAATGAACCTGTTAAAGAAATAGTTGCAGAGTTAAAGGCTGAAGATGTTAAAAGTGAAACAAACACTGAAAACGCCAAAATTGAAAAAATCAAAATTGAAAACGTCAAAATTGAAAACGTCAAAACTGAAAGCGTCAAAACTGAAAGCGTCAAAACTGAATTTACCCCCATCAGTTCACCAACAAAAAACGAAGATTCAGATCCATTTGATGACGATAATGATTTCATAGCTTCTTTTAAACCCAAAGAACCTGTTGATCCATTTGAATTTTCAGATGATGAAGATGACAAATCTGCATTCACAGATACCAAAACCGCATATACAGAGAGTATCACCGATCTCCTAAACATTAAAGAGGAATCTTCAGGGACAGCTAAACTCTCATACAGTCGGCTGGACTTGAAACGATTTCAAGTTGTAAATATTTTTAAGAATTCTTTCAAGTCAAAAGATAAAATCCGGCATCAGACTATTTTGACGGTGAAAAATAGTCTGGATAATGAATCTAAACTAGTGTTACGTGGGGAATACAATTCTCTTGACATATGTGAAGGAGACATTGTAAACTTGATTATCACTGATACCGACACTCCCAATGTGGTGGATGACGGCAAAAACATTCTAATTTGGCATCCAGATACTCTTGTATCTGCTACAGTGATTTCCCAACAAATAAACTGCCCCCGTAAACCGGTAATTAACAATAGGTTCAGATTTCCCGGGCAATCATCAATTCCTTTAATTGTGGGGATAATCCTTCATGAGATTTTCCAAGCCAGTTTCATCTCCCAAGATTGGAGTCTTGCAACCATGCAACAGTTGAGGGATGAACTAGTTGAAAATAGTTTAATGGAATTGTTTTCAATAAATTCCAGTAGAGAGGAAGCCAAGTCCAAAATAGATGAAGCTTTACCGTATTTGAATGATTGGTTCACCAAATACTACAAAACAAGAGGTACTAATAGACATCAGATTGATACTACCGGACGAAACAAGGTATTTTTTGCAGCAAATAAAGCTTTAGATATAGAAGAGAATATCTGGTCTCCCATGTATGGAATCAAGGGTAAAGTTGATGTTTCATTAGAGGCCAACATTCAAGATGGTACCACCAAGGGAAATTTTTTGGTTCCCATGGAAATCAAGTCTGGGCGGGAATATATGGCCCATCATGCTCAATCATCCTTATACGCTTTGTTATATAAAGATCGGTATGACATGGACGTTAATTCGTTTCTTTTGGTGTATACCAAGGAGAAGTTAACCAAATTGGGAAATATAAGTAATTCTGACCTAAGATCTTTGGTTAACTTACGTAACAGAATTGCCAGTTACCTTCGGGAAGACGTGCGAGACTTGCCTCCAGTTATAAGACGTACGGCTTGTGATAGGTGTGATGTGCAAATTCCATGTATGAGTTTACATCTGATCAACGGAGGAACGTTTGAAGAGAGTGGATTAAATTTTGATGTCTATAATGACATCACGGCTCATTTGGAGAACAATCAGTTGTACAAAGATTTCTATAATTACTGGGACATTCTTATCACCAAGGAGGAACTGCTTTTGCAGAAATTCAAGAATGATTTGTGGACCATGACATCCAAGGAACGGGAGGAAACATCTGGAAAAGCTTTGGGAAACATGATAATTTCAAGCTTTGCAGAACTGCCCTCCGGGGAAGGTGCTCATTTCAAATTCTCATATACTTTCACAAGGGGACTGGAAACTTCAAGATCCCTCCAAGCTTCTGAACTATCTAAACATGACAGAGTTATTATCAGTGATGAAGAAGGCCATTTTGCAATTGCTAATGGGTATGTAACCACTTTAAGGCCTCACAAAATTGAAATCATTTGTGATAGGCTTATTATCAACTCATCGGTGAAACGGTCAGATTTTGACAAGGAAAATAATCAACTGTACGAATCGGTTGTAGATGTTTCTGAAACTTCGATATCTTTGAGCTCCAAATCCTATAGAATTGATAAGGATGGAATGTTTCACGGAATGGGGCTTGCTCGTTTCAATATTCTTAATTTAATCATGGCTGGTGGTGATAGTAGACACAGAAAGCAAATCGTGGACCTTGAGCCTCCTAAGTTTAAAGATGTACCTGGAGTGGACGAGATATTGTCCGGTTCAAAGTTTAATAAGGACCAAACTAATGCTTTTAAAAAAGTGTTAACTATGGAAGATTACTGTTTAATTCTTGGAATGCCTGGAACTGGGAAGACTACGTTGATAGCTTATATCATTGCATATCTTGTCAAACAAGGTAAATCAGTATTATTGTCTTCATATACTCATTCTGCTGTGGACAACATTCTTCTTAAAGTAATGGAGTATGATGTTGATATTTTACGTGTAGGTTATCCCAACCGGGTTCACCAAGCCATCAAAAAGTTTATTCCTCAAAACATCAAAACCTATGAAGAGTATTTGCAAGCTTATCTGAAACCTCAGGTGGTTGCTGTCACTTGTTTGGGTGTTGGAGACCCGGTTTTCAATCTACGTAATCACTTTGATTACTGTATTATTGATGAGGCTTCCCAGGTTTCGTTTCCTATTAGTTTGGGACCTTTAAGATTCTGTGACAAGTTCATTTTGGTGGGTGATCATCACCAGCTACCACCATTGATACAACATCCCAATCCCCAAATCAAATCGAGGTTGTCTAAATCTTTATTCCAGCTTTTAAACGATTCATTCCCTGAAAGTGTATCCGAGCTAACTTACCAGTACCGAATGTGTTCCGATATCATGAAACTTCCAAACGCTTTGGTGTATGATAACAGGCTTAAATGTGGAACGCAAGAAGTGGCAGACCAGGTGCTCAATATACCTAATCCTTCAGGGTATAAACTGATGATAACCAAGGGTAAAGATATTTGGATGCCATGGGTGTTGAAAGAACAAAATCGAGTAATCTTCTTGGACCATGATTTAGTGCCTGCGATGGAAAACACTCAGGGAATGGAAAATGGTACCGAGGCTCTTTTGATATGGCAAATTGTAGAAGCCTTAACTCTTTGTGGTATTAAGGAAGAAAGTATTGGGGTTATGTCATTTTACAGAGCTCAATTGAGGTTATTAAATAAGTATTTCCTTAAGAAACCTCACATAGACATTTTGACAGCCGATCAATTCCAAGGTAGAGATAAGGATTGTATTGTCATATCTTTGGTTAAGTCCAATAAGGATAGGAGAATAGGAGATTTGTTGAAGGAATGGCGTAGAATCAATGTGGCTATTACCAGGTCTAAGTGTAAGCTTATAATTCTAGGATCTAGAAACACATTATCACAAGGAGGACATATTAAAGAGTTCCTTGATTTAGTGTTCCAAGAGAAATGGATGTATAGGTTACCACCTAGAGCTACTTCGTATTATACTCAATATGATCCTAATCAGACTCCAGCAAAGAGTCAATCGGCACTGATATCTACAACGCTGGTATCTTCACCGTCAGGGCCTAAAAAACATAAGATGAAACCAGGATCAAGAGCGGTAAGAAATAGTCAAGTGATGAACGATATAATCAACGAGATCCGAGATTGATAGAAATTTATAAAGGTTTATGATAAGGTTGATAGAGATGATAAAGTTGGTGATCCTAAAGTTCGTGATAGAGATGATAAAATCGGTGATATATTATTTATAGCATAGCACTAAAGTGCAAAAAAATGAAACTCAAAATTCCCTCTTCTGAAATTAACTCCATTAGCATTCCATTGCCATGCTGGGGGCTCTTGTGCCGGATCTTGGCCCGGTGCTCCTCTGTTCCTTAACCTTCTATACTGTTGAACCAAATTCTTCACTACAAAAGCCATGAATATAGTAAATGTCATACCAAGAACAAAATAGTCTCCAAGTGCAAGTTCATCGTTTACGAAGTAAGTATCACCTTCGTGTTGTTCTCTGGCTCTTTGATCAGCTCTTTGGTCTTCACCATCATTGTCATTATAATTCCCAGAATTCTCTCCAAGTTTCTTAAAGGCTGTAAACCACGTAGTTTGTTCGCCATCTTCAGAAGCCAGCTTGGTACTGCCCCAGATTAAATATTTAATCCGTAATTTCAAAAGGGCAAAATAAATGGGGATTTGGTTGGACATTCCACCACTACGTTGATCCCTATACTTCAAACTTAAATCATAGTACCTTTTAGACATATAGTAGTCAATGGAATTATTCACCACGCCTAATCCATGTTCATACATATACGCAAGGCTGAAACATCCATGAGGAGATCTGGCATTGGCAGCCCTGCCATATAAACTAAACGCCTTTTCATAGTCAACAGATATATTAGCACTTTCCACTCCGTAGAAATAAATATCTCCCAAAAAAATGGTGGTGTCAATGTCGCCTTGCTCTGATGCCCGTTTAAAATACTTAATGGCACTGGTTACCCTGTCATTGGAAAATGTCTTTTGAGTCTTCAAAGGGAAAGGATCTAATTGGTACAAGAGCCAACCAGCAGAAACCTGAGCGTTTTCAAGTCCTTGTTCTGCTGCTATCAGGTATCCAATCAAAGCATTAGCATAATTATACTTTTCTAGCTCTTCCAAAGCGTATTGAAGATGAGGAAAGAAAAACATCTGTAGTCTTTCAATAAATGTCCTATAATAAAGAATGTTGTTTTCAATGCTATATTTTTGAGTGGTTACACCTTGGGTGAAACCTGATTGCATGAATTCAGCATAAAGGTAAATGGCTTCTAGATCTCCTTTGGAAGAGGCTTCTCTCATGGCTTTGACTATATCTTCTTTGGCTACTGACGACATGATGTCTTCAAAAGGAGTTTTGTTGATGAGAAATTTGGCCAAGTTCTTAGATGCTCTTTCAGATCCAAGTTTAATGGCCGAAGTATAATAATCAAGGGCTTTATGTTCAGCTGGTGGTTCTCCACTACCAATACCTTTTTCGTACATAACTCCCAAATCGTTCAAAGCTTCTGAAGTGTTATAAATCCGGGTCAGATCTTTGAGTAGTTTAAAAGCTTTGTCGTAATCTTTTTCTATTCCTTGACCTTTCAAATACATGTGGCCCAAGAGTGATTGGCACTGACTCAATCTTAATCTGTCATTGGTAGCTAAAGCCGATGGGTTTTTAAACCCATAAAGTCTTTCTCCATAACTAACACATTCCTGCAAAAGTTCTCTCGCACGGTCATAGTTTTTGGGCGAATCATAGTACCCATCGTATTCGTCCAAGGCACTGAAAAAGTTTAAAACGATTTTTTTGTCGAAATTATCAATGGTATAATCTTGTTCAAAATTATACAAAATCTTCTTTTTGGAAGTTAAAACCGACGTGGCGGATTCACTTACATCCTCTCCATAAATCCCACCTATAAAATCGGGGATTTTTATGTTGTAGGAAATATCTGTAGGTTCTATCAGATCTTCGTTAGCCATTAAGTAGTCGTACCCAATCTTAGCAAGTTTAGAATAATATACAAGGGCTAACTCGCTATTTTTGGGGGTTCCCACACCTTGAGACAATCGGTACGCCATGGCCAAAAGACCATTGATATCACCCATTTCCATAGACAAGTGGTGATACAATTGAGCCTTGGCCTGATTGGGCTCTATGGCGCCAAACATCCCGGTGGAATACATGAACCCTAGCATGAAGTATGCGTGGCCGTTGGATTTGATGGAAACGGCTCGTTCGTAATAATTAAGAGCTTTTGTATAATTGATGTTTGTGGACATGTTTCCAAACGTATAGATATCTCCCAAAGTCACTAATGAGTCTGTATGGTTCAAACTAGCTGCCTTCTCAAGTAACGGGATTATTTCTGTGGTCATTAATTCGTTAGCTTTGGCATCCCTAATGATGGCATGCTCGTAGCCGTGGTCTTTTGAATACTGGGGGAGGTTTTTAACTTTGGCGTTGTAATCTTCTTTAAGTCTCTCGGACTTTAAAGACGGCTGGTTCTTCTGAATTTTGCCTATGGCTTGGTTATATAGTGACAGTCCATCTGCTAGTACCCAACAGAAAAGGTATAAAGTCCCAAGAAGTTTCGTGACGAACCTCATTTGAATGCTGTAAAAGTAATTGGGCTGGAATATTTGTGCCTATGTCTTTGTATCAATGCCTTTGTACTGCTACTTTCTGTGCAGCTCTCCAATCTTCTCAGCTTCCTACTACTCCAGGCTTGGCTGAGGTGTACGTATCAAATCGCGAACTTAGGGGCCCGGATTTGATTCGGCAACTGATAACTTGATACTTTTTCATCACAAAGAATCATGCCAATTCGTTTGGAAGATAACGTAGGAGATGATGAGGCCGTGTTTCGATCGGCTCCCATGACTCTTGTTCAATTCTATGTCACAATTGAATTGGCCAGAGACGTGGTATATGCTCTAGGAAGACTAGGTAATGTTCACTTTCGAGATTTGAATTCAAAGTTAACGTCGTTTCAACGGACGTTTTTGAACAATTTACGGAATATAGATGGGATCGAGTCCCAATTGGCCTACCTTGAAACCATAATGGTTAAACATGAAACTATTAAGGGAGAATTGTATCAAAATCTTCAAGCCGATATAAATCCTTTACCAACGGAATCAGAAATGGATGACTTAAAATCCAAAGTGGTAGACTTTTATGATCGGATCAAGCACCTTGATGATTCCTATAATAGCCTTAGTGAACAAAAATTGAAGTATTTGGAGAATAGACACGTCTTATCTGCTGTCAATGATTTCCATTCTTCTAATTTAACTAGAGAAGATAATGACGGGTTCATGGTTCATTCGGAAGATGAACAAGATGACAATGTAGCCCTTTTGAACAACAGAAACAACGAGCTTGAACTAGGGATGGAAACCGCTCATCTAGACGATGCTGGTTTCAATTCTATAGCTGGTTCCATAGCTAGAGATAAAGTTCCACTATTGCGGAAGATTCTTTGGCGTACTTTAAGAGGGAATTTATTCTTCCATGACATTGCCATTAATGATGACAACTTTGCCGTGTACAAAAACCTGGAGAAGCAAGTGTTGGAGAAAAATGTATTCATCATATATATTCATGGAGATGTGTTAAAGCAGCGTGTCAGAAGAATTATTCAATCTTTAGACGGAATAATGTATGACAACATTTATGGAGGCTCAAGCTCGCGGTTGACAGAACTAGGCGTGCTTAATGGTAAAATAAACGAACTTGAAACCGTTGTTGATAGTACCAAGAATCATCTTATAGCCGAATTATTGGTTCTTCAAGAGTCCTATACTGATTTGACGTATTGTGTCAAAAGAGAGAGATTTATCTATGAGACCTTGAACAAATTTGATATGGATGGTACCAGACGATGTTTGGTAGGAGAAGGATGGATTCCTAAATCTGACCTTACAAAAATCCGTCACACTTTGAAACTTTTGATCCGGTCAAAAGCTCCATCTACCGTACATGCTTTTGGATCTCAAGAAGAAGTTTCGTTATCCACAGAAGATCTTGATTCTACACTTACACCACCATCAAACACTTCAGGGTCGTCAAACGCCTTGTTTGCCATTGATGATACTCTTGATGGTGATGGGTTTGGAAGTGGTGATAGTGAGAATGAAGACTTTAATCAACTTATTGCCATAGTAAATGAACTCGCAACAAATAGAGTTCCCCCTACATTTCATAGAACCAATAAGTTTACCCAGGCATTTCAGCTGATTGTAGACGCTTACGGAATAGCTACATACCAAGAAGTTAACCCTGGTCTTGCTACTGTTATCACATTCCCCTTTATGTTTGCCATTATGTTTGGAGATATTGGACATGGGGTAATCGTACTTTTGATCAGTCTTTTCTTTGTAAGGAATGAAGTCAAGTTCAACGCTCAAAGAAATAAAGATGAAGTGTTTGAAATGGCCTTCAGTGGAAGATATGTTCTTTTATTGATGGGAGCATTTTCCATCTATACTGGATTTTTATATAATGATATTTTTTCCAAATCATTGACTTTTTTCAAGTCTGGATGGGAATGGAAATGGCCCGAAGGGTATGATTTTGATAAAGACGGTGCTATTTCCATCACCGCCACTAAAGTCAAAGGATATACTTATCCAATTGGATTGGATTGGGCCTGGCATGGAGCGGAAAACAACTTGTTGTTCACAAATTCGTATAAGATGAAACTTTCCATTTTAATGGGGTTCACTCATATGACGTATTCTTTGATGTTCAGTTTGGTCAATTACAGGTTTTTCAGATCAAAGGTAGATATCATTGGAAACTTTATTCCCGGGTTTCTTTTCATGCAAAGTATCTTTGGTTATCTTAGTTTGACCATTCTTTACAAGTGGTCTGTAGACTGGATTGGTGAAAACAGGCAACCTCCTGGGTTATTGAACATGTTGATCAATATGTTCCTTTCACCAGGAAGTGTAGAAGAACAACTTTATCCCGGTCAAAGCATAGTGCAAGTGATTTTGGTATTGATCGCATTGGTTTGTGTTCCCTGGCTTTTACTTTATAAACCTTTGGTGTTGAGACATCAGAACAAAAAGGCCGTAGAAATGGGATACAAAGACTTGCATTCACAAATGCAACACGATACTCAACTTCACGAAGAAGAACAGGCATTGTCGTTTGAATTGGATAGTGAACAAGTAGCCAATTTGGATAGGCAGATGAACAGTTTGGATGAATTGAACCATGATCCAGAAGAGTTCGAGTCTGGGGATAATTATAGATTCCCTAACGATATAGAACCATTACATAACAACTCGGGTGCTCATGGAGATGAGGGCGAAGGGTTCAATCTTGGGGATATTGTCATTCATCAAGTTATTCACACCATTGAGTTCTGTTTGAATTGTGTTAGTCACACGGCTTCGTATTTAAGATTATGGGCATTATCATTAGCCCATGCTCAATTGTCTTCTGTGTTATGGTCTATGACTATTCAGAATGCGTTTGGAGCCACAGGAGCTAAGGGAATAATAATGACGGTGATATTGTTTGGCTTCTGGTTTGTCTTGACGGTGTGTATTTTGGTGCTTATGGAAGGTACGTCGGCCATGTTACATTCGTTAAGATTACATTGGGTGGAGGCAATGTCGAAGTTCTTTGAGGGAGAAGGATATGCTTATGAACCATTTACGTTTGAAGATATTGATATATGAATCACACATTAGTTATACATAGTTAAGTCTTTCATATTGTATTGTCTATTCTACATCTAATGTCTACTCTACATACATATTTTACATTTTCATTTAAAGTCTAATCCAACTTGATTCGCTTACCGGAAGTTAACATTCTTTGCACTTCATCCAAAGTCCAAGGTTTAGCTCTGTTTCTCATCTTATTGTGGAGCTTATCTTTTATAGCATCAACGGAACAATTGGCCCGTTGAGCTTCTTCTTCAATGAACCGGATAATCTTTTGTCTGGTGTGTCTGAATTGTCTTTCCGAACTACCATGAAGTTTCAACCACTCAGTGACAGAAACTTCATTTTCCTCTAAATCAGCTTCAACGGCTTTAAAGTCGTCCCACATCTCGTAGACGTTGATGGCCTGTCTGGAAAGTCTTCGGTTAAGAGCGTTTCTTCTCTTGATGGTGTACTCATTTTCGGGCACCATAGAAATAGGGAACCCCATTGGAGGTGGGTGGACCACCGGAATAGGTGTTCTGGGAAGCTGCATACCCATTGGGATGTTCATGGGAGTCTGAGGCATATGAGCCATTTGAGGAAGTCCTGGGCCTGGCATTTGTTCTGGTAACATAGGACCAGGATGGACGGGTTGGTTTGGCATCGATTGAGGGTTTATAGGTCCCTCTGGTCTTGGAATGGGTCCTTCTCTGTGCATGTCTGGACGAGGCATATGCTCTGGACGGGGCATGTGTTCAGGCCGTGGCATATGTTCTGGACGCATGTGTCCCTCGGGTCTTTGCCAGTCACCGTAGACATTGGCATTATTGATGATGGAGAAAAAGTTCAGTTGGGTATTGTTCAATCTGGAGATCAAATCAAGCGTGCTAGTTAAACTGTCTTTCATTGTGGAATTGGACATGTTCCCGAACCCATTAGGATTGGCCTTTAAGTATTCAGCTTGTTTGTTAAAAATGTTGTTTTGCTGGAAAATGAAAGTTTGAAGGTCTTTATAAATATTGGCTTGTTGTTTGATGAAAAAATCAATTTGTTGATGCATATTGTTGATTTGAGCTTCTTGTCTCATTTGAGCATTGATGAAGTGTTGCATGTTTAAAGCCTCGATTTTGGGGAGTTTGGGGGAAGGTGTTGGAGATACTTGGTTTTCAGTGCCTCCATTTCTTTCCAATTCATTGGCAAAGTTAATGAAAAGTTCAGAATTGAAAATTGGATGTTGACAGATTGGATTACTTGGATACTCTTTTTTAAGAATCACCATGTCTTGAACCAAACTTCTTCTTAACATGCTCAAGACATTTTTGATTCTAATGGTGAAGATATCAAAGATATCGAAATTGTCATCATTTATAAAAGGGAAGATTTGATTTAAAAGCTCAGAAGGTGGCTCCACAACGTCTCTTCTTATTCTGTAACTTTCTATGGTTTCAAATCCGGCCATTTTGTATAAAGTTTCTTCGGGTAAATTGTTGATGTTGGTGGAAGCAGGCTTATCGTTGGAATCCACGTTAATTTCACGTAAAGCCATAAGCTTGGTGACATTGATATTTTTAAAGTCTTCAATTCCTGCCACTTCTAAAGCTTTGATGGCCGCTTTGTGTTGTTGAGTGTAACTTATGGGATGCAACTTATTACTTCCCTTTAACAATCTACTATCATTGAATGTGTTTGTGGATTGTTTATTCTCCAAAGAAGAAATCTCAATGGCTCCATATGAGTCTGGTAAGTGTAATCTGCTGAATAAATATACTGCTAAAGCTGCGTGAGGGCATGTATCCACGTTTCTGGCTCTTAAACATCCGTAGAAAAGATAAGGACTGTCACTTAAACCACTTCTAACCACTAAGGCTACTGCTTGAGAAGGACTTCTTTGACGTAAAGGGAAAATTGATAAATCAGAAATCTTGACGTCTCTTTTTTGGCTATTCCTTAAACATAAAGAATGAGCCAAACTAAAATCCGCAAGGGTTCTGAAATTTAGGTGAGGTTTCAACTCTTTACTATCACATTGCCATAATTTCTTAACAACAGTATAGTAATCATCGATATCATAAACGTTTGGTTTACGTTCATCGTCACTTGATTCACTACTGGTGTCCATGGCTGAAAAATTCAATTTTTAAGTTTAGGTTAAATCTTAGCCGATATTGCTGTGAACTTCCGTATTCTGAAATAAATACTCCTACGAAACAAAAATAAAAAGGCTTTACGAGATTAGTAGAGAAATATTAAAAGAAAAAGACTTTTCCAAACCTTGAGGAAGTTATGATGATATTTATAGTTTATCAAGAAATCAAATTGATAAAATTAAAAAAAAAAGTTGCAGCCATATTAAAACAATAAACTTAATTCTTAACAATAGCGTAGAAAAAAATCTACCGACCCCGATCAGAAATGCATAAATTACACGAGGATGAATTAACCATTGCATGAAATTCTGCATCTATGATCACTTCCGACTGCTCAGTGATTCCCAAATAGTTAATTTGGGTAATCAGGGAGCAATTTAATTGTAGCCTCCGCATCATTTTCCACCTGACACTGGGAAATCTCCTGTCACGTAAAAAAGAAATTCCGCTTGGCTGAGACAATGCGTTAAAAAAGCGCAATCTGCAAGGGAAAGATTCGGGGCATGCCGCGCCAAAAATATTAAAGTTTTTAGAATTCTTGATAGATGCAACCTTATTTTTGTTGGACTGCAACCTTTTAAACTTATAAATCGACTGATTTTGAATTAACTTGAAACTGGGGTATCACTTGGACAGGCAAGTGGGTGTTTTCTTAATTATTATCGCAATTTGTTGGGAGGGTATTTTTAGATTGGGCCATTTGCATTACCTTGCATGCCTATTTACTAGCCGGAAATGATTACTTTTTTGGATGATGATTATTACTGTTGGATGATAGGGTAAATCTTTGGTGAATTTCACCCTTGTTTACACAAGATATCATACATTCTTTTACTGTCCACCATTTTCATTTATAGTTTCATCAATCTTATTATGAAAACTCCTTGTAAATCTAAACCTTGTTTCTAGACTTGGACCTATTTTAAGCTATACGGACCCTTCCACATGACGGAACCTTAATCATCGGAACTAACCATGTAGCATCGGCCTGATCTTGAGATAGTCCACGGCGCAGAAGTTTATTTTCGTGAACCTACGGCCCAAAGTTGGCACGGCTAACATTTGTGCTGACCGGTCCGGCTCATTTTTATAGGATATTTTACCAAGGCTTCTATTTTTACATTTTCTTCCTAATTTCATCGTCTTCTTTCCTTCTATCTTTCTCTATCCCTCTTTCCTTCTATCTTTCTCTATCTTTACTATCCCTCTCTCCTATTCATTATCGCACGGTTTATTTCATCTACGTATTTTCACTATCGCTTACATATATTAATCATAATCTAATCTTCTTCACTATCCATTCCTCCATTCAATATCTTCCCCTTTGAAACTATAACATCAGAAAGGTTCCCTCTTAAATCATTGCTCATTATATCTTTATTGTCATTCAACCATAATCTTGTGATTCGCACCAATTGATCCAAACTACTAGTCATTTCACAATCACTCGATGCCAAAGAATTTATCACTTTGAATAAACTTGTGAATGATAATAATGACAAAGATGCTTTTTCAGAATCAAATCTGAAATGCTTTAATAATTCATAAGATTTGGATCCATCCTTCTTGAAGTAATGAAGCACCAAAGCAGAATTTAATATTATAACTTGTTCCTGGCTTATGATATTCAAAGAACTTATTAAAGATCTTTGGGATTGGAATTGACTACGAGGAGCCTTTTCTTGAACAAGTTCAACTTCTTCTTCGTCCAGGTCTTCGATTTCTTCGTCATCGGTTAACTCTTGGCCGTTCATTAAAAGATCAAACTTACCCAAAGTAGTGGCAACATTTGATTTCATAGAATTCATCAATTCACCAGCGTTTTCAGATAAAACAACGGCTTTGAATAACTTGAAATATCTGGTGATTTCAGTTTCTCTACCTTCTTTCAATAATTTATCAAGCAATCCAATATCCTTAGATAATTTCTGGTTAAATTCTTCTTGTTCCTGTTCGTCAGTCTTCAATTCATTTTCAAGGTAAACCAAGTTAATATCATTGAGGAGTTCTAAGATTCTGAAACTTAAAAGCACATGGTACAAGTCACGGTCATTTTCTTTAAACATTTCAATGTATTTCAAATGATTTTGACCATCGTTGATTTCAAAATTGATAGGCTTTCTGTCCATCAAGTTTTCAACTCTCTTCATCAACAATTCACTCTTAAACATGGAAACTCCGTCCAAGTCTTTGATTAACTTGCTCAAGCTTAATAATGATTTATTGTCTCCTTTATAGTCTAAGTTCAAAAGTAAAGAGTATTTATACTTGTTGAAAACCTTAGACAAGAGAGGGAATTTCAATGTCAACAAAGTTTGTACCAAAACTGATAAGAAACAATTTTCAAAAGTGCTTTCACAGGATGATAAGTACAAATAATCTTGTAACAAAGTCAAGGAGTTGGTATTGGCCTTACCAAGAATTCTATTTTGAATCAATACCTTCTTGCCATCGTCAATCTTAGTTGGAAGGGCCAACCCCAAAGTAACGAGGGCCCAAGTTTTGATCAAACTGGTATGAACAGCCTTAGACTTTCCACTAGGAGCATTCAACAAACCTGGAAGAACCAAGTTGGCAAGACATCCTACAAATAATAAAGCCTTGACTATCGTCCATAATTGGATAACCACTGGGGAAGGATGGACCAAAGACATTGGCATGAATGGAATTGCTGACAATCCTCTGAAATCAGAGTCTGCACCACCCAAGAAAGAAGTCCCCATGACAGCAGCCATTCCTCCTAAAAGATACTTGTTAGGAGGTGGTCTCTGTTCAGGAGCATTATTGTGATTGTTAAACACAAAGTTATCACTGTATGTGTGGTTATAAGGGTCATAGTTTTGGAACACTTGTGGAGATTGTTGGTAACTTGAACTTTGGCTTTGTTGGAAATCTTGTTGAGGTGTAGGTTGATAGCTTGATGATTGGGAAGTTTGGTAGGTTTGTTCTGGGGTTTGTTGTTGAGAAGCTTGTTGAGCTGCCTGTGGGTATTGGTTGCCTTGGAAACCTTGAGGATTCAAGTTAGCTTCTTGGATTAATCTTTGCAAGTGTAAATTCTGTTCACTCAACATAGCATTTTTTCTTTCTAAATGATGAATATATTCCGTGGCCTTGGTCAAAACACTGGCTTTGTTCAACTTCAGCGCAGGGGCCAATCCTTCCAAATCATTGATGGAAACGTCCTGAGACCCAGAAGCTATTCTTAATGAGGGAACAGCATCTCTTAACATCAATATTTTGGCATTGATGTTGGTCCGGTATTTTTTCTCAATAATATTATGAGAAGTTTTATCCTTTTTGGTGATTTTTTCCTTCTTAGGTTTGGTGAGCTTCAAAGGCGCCTTAATTTCCGGTTTCAGTCTTTTCAAATACTCATCATCGGATTCTAAAGTTGGGGCAAGGGGAGTTTGTAAAGGTTCAACTTTGATTTGGGTTTCGGGTGAAGTTTGAGGGGATGATAACGCCGATTGAGGAGTTATACCGTTAGACCCATTTTGGGATGAAGCAGCTGATGATTCTTGTTTAAGATATGTCTGGTTGGTATTATCGCCGTAAAACATATTATCATCATAACCAATGGTATTGATACCGTTGTAGTCACCAAATTCCTTGTCTCTCCAGTCACTGGAATCATTGCCACTCAAACTGGCTGGGGACAAAGATTGGGTAGCTCCTGATATCGTATTCAAAAAATTATCAGCATCATCAAAGTCAAACATTTCGTGAGTAAAGTCGTTAAACTCTGTTTTAGTCGCCATCGTAGGGAACTAATTGGAGTTTTCTAGCTGGTACAGGGTTAATACGGAGTGTATCAAGACTGATTATATCAGGGTGGGCTGTATCAAAGGTAGTTTTACAGTTGTTTTTTTTTAAGATGACTGTAAGTTTTTGTTCTTCCTTACCTTATCCCAAAAGGAGAAATGGTCTGATTTTTCAGTGAGCGCGTGCAGGAGTGGTAGGGGCACGGATAGTGGTGTGATGTGGAAGTTACCGAGGAACAAGTAGGGGTTTATGATTACTTGGAGGGAGTTTGATTGGAGAGTTGCAAAAACTGACACGCTTGTGAAAGGTTTGAATCAGACGAAACAAATGAAACAAATGAAACGGTCATGGGATTGCAGTTTGTATGTTCATTGGCAGCCGTTAGGTGCAGAGGGTAAAAATGTGCGACGGTTAGACCCGTTTATTTTTGGCTGCTAATTTATACCGCTTTTGACATCTAGAGTTATCTTTTAATAGAATTAGACTGTGTTTAAGGGTTTGTAATTTATGTTTCATGGCTTAATATTTGATGGTTTTGGTTCAGGTTGAAAACCTTCTTTAAATAGTTTGGATAGTTTTAAATAGAATATCTAGTAAATAGATTACTTGGCTAGTTTTAAATAGATTATATTGCTAGTTCTAAATAGATCTTTATCTTGAATGGTTTTAAATGAATCTCTAAGTTTCTTAAAATACATCCCCAAGCTTTCTTAGAATAGATCTCGTATTTTCCCAATTCAATCTTACCAATCTTCCTATTATTTCAACCTTTTACTTTATATTATCTATCTATACCGGTGGTAAACTATTCCTACATACTGGACATTGTAACTTATACTTCATCCAATCCTCTAAACATTCAGTATGAAATATATGAAAACATGGCGTTATCATATACTTCTTACTACTATAACCGTTCAATTTGGACTTTTGCTCTTGCTTATAAATTGGCAATTCAACCGATGTCATACAAATGGCACAATCTGTCTTACATTCTATAACTTCAGTACTCTCGTTAGTATCTTGGATATCAATATTTGACAATAAGTCTGTACTGTAACCTTGTTCCAAGTCTTTTAACGTAATTGTTGGATGATAGTTATATGCCTTAGGTAACCATTTATCATTGATCCAGAATCTGGGGTTCAACAAACTTTGCAAATATAACAAGCTTAATTGTAATGTTAGCCACAAAACAATAAAAATACTAAATGCAACATGCCTCTCATGTCTAAATGGATTCTTGCACAAGTTCAAGTATAATATGGGAATTAATCTTATAGTAGATGTCCCAATAATAAACACCCACGTAAATGGTACTCTTCTATTTTTTAAGGTGTTTCTAAAAAATTGGGGAATCCAATAAGAATTCACCAAGGTTAAGCCAATAAACTCAAATGCAATTCGATATTGCTTTCTCCACATAGTAGCGTTCAAAATTAAAAACGTTGAAATGATTGTAATAGCAAACCCTGGAGCAAATATGGAATTCCAGACGCTTCCATCATTAGCTGGAGTTGCATCTGCTGCTGCCGCTGTGTTATTCGTAATGGGGTTTGTCAAATTGGTGGTGGGGGGAGGAACAGGTGCGGCATTAGGATCTGTGACGGGACGAGGTAATCCATCCTCAATATTTACTGGTTCAGGGTTATTATTTTCTGGTGTTCCATTACCATTGTTAGGAGTAGTTTCACTGCTACCGCCCCTCAAGATTTCCCACCAGGTGGTCCCTCTTTCATTGATTTGAGTTTTCATCACCTGGGTCAAGAATCCCATCTCAAAAACACCACACATTATGTATGTCAATATGGCAATACATGCTAATAGTAAATACAAATCTTCGAATAACGTTGAAATTAACAAAAATATCAAAGCCACCAAAGAATCTTGATACTGGAACATAATAAGGGTTATACTAGAAATATTTGATAATTGGCCAGGAGTCTTTGAGATTGCTACTTGTTTCATGAAAAGGTATAATTGGCAGGCAATCAAACATACAAATCCAATTAGCACTTTTCTCAGACTATTGGTGGTAATTTCCGTTTTGTCCCCTTCAAATAAGGCCAGGGGTTTATTTTCAATAACTATCCCACAATCTGGCGAATACATCAAAGATTGTTGGACTACAATCTTGGGAGGATGATCACCAATAGGTCTTCCACTTGGATTCATAAGTTCCTCGTCAATTTCTTTCAATTCTTTGACCAGGTACTCTGATTTTGCCAATTGAATGAAACTTATAAACTCACACTGTTCAACTGATTTGGAAATGAAACCGTTCATATCATCCATCCTCACCTGCTGGTCATCAGTACCATTAAGTAACTGCGTGGTTAATATTCTGCTCTTATCAAAATTCTCTTTATTCATGGTAAAATGAGGTAATGCAAAATTACCTGCAAATTTAGCAGAATTGGTGATTGAGACAATAGATCCTGTTTTCTGGAAATAAATCCCATTAGTCTCAACTTCATCCATTTGACTTTCATCATTGTCATAAATGTTCATTCTCATTTTAATCAAAACACTGTCATTAACTTCGTCGCTAGGAGATTTTACAAATTTGGATAATTCGGGATTTTTGAAGTTATAGCCCAAACTTTTAATGCCCAATACGATCTTCCCATTGAATGATATATCTCCCACTTTCTTAACCTCTTTGTTTTGATCCGGGCTATTGTTAGGTTCGCCCTCATTATCATTAAGTCCTATTGGCCCACCTATTATAGAATCAGAATACTTCTTTAAGTATTCTGGTAATTCCATGGGATACTTCTTTAATTTTTCTCTTTCAACGACAAAGTCACCGTAAGACTTTCCTGATATGTTTAGTAAGTATCCCAAGGAATCTTCATCCGCCACTGGTTCTTTACCCCAAAACTCTTTAATCTTGCCACTTATTTCGTTTGGCAACAAAGAATACTTTTCATCTTCAATCCATGGATGATCTTTGTCGTATTTGTGAATGGGCCATTCCAGTGGCTTTTTGTCGTTAGTCATATCATCATAACTCAATAGTAATCCGGTTAAATTACCATACCCCAGGGTATAGTCATGACTATGTAGTTCTTCTCGAAACTGTTTGAATTGATTTTGAAACGTAATCAATGTCTGTCGTTCTTGGTACGAGTGTGGCTGGTCCGTTCCATTGGGTAGGGAAAGGAATAGAAAGACTATTATGAAAAACACTAAAGACTGACGGTCAACTGCCATTATCCTTATGTAAATATTCGCGATCGTGAAAAAAGCTGTTTAAGTGATCAGTGGAGGAAGGAGATACTATAGACAGGGATAGTTAGATGTAGGTACAGGTTGTAGAGACGATTGGAGGCTTCATAATTCATAGGAAACTGTTTGAGTTATGTATAGAGGATGGTTTGAAATTCAGACAAAACTAAATCTATACTGTAGAAGTTCACACAGACAGAAAAATTTATAGAAAACAGCTAACACTGTAATTAATTTGGTAACTAACAATTTTATACTCTTAAAGCCATACCTTACTACCTCTGCCACCATCGAACATTGAAAAACAAACTTACTTCTACATCTTTTATATAAATATGGTATATTAAATAGACTACTATCTAAATTATCATTAACTTTTAGGTATGTATTATTAGTTTATTGCCCTGCAATTAAACTTAGACGAATGCAATTGTTACAAAAGTAGTTGCCATGATAATGATCAACAGGGAAACCTTATTGGATTTGGCACTGTTTGTTTGTTGAGTTACTTCTGGACTAGCGGTTGCTGATGAATTATTAACTTGAACATTTTCAACTACTTTGGGCCCTTGAACATCGGGAGTTACTTGGGCATCAGCTACAGTGGCTGCCTCAGCAGGTTGAGTAGCTTCTGGTGTTGTACAGCTAGTATCATCTCCATCATCAACAAATTCGTCTTCTTCAAAGACAGATGCTGGAGAGGTGGCTACAGCACGGCATTCATCACAATCATCATCACAGTCTTCAACATCATCAGATCCACCAAAGAAGTAATCCAAAAGATCAAAGAAATCAAAGCTATCGTCATCATCGTCTTCGGCGTCACATTGGACAGCGGAGCAATCGTATGGACAGGATGCACATCCTTCTTCTGCATCACCATCACCAAAGAATTCATCGAAATCTTCATTTTCGTCAATTGGACAAGAAATGTCTTGTGATCCTGATCCGGAACCTGATCCTGAGCCTGAACCGGAGCCAGAGCCTGATTTAGATCCTGGAATGGATCCAGTGTAAGATCCTGATCCTTCTTCTGGAGGACAGTCATCTTCACCATCACCATCGTAGTAGAAATCGTCACCATCATCAGCGTAGTCATTTCCATCGTCAATAAAGTCGGCATCATCATCTTCGTCACAGTCATCAGTAGGAGAAGCGTGTTTGGTAGGTATGACGGTAACTGTAGTATGGAAAAATCTTGTGGTTGTAAAAGTTCTTCCGCCTTCAGTGACAGTTTCAACTTTGGTGGTTGGGAAAACAGTTTCTTCACAATCCTCATCATCGCCATCGTCGTCAAAGTCTCCGTTCCCGTTACCACCGTTACCGCCTGTTGGTCTAGGGTTTGAAGTAACGTCAGTGGTATCGTCGTCACAGTCTTCGTCATCGTCATCATCACCTCCATTTCCGCTTCCTCCAGTTGGTCTTCCAGTTGGTCTACCGGTTGGAGAAACAGAATCATCATCGTCACAGTCTTCGTCATCATCATCATCTCCACCGGTGGCAGTTGGATTGATTAAAGAACTGTTGGAGTATCTTGAAGAAGGAATAACAGTGAGAGATGGTAAGTCTGATTCATCTTCACAATCTTCATCATCATCGTCAGAAGCAGATGGCTCACCAGCAGTACTAGATAAAGAACTGTTGGAGTATCTGGATGTTGGGTCAACAGTGAGTGATGGTAAACTAGTACCGGATGGCAAGTTAGTACCAGTCAAGATATCAGATTCATCTTCACAGTCTTCATCATCGTCATCGTCCGAAGAAGATGGTAAGTTGATAACAGTTGATAATGAAGCGTTGGAAGCACCAGTATTGATAACAGTACCAGATGGCAAGTTAGTGCCAGATGGTAAGTTAGTGCCAGTTAAGATATCAGACTCATCGTCACAGTCTTCGTCGTCATCGTCATCAGAAACTGATGGAGCAGCTATAACGGTAGACAAAGAACCAGAACCATTGGATGCTGGATTAACAGTAACTGATGGTAAAGCAGTACCAGATGGTAAAGAAACCTCATCACAATCATCTTCGTCATCATCACCAACATCTCCTGAACCACCACCAGAACCACCAGTTGGAGAAGAACCACTAGAACTATCATCTTCGTCATCACAATCCAAATCATCGGAAGCAGCAGCTAATCTAGCATTAGATGGTGAGGTTGATGTATTTAATGAAGAAGATTCATCAATTCTGATTGAAGTGTCATCATCACCAAAAAGCAGGTCTAAGAATGAAGGAGCACTTGAAGAACTTGGTTCAGCGCTCACCAAACTTGAAGATGAAGATTCTTCGTCATCATCACCTAAACCAAACAAAGATGAAAGGAAGTTTGTGGAAGCAGAAGCTGATGGGCTTGGAGAAGCTGAGGCACTGCTGGATTCGGTTTCTGAGCTTGCTTCAGAGCTTGATGGTTGATCAAACAAAAGAGCAGCAAAAGGTTCAGCGGAAGTTGAAAGTGGTTCTTCACTGCTGAGACTTGGACTAGGTAAAACGGATGAAGATTCGGCTGAAGATTCTTGGTTGGAACCACGGAATAAAGCTCTGAATAAACCACCAGAACTGGCGGATGTAGTTGTAGCTGTGGCTGAAGTTAATGATGCTGAGCTTGTGGTTGGAATTATAAACTCACTGGTAGTTGGTTCTTCTTCGTCTGTGGTAGTCTCTTCTGAGGATGAACCTCCGCCGAATAAGGCATTGAAAAATCTACTGGAACCTGAGGAGGTTGTGTGGGAGCTGGAGCTGGAGCTAGAGCTTGAGCTGGAGCTTTCAGAACTGGAACTTTCAGAACTAGAACTCTCTTCTTGTTCGTTAAGGTAAGCGAAGTAATCCTCAACTTCAGAAGTAGTAGCAGCAGCAGCAGCACGTTGTGCTGAGGTGGTAGCGATTGTCGTTAAGCTTGAACTTGAACGACTGTAACTTGAGGAACTTGAAGAACTTGAAGAGCTTGAGCTTGAGGAGCTATTGAAACTCGAAGAACTAGATTCAAATTCTAATCCCAAATCAAACGAAGGACTTTCAGCTGGAGCTGGTTGTGTTGGAGCTGGAGCAGCTTCTTGTGGAGCAGCTTGGGCAGCAGCTTGTGGTTGGGTTCCTACATCTTTGGAACTAGAAGCACTTGACCTGGAACCTCCAAGTAAGTCACTTAAACTGAATCTTTTCCAGAAGTTAAGGTTTCCTTTGTCATTGGTCGGGTCAGCGATTGCTTGATTGATTATAGCTGATGCCAACAAATAATTAGAAACTGATGTTATCTTCATTTCTAATGGATATTAACAGTAGTGTTGACTATACTTTCATATAAAATGTTCAAAAAATATGGCATATTCTCTATTTAAAAGAAAGGTTTTTGCATCCTGTGGAGTTGGGGAAATAACTTTGCCAAATCCGGTAATTTGAAAATTTTTGGCTACATCGAAATTTCCGCATTGGGTTGGGATAATTACATTTCCTAATTGAGAAAGTATGTCAAAATTTCCTTACTAGGAAGTTTAATGGGCTTAACCTTGGGTATTTTACAATGCCTTTCGTAATGGCTACACAAAACAGTAACTTTAATTGAGTATTGGTTTTAGCTAATTAGGAAATGCCTGTAGCATAAACAACAGTTCGCCTGGTTATGCACTTTTATTTTCGAATTAGGATATTATTGTAGACGAATAATTACGCCTGCCTTCATATGCCATTAAGAGTAATCTACTTTAAAGAGATATTGATTATGAACGTGGAAACATTAGTTTAAATTATTATTACTGTTTGCTAGTACTTCCTATTCGTGTGGCCTCTTTCAAAATTCTGGCCCGCACACGCCTCCTTAGACAAAATCGCTTGTGAGATCTTTTGCAACTATTATTACATAAATATTTTTATTAAGGTATACAAATCATGCTCTGAAGTATTTGATATATTGGTGGTCTTTTAATTCAAAGGCTCTCTTGTGGATATTCTTGTGGATGTTTCTCTTGAATTTAGCTTTTAAGGCTCTCTTTTTCATAGCATGGCTACTAGGACAACAACATTGTTTAGCAGATGATGATGAACCTTTGGAACTTCCTGAAGAAGAACCATAGGAAACTCCTGAAGATGATGACCCGTCATCATCGAAAAGAGTGTCAAGAACCCAATCAACAACATTACTGAACAACGTACCCCAAGAAAGTCCACTACCATCAGATGGACCGAATAACCAATCAAGGAATCTGTTAACTAATCCACCAACAAATCCAAAGATACTGTCGAATATGTTTTTAAAATCACCATCAAACAAACCATCAAATAATGAGCTTATAAAATCAACTAAGGAAAAATCAGAACCAGAACCGGATCCAGATCCTGAAGATCCACTTCCACTAAACAAACCACCAAACAAATCACTGATCAAATCACCAAAGGAAAAGTCCAGTCCAGACAGGGTGCCGTTGGATGAAGAGACACCAAAGATATCGTCCAATAATCCATCAACCAAACCTCCCAAAGAAAAGTTACTTGGAGTAGTTGGTCTGGTAGTACCATTGGAATCAAATAATCCGTCCAAAAAGTCGTTACCAACATCCAAAATGTCATCAAGGAAATTTCCACCAGATGAGTTAGTGGCTGGACGAGAAGAACTTCCAGAAGAACTGTTGAAGAAAGAATCAAACAAGTCTCCTAAGGAAGGACCAGTGGCAGTAGATTCTCTTGAAGTAGTGGTAGCATTGGAACCTCCAAACAATCCATCCAATCCATCAAATAATGAACCTCCCAGAGAAGCTCTTGTGGAAGTGGTGGTGGTAGTAGGTTCTTCTGAATCAGAACCAAATAATCCATCCAAGAATGAACCAGATCCACCAGTAGTGGTAGGAGTAGAAGGAGCTGAACTTAATAATCCTAATAAATCAGAATCATCAGCTTCAGCACTGGAAGTAGCTGGAACAGCCTCTTCGGAACCTTGACCTAAACTAAGAATTTCTCCCAATAAGTCATCGGAATTAGTGGGAGCATCACTTTCAGCTCTGGCAAAAATATCGTCTCTTGCAACCAATCCTCTTTTAACATTTCCGCTAACGACTTTGGAAAATTCTGATAACAAATCTTTAGAGTTTAATAACTCGGAAGACAATTTTGAAACAACACCAGAATCTTTTACATATTTAAACAAATCATCAAAGTCCATGTTTTGAACGGTTTTGGAGAAAAGACTAGATGCTACACTTTTCAATTGATCATTACTAGCAATTGATTTGGCAGCAGATTCAAGAAGACCAGAATCAGATAATGTGCTAACAATTTTATCAATGTATTCATTTTCTCTTTTGGTGACTTCTTGTCTTTTAGTGTGGGAAGTAATGTCAGTAGTACTTTCACCTTCTCCCAAGGTTAATTTTCCCGAATTCCATAATTTTTGGGCCATTTCAAGGGCAGATGGGAAAAGTTCAGAATCTTGGAACATTTTATTAAAAAAATTGGATGCCATTGAAGTATCAAAGTGTTTGGCAATTTCATTTACATCGTATTTTTCCATGGCTTTTATAACCTCGGAGGAAACTTGGTTAAAATCAAATCTATCAACCAAATCATTTAAACTATCACTCGATAATTGAGATAAAATATTATTAATATATTCATCGTCTTGACGTTTTTGAACTGAATTGGCTTCAAGTTTGGCGGCATATTCATCAATGGAGGCCAAAATATTCTCAACGTTGAAATCTCTTTTAGCTGGAGCAGCAGCAGCAGGAGCTGGAGCTGCTATTAATGTGGTAGCGAATGTTGATACTGCTAAAAGTGAAGTAAATTTCATATTCACTTTAACAAACTTTTGAAATAAAAATGAGTGCCAGCTTGTACGGTAAAAAAATTAAATTTAGAGGAAGTAACAACATTATATATGAAAGTAAGATAATTCCTATAAAGAGTAAGTATTGAATTAAATTTTGACATTCAAATAAAATTACTGTTTTAGGTAAATGGCCAATTAGACTTCCAAATTGAGAATGTTTATAAAACTTTTTCATTAAACTTCCCAATTGGGTAAAGATGATTTTTGGGGTATTTCGACTGCGAAAAAATTACAATAGAAGAGGCAAAACTAATTAAGTTAGAATATGAACAAGAAAGGAAACTAAACAGTTGACGAATTGGACGGGCACTGCAAAAGTAAGTAATTTCATGGGGTGTGGTTTTGAGGGTGAGGGGACTTTTAGAATTATTTAGACTATTTCCAGAATTATAGCTTTAGGTATAAATAACTAATATGGTAAATAACACTATGGTTTGAGGTTATGAGTAGTTTTTAAGGTATGTTTTGAATAAAGGTGGTAAATAATGATTTGTTATTTGAATTTGTTTTGAATAACTATTTCAATTAGTAGTTTTAATTGATTCTTTTAGTCTTAATTGCAAAATTTGCAAAATTAACCATTCAATAAGCTACATGAGAAAATTCTTCTATCCCAACTCTTTCATTAGTTAGGCCTCTAAACTTTTCCTCCTTAAACGTCTGTCGTATTTAAAGATTTACATTTGAGAGACTAAGATTTTCATTATTGATCTAATCATCTGAAAATAATCATCTGAAAATAATCACCTGATTATCGCCTGATCACATTAGATGTTGAGATTTTCCCTTCTCACTTACAAATCACTAATGAGACCAACATTGGTACGGTTTGTTAGGCCGCGTCGACCAGAAAGAAAGACTGATGCTCTTTTACCTCCTTTAAGACTTTACAAGGCTATTTTAAGAGCTCATATTCAAAAGATTCCCGTTGATATTCGTCCTTTGGGAGATCAATACGTAAAGGCTGAATTTAAAGCTCATAAAAATATAGATAATCCGTTACATATAGTGGGATTCTTAACCCAATGGCAAGATTATTTGAAAAGTATTGATGGAGGTGCTTGGATGGAAGGGAAATTGTCCAAACAAGAAGTGGATAAAATGTCACCTGAACAAATTGGACAATTATATGAATTGATGCAAGAAGCAAAGAAGATTGGATCTTGATTAGCATACATGATGTATATAGAGTTGGATTGGATTTATAGAGTAGTGGACTAGATTATAAATACAAACTATATTAATATAAATTTCTAAAACTAGGTTAACGTGTTTTGATTATAACCCTTTTCCATAGTTACCAGATGCAAAAAAGTCCATTATAATCTTAACAATGTTTTCTAAAGCGTCTAACCAAGCTTTCAATTGGGTATTAACTTTTTCTTGATCAGCACCCAATTTTTCAAAAAAGTCTTTTCTGTATGGACAAGCTTTCATGGCCAATTTAAATACAGGTTTGACCAACATACCGTGGTACTTGGATAATGTGGCAGAGTAAGCGTCAGTGAAAGTCTTGGTCATTTCATCACCTGGTCTTTCGAAAGTTTCAACCATTGCTTTACTGGTGAATTCCAAACCACGAGATAACCACAATAACCCTTGAGTTGCAGTTTTATCTTTGGTTCCTGCTTCGGATAAAATCAAGTCTTGTAAAGTAGAGCTCTTAACTGGGTCAGATAACAACTTCTTTCTGATTTTTGCAATATTACCGGTCATATCTGCTTTAACGACAGAAAAGGCTGAAGACCCTAATAAATCAAACAACTTGACTAAAGATTCGGAAGCTTCCAAAAAGTCAGCGGTGTCAATTTTGTCATCGGTCAATTTGACGTCTGCGAAAGACTTTTTCATTTCATCAAAGAAAGTACTCATATTGTAGTAGGTGTTAAAAAGTTTCAATCAACAATCTGGTGTTTATAAAAACGCGAGTTTGCTGTGCGGCTACAAATAAATCGATAAGCCTCGGCGGGTCAAAGAATCGACCAATAAGTCGACCTAGAGCTACCGAGATTTGGTTCGGAAAATTTGGTCGAAAAAGTGAAGAAGATTGAATATAGAGGTGAATATAAAATAGTCTCTGTATATTACACTACCACTCAAGTTCGTCTCCCCATCTGACCTTTTTGTTCTTATTCACAGTATTGGTTTTGGGAGTTTGTTGACTTAACAGTTGACTGATAACTTCTACCCCCGAATCTTGTGATTGCGTAAATTGAAGGTTCTTAACGTATTCGTTATACTCTTTTTTACTGTAGAACCCGGTTCTAGTATCATTAGCTGAATTAGTAGACTGTTTAGAGTCCTGGTAATATTTGTTATGGAATGTCTTTATTATGGCCATCTTGTTGATGAGTTTATTAGTCTTTGTTATGGTTTCTTCATTAGTAGGTATTTGGACCACTTCATTAACATCTTCCGGTAATGGGAATCCTTCGCAGTTTGAAGCGTTCAATTCCGTTCCAAATTGGGTGGCGTCGTTTAATAACCCCGTCAGGGAGTCCACCAAGTAAATTTGGGGACAATCCAAAGATTTATAAGTGATGGTTGGTTTTAATTGTTGATTAATTGTTCTGTGGTTGGGTCTACACACCCTTTTATTATGATCATTATGGATTTTAAATACGGGTAAATTATTGTTGGTGATAGGTTTGAGTATGGGTATGGATCCTACAGAACCAGGATTTATGGAATTGGATTTAGAAGCTCTAAGTGGTTTCTTCACTTTTCCCCGTCGTATAGATTTGACAGGTTCAGCATAGGAGAAATTTTCTTTGTCAGGGTTTAAATAGGAATTAATTTGATTATCCAAATCATCTTCTATAAAATCATTTTTGTTGAATCGCCCCTTAAATATACGGGTTCTTCCTTGATCGTCTAAATCAAAATCTTCAAAATCCTCTTTACTTTCTAAATCTTTCAACAATTTTTCTATTTTATCATTATTGAGCTTATCGCTGGCAAATGACTCTTCTACACCAAACAAATCGTGAATATTTGATTGTCTTTGGGTGACTTGGAATAATTCATTAGCAATGGTATTATGGTTATTGGGGTTAAGCAAAAGCTTGGGGTTGTTCAAGCTAAGGGTTTCGTTTGAAAAAGGTATGGAAGTATGTGACTGCTTGGATTGCTTTATAGGACTCCTTAATTGCTTTGAAGGACTTTCTGGCTGATTACAATTACCATCCACGTCCATATTATAGGGGTCATAATGCTCATCCATATGGCTTTCATCTATAAGGTGGTCGAGTGCAATGTGGAAGTCATCGGGATTCAAAGTAGATTGGTCAAATTCCATGGTATAGCACAAGACAATAAATAAGCAAGCTTGCTATAGATTAGAATGACCCAGATACTGTGTTGTTATATAAAAAGGCCAGTGAAAGATTTTCTGATTAAATTGTAGATGTTTACAAATGACTGAATCGGGAAGTTGCAAAAACTAGTGCGAAGATACCTAAAAGGGAATGAAAATTAGTGCGGACATAATAGACGAGCATTGTGATAACAAGGCATTTGGGGGGACATTGGGAGATGAAGCAGGATTGACCAAGGTGTTGGGAATAATGTTGACAACAGTGCTTAATTCGGAGAGTGTAGGGTGAGAAAATGGAAGAGTGGATCAAGAGTAAGAATGGCTGCAAATGATTACTATGAGAGCTTGTATTCTTGTAAACTACTAAAAATAGCTAAACTTTAGGAAACTTAAAAATTAAGGTTGTTATCTAAAGACCTAACCAGTTAAACGATTGTGTGGTTTCAAAACTTCCTTCAACTAAAATATTATCTGAACTGTTACCCACCAACACTTTATAAACACCTTTATCAGATGCCCATTTGTTTTTGTATCCATCCCAATATGAAGTAGCTTCCTTAACAGAAATAGAAACTTTGGAAGTTTTGGTTTGTTTGGGTTTCAATTCAACCTTATCAAAATCTTTCAACTCTTTGATTGGTCTACCAATCTTCGGATCAACAGGTGAAATATAAACTTGAATGGTTTCACCACCGAGGATTTTACCAGTGTTGATAACATCAACAGAAACTTCCACTACATCTTTTTTCAAAGAAACCTTTAAATTCTTGAAATCAAATGAAGTGTAAGATAACCCGTAACCAAAGGGGAAAAGAACATCTCTTTGGATTTTTTCGTAGTATTTGTACCCAACGTAAACATCTTCACCATACCAAACTTTACCGTTGGTAGATCCAAAATTCAAAAAGGCAGGATTGTCTTCCACTCTTTTAGGGAAAGTCAAAGATAATTTACCACTAGGGTTATGATCACCAAAAATTACATCGGCCATGGTGTTACCCAATTCATTACCACCATACCAAGCTTGTAAGACAGCTTGAACTTTGGAAATCCAAGGCATGGCAACTGGAGCACCAGATTGGTTAACCACAATCACATTCTTGTTGACTTTAGTAACTTCATCAATAACCTTGTTGGTCCAGCCAGGGATATCCATGTTAGGTCTATCAAATCCTTCAGATTCCCATTCTTTTGATAATCCTACCACCATGATAACCTTGTCACTAGTCTTAGCAATTTCAACGGCCTTGTCCAACTCTTGTTGATCAGTAGATTTGTATCTGAAACCGAAGTAAACTCCACCGGGCTCTTTGAATTCTTTTGCAACCAAAGCAGTTGGGGAAGTTCCAAATTCAACTTTCACGTGGTACTTCTTACCTTTTTCTAATTCAACTTCACTGAGTTCTTCTCTGGTTCCCATACCCAAGAAGAAAGCGTCTCCTCTTACTTGAGTGGTTTTGTTGTCTACCACAAGTTTACCGTCAATGAATAGTTGAGCAGTTCCAAGACAAGAACAACCAAAAATGTAAGTTCCAGAAATTTCTGGTTCATAGTAACCTTCCATGTCAGCAAAGTATAATAATTGGTTAGGATCCAAATTGGGAGATTTGAAATCGGCCAAAAAGATCTTGGAAGTTTTCAAATTCATAGAATCAAAGTTTTCTCTGTTTTCAGTACCGGATGGTTGTTTGAAGAAGTTAACAGAAATACCAGGGGTACCATCTTTGTTGGTTAATAACTTTCCAACATCGGGCAAGTTCTTGTCTAACAAAGCACCAATGGTATAGTCAGTGACAATCTTATTACCACCTTCTTCTACTTTCTTCAAAATACCATCGTATGGAGAAATGGTATAACGAGAAGCCATGGAAGCAGAACCACCACCAGAATCCTGGGTAGCTTTAACGTTGGGTCCAATAATGGCGATTTTTTCAGTGGCAGTTTTATCCAAAGGCAAGATGTTGTTTTCATTTTTCAACAAGACAATGGACTCATCACCAACACGTCTTAACAAGGCTTCAGCAGCTGGATCATCATTTTCCTTTTCCACGATATTTTCTCCCAAACCGATTTTTAACCCGTCGTTGATGAAGTTCAAAACGTATCTAACGTTTTCATCAATGGTATCGATATGGATTTCATTGGTGTACACTTTGTGACAGGTCTGGACAATTTCTCTGAATCTGGTAGGTCCGGGCATTTCCAAGTTAAGCCCAGCGTCTAAACTGTCTTTAATGGAATAGGTTCCAAACCAGTCAGACATGGTCATACCTTTGTAACCCCATTCCTCTCTCAAGATCTTCTGTAAAAACCGCTTGGACTGGGAAACATGTTCTCCATCAATTTTGTTGTAAGCGGTCATTAAAGTCTTGGGGTTGGAATCTCTCAAAGCAATTTGGAAAGGTTTCAAGTAAACTTCTCTCAAAGCTCTCTCGGTCAAAAAAGTATCAACAGCTTTTCTTTCATCTTCTTGATCGTTACAAACAAAATGTTTCAAACATGCTGAAACTTTTTCATTTTGAATTCCAGTAACAATGGAACTGGCAGCGTATCCGGACAATACAGGATCTTCGCTGTAACTTTCAAAAGCTCTACCACCCAAAGGAGATCTGGCCATGTTACAGGTAGGACCCAAAATACAGTGTACACCTCTAGCTTTAGCTTCTTGACCCATCAATTCACCAGATTTTCTCAACAAGTCCTTGTTCCATGTGGAGGCTAAACCAGTACCACAAGTGAAACAGTTGGAAGGAACACCGTTGAAGAATTTGATTCCTCTAACCCCGTTGGGCCCGTCACTGACTCTAACAGACGGGATACCCAATCTGGGGATGGGGACAGTATGCCAGAAATCCTTTCCAGCTAATAAAGAGATTTTTTCCTCTAAAGTTAATTGTTCAAGTAAGTTATCAATATCAAGAAGTTGCATGATTCCTTGAGTGAAAAATTGGGGATTGGACGAGAGTTATAAAGGACCAACAAGAGAACGGCATCGCGTGGACGTCCCCAGATTTCGGAAAGATCAGATTCCGGCGGACCACTTTCCCAAATAGGCAAGGTCCCCGTAGTTGATTTCTCCGCGGTTAGGCGACAGATCTCGCGGGAAAACTCCACGTTCCAGGATACGAGACAAAAAAATTATCTGGGATCGCCTCCGGACTAAGACAGGTTCACGACATTCAAGTATGGGGTACAGAACCGGAAAATATCTGGGACGTGGAGGTCAGAGGGGTAGCAGCTTAGGCTTTTCTTTTTGGCTAAGTAGCCAATGGAGTTGAGATTCCGTTTTTGGCCTTCGGGATGGTACGAGCCAATAAGTGGAAATCTGGTGAGGTTTGGAGAAGCCTTAAGTCCTAAGGGCGGAATTGTGTCCAGCAAAGTTCAAGAGACTTGCGGTTTTGTTGAGATGTTAGATTATTATGGGTAAGATTGAACTGTTTTTGGTTCAATTTACCGGTTAATTATTTGGAACAGTTCCGTCTAGGGGAGTTAATCGAGTAACTTAATTCAACGGTTAGACCTGATTGAGGCTAAGCGGTTTAAAACTCAGGGCCAAGCTCAATAGGCTAATTGAAGCACTTGTCATGATCCCACAATCTTAGGAGCCTTTGCATCTTCACCAAGGCTTAGAGCGGAGACTAGTCGGAAATGGCCCACCTTGAGTTTCAAGACCTCGCCAGGATTTTACCCAGTTTCATAACAACGGTATGGCTCGGAAAATATCTCTGTAAATACCCCCATTCTTTAGCCTTCCCATCTTGGTTTTTTGCCCAATTGGCAACCTCGCCGCAACCCCCCCAAGTTCCCCCATTCTGAGACCCCTGGCTTAAAGTGAAAAAGTCGTCATGTATCGATGTAAGGTCAAAAATTCTCACTAAGGAAGGTTTTGGGACTTTTGTGGGGTAGCTCACTTAGTCGCAAAGGAATTTCTTGGGCCTAAAACATAATGACAAAGCGGGACTGGCAACGATATAAAAAGACGTGAATATTCCTTAAGAAAGAACGCCAGCTGGGCTCAAGAGTAATAATTATGAGTAAAGCAGTAGAAATTAACGAAGAAATCAATTCCAGATCCTCCGTGGAGCGTGATATGGAAGTTCAACTTGCCTTAGGCGGTATAGATAACACCGAAGAAATTAAAAAGTATATTAGACCTGAACAAAAGTGGTACAAAACACCTCATTTGGTCTCGTTGAATCTTGCAATTTTTTTGATTACTCTTACTTCAACCAATAATGGTTATGATGGTTCTATGCTTAACGGTATCCAAAGTTTGGGTATTTGGAGAGAAGATTTAGGTTTCCCTTCCGGTGAACGTTTGGGACATTTAAGTAACGGTACTATTTTTGGCGGGTTGATTGCCTTCCCTATCGCTCCTTTCATCAACGATAGATATGGTAGAAAAGCTGGTATTTTCATCGGTCAACTTATCAACTTGATTGGAGCTGTCATGCAAGGTGCATCTACCAATTTTGGATTTTTTTTTGCAGCTAGATTTGTTATGGGTTTAGGAACTGTGATTGCTGTTGTTGGTTCTCCAACTTTAATTTCAGAACTTGCGTATCCTACTCATAGAAACATTGCTACTGGTTTTTACAACACTTGTTGGTATCTTGGAGCTGTTATTGCTGCTTGGGTTACCTATGGTACCAGAGTTATCGACAACGCTTACTGTTGGAGAATTCCAAGTTACTTACAAGGGGCTGTTCCCGTTGTGCAATTAGTCTTCCTTTACTTTATTCCTGAATCTCCAAGATACTATATCGCTAGAGGTAAATTTGACAAGGCTGAAAGAGTTTTGAAAAAATACCATATTGGATTTTCTGAAGATCCTTTAGACTTGGGTTTGGTTGATTTTGAAATGAAAGAAATTCAGGCTAGTTTGGAAATGGAAAAGATGGCTAATCAGACCAGTTACTTGGATTTCTACAGAATTAAATCTTTCCACAAAAGATTATTCTTGGTTTGTTACGTTCCATGTATTATGCAATTATCCGGTAATGGTTTAGTCTCCTACTATCTTAACAAGGTTTTGAATTCCATTGGTATCACCGATGAAACTGAACAATTAAGAATCAATGGTGCCCTTATGGTTTATAATATGGTTTTGTCCATGTTGTTTTCTTTCACCTTCAACTACTTCAGAAGAAGAACTTTGTTCTTAGCATCCACCTCTTTGATGTGTTTGTTCTACGTTCTTTGGACCATTTTGTCTGCTATCAACAGTCAAAAGAACTTCCCAGGATCTTATGGTCAAGGTGTCTTGGCTATGATTTTCTTATACTATGCATCTTATGATCTTGGTATGAATGGTTTACCAATTTTGTACTTGACTGAAATTTTACCATTCTCCCACAGAGCCAAGGGTATCAATCTTTTCTCCTTTGTTGAAAAAATTGTCTTGATTTATAACGGTTACGTCAATCCAATTGCTATGGAAAGAATTGACTACTACTATTATATTGTTTATTGTGTTATTTTGTTTACTGAAATTGTTATTATTTACTTCACCTTCCCAGAAACTTCCGGATACACTTTGGAAGAAGTGTCCAAGGTGTTTGGTGATGATATGAATGTTCAACTTGGTATGTTACAACATCCAGCTATGAAGACTGAAGTTGAACACAAGGAAGGTGATTCCGTTGAAAAATTAGATTCCGTTGAAAAGTTGGATTCTGTTGGAAAGTAATAGTGAATATATGTAATTGATTGTATTAATTGTAAACAAATATAATTATAAAAATCTGAAGATCGCAAACTTTAAATCTGAAAATTTTAACTTTAAATCTGAAAATTTTAACTTTAAAATTTTTTGCAACCAAAGGCGAGGGCGTGCGATTACCATAATGATAAGGATGAATCACATTAACCCAAACCTGTTGTATTGCCTGATTTATTGGTACTGTGTGGGTTTATATAGGTGAAGGAGTATTTATTACTGGACAAAATACCTTCAGTAGTATGATCTCATCCTTTCAACATCATTATGAGCCATTAAACTTTTGAAGCAACTATTTCTCCTCACTCAAAAATCTATCCATCATTGGTCCACTTTTCCAGGGTCCTTCCCTGCATTACTATATTCCTAACTGGTAAAAACTCTACCTATTTGATCATTAAAATAAGGCTTTGTTATGGCTGAATTATCTTTGTTGAAATGGCCTTGTCTCCACCACCCAACAACGAGGTTTATTCCAACTTGTGCTTTTACTAGATTTCCCTTTCCGTATATATTTGGTCTAACTACTTTATCTCTTGCTTTATTCCGTGACTCCGTTTCCGTTTCCTTTTCCTCTTTCTCAATATCCTACATCATATGCCCTCTTTGCCTTGATTGCCTTTGTTGCCTAACCCTTGACCATCTGTTGTTGCCTTTGTTGCCTAACCCTTGACCATCTGTTGTTGCCTTACGGTTGCCTTGGTTACTGGTTCTTGTCCGCCCTTGAAAATCTTCATCCATTGATACCCACTAAAATGGTAATTTCATTACTCCCTCTTAATTACTATAAATGTAATTACATTTCGTGATCAAATAAAAATGGTTGTAAAAAAATTTTTCAGACGCCAACTATTTAAACCCATACAAATGCTGGCGTTTTTTTTTCTTCTTTATCACTTAAATTATCATTTCTTTGATTTGATTCAACTTTCTTTGATTTGTCTTGTTTCTTCACTTGTTTCTTCGATTTGATTCGTTTCAGAGCACTCCAGAACACCCAAATCTGAAACAAATTATTTTTAAAAGGTTGCGAAAAAGTACCACATTTACCAAACTATATAAGGAGATCATTTCTTCAAAGTTACCAAACTTTATAGAGGGTTTCAACCACTTAGCATAAAACAAAGCATTAAGGCATTAAAAAGGAACATAATAGACTTATAAACGCGTCAAATGAAGGCAAAATCACAAAGATACAGTGCAGTTTCCAACTTACCTAGAAACACCCAATACTTGATATTTGACAAGACTAAAAATGGTAGTATCGACATGGAATTTTCTTCATGTTTTACCAATAACCAAAAACTCTTAATTAAAAATATTTTAACTGACCCCAATTATGCAAATGAGCTGATATTTCTTGATATAAAACCTTGTTTAGACAACACCTGTTTTTTGAAATTAGAAATGGATAATGCCGAACCTTTATTAGACCATTATAAAAACATTTTTTCAACTGCTACTCAAGTTTTCTGCAAGAACATGGCTAAAGAATGGATTAAACTTATTTGTCCCCGGAAACAAGCCATTTATCCTTATAAATGTAAGCAGAAACCTGAATGGTGGCCAGAGGATGTTTCTCATACTGAACCAGACCATTTGGATAAAGACGGAAGAATTAAACTTTTGATTAATATTATTAGATATCATGAAGTTGATCTTTTCAAGTTGAAGAGCGTCACCAATAATGTCAAGACTAAATTTGAGTATACTAGTAATTTGATCTATGAATTATTTTATGTGGCATTATATGAAAGATACTTTTACGGGTACGGGATATCTGAAAACCTTGAACTTTTTAAAGAATTGGGGAGCCATGAAAAGTATTTATTAAATCAAGATATTGCCTATATTAAAATTTCAAGTTTCAATGAAACTTTAATTAGAAATGTCAAGTTCGGTGATATTAACCAAAAGGTTTTTTCCATGGGGAAAGAACCCAAGGAATTGAAGAACAAGGATGCAGTTAAAGATGAAGTCCAAGAATCTAACTATCCTAAAATTACCAATGTTTCAAGTCCTATTGATTCTGAATCTGGCGACTCCAATTCTGGTGACTCCGATTCTGGTGACTCCACTTCTGGTGACTCCATTTCTGGTGACTCCGATTCTGCTGATTCCATTCCCAGTTCAAACGATATCATCGTCAAAATCGAAGATGGCAGTGATATTGAAACTGATCTTCTCAACTGTAGAAGAAACTATACCTTTGCTATAAAGTTTGAAAATGACTTTTTAAACAATGGAAGTTTAGATGTTAATCAAACAGATTCTTCTTGTAACATTAGTCTGGATGATGAATATGATTATTCTAATCCAACCACTGTTAGTTCATTACAAAGTTATTACGATGAAATGGACGAATATCCGGATCAAGAGAAACTAATCTCTTGCTAAGGTATCTGGTCACACCCAACTATTTGCTGGTCATAGCTTCAGTTCTTCGGTTTATTTGGTCCTTTAGTTAGCTCTCGTTTATAAAGGCTCCTAGTTTAATACATTGCTCTTATACTTCCTTCAATACTGCAAATATTACATTGATCTATCTACTTACATATAGTTACAACTAAATTACAAAGACTCCTATGCTATCCATTATTATGTCTACTTGACATGATAGTTATAATTGAAATTATTACCATTGACCTGATTAGAACTTGATCTTCTTTGTGGTCCTCTGACCCCTAAAGGATTCTTAGAAAACGATAATCTGATTCCTCCTTTGCCATTAGAGGTTGAAGATGATCTGGGTAAAATCCGACCGTACAATTCTGCCAATGCTCTAGTAGCATGAGCAACATCTTCAAATTCAACAAAACACATAGGTCCATGGTTATTGGATGAATTGGGGTTGGCAGATGTGGTTTTAGTTCTAAAGGACAATCTTCTGAATCCTTTCTGGGGTGAAAATAATGCTCGTAATTCTTGCTCCGTAGCATCTGGTGGTAAGTTACCCACGTACAAAGTATTACATGGAGGATTTTGATCTGCTGGATTAGCTGGTGGGGGGACTCTGGCCAACAAAGTTAAGTCGGGAATGTCTTTACGAGCAGTCATGTTTGAAGCCACTTGTTGAACAGGGCTTGTCACTTGTGACAGTGAACCGCCAGTAGTGGAGTTACCTGGCCCACTTGTCGGAGCAGCTGATGCGGCTCCTTGAGCAACTTGAGCATGAGATGGAGGTTGAGAACCCTGAGATGCAGATGGTTGATTTTGTGATGCCGAAGGTGTCTGGCCTGATGGAGAAGGACCAGGAGGTTGAACAGAACCTGGGCCTGGAGTAGGTTGACTTGGTTGACCCACTGGCTGTTGGCCCAGTTGTGGACCTTGTGGGCCCGGTTGTGGACCCGTTTGACCATTTTGCCCTGGCTGACCATTTTGGCCGGATGGATTACCTTGAGGTGGAACTTGTTGATTAATTTGACCCAACTGGTTCATAGGGCCCATAGCAAGTTGGTTCATCAAAGGTGGTGCTTGTCCCTGACCTGGAGGATTGGAACCAGCCAAAAAAGAATTATTCAACAAATTATTTGAAAACGTCGATTGGAAAAATGCAGATGATGTTCTTCTGTTAGAAGAACTGTTTTTCGATGCCAAAGATGCAGAATTATTAGATTGATTATTCCAATCGAAATTCAAATTATTAATTGGGGTGTGGGGTTGACTATTATTCTGAGATGATTGTCCGTTCCAATATTGACCAGATCCGGAACTAGAATTAGGAACATTAATCAGCTGGGATTGAGAAGGATTTTGACCGGAAACAGGACCATTCGAAGGTTGGTCAAAGTCTTGGTTGAACGGATCATTGAAAGAAAATCTAGACCTACCACTATTACTACCATTTCTTATAGATAAGCCATTAAAGTCGTAATTTAAGTTGTCAAAGTTATTATCATCAATTTCCACTATTATGGGGACTTCATTACCGAAAATATACTTATTGTTTAATAATTTGAAAGTAGTTAAACAAGTATTAAAACTCTTAAAAAATGCATAAATTACAGGGTTAGGGTTTTTGTTCAATTCAATCTTAATAATATCATCAATTACTAGGGAGAAAATAATTGTTGCTTCTCTTGTACTTAAATCTGCTGGTAAATTAGTAAGCTTCAATACAAATGGACCTGTTGAATTTGGGGCACCAGAATTGGGAGCTGAGCTAGGTACTGCGGGGTTGGGGGCCGTTGAATTGGACAACCCGGGGATGTTAGCAATGTTGGGGATGGAAGTACTTAGTATGGCGGAGTTTGGAAGGGAATTTGATGCTGAAGACGCCCCCTCTCCAGTACCAGGCAAACCACCAGCTGCCGATGATGTTGGTGTAGTTGATATGCTTAAAGACGTATTGCTCTCTTGATGGGGGCCCGTTCCTTGCCCAAGGTCTCCTGGGGCCTGGATTGTCTGTCCCTGACCTCTTGGACCTTCTGGATTCAATGACATGGTATTATACAATGCTGATACTGCAAGCTCTTAATAAAAAAAAACTCAGTGGGTGTGCGAGAATGCGATTGGGAATTTATCAATCAATTAACAAGGTGACAGATACGACTGCTACCTGGGAATATAAAAACTATAGTGTGTCAGGTAAAGTGACTATACTTCTTTTCGATATGGGAAAAAAAAACTAATCTGTTTATTAATGGCTTGTGTGATTAAAATTATTAAAATGAGGGAAAGTGTGCTGGCTAAAAAAATCGTGATGCGAAGTTACACAAAACCATTGGAAACGGCCAGGTTTCCATGGAGGTGAATGAGAATGGGATGAATTAGCCAGCTTGTTTTGAAGAACTATACACGTGATTTTGTCGAAACAAAAGGTTGGGGGGACTTTTAAAGCATCATAGGTGATGTTTTGAGCAAGTATTAGTGATTTCTTGAAAATTTCATAGAGATGAAGGTCCCCTTAGGTGCTTGGACTGGTGAAAGTATTGATAGCTTTGAGCTGGTGAAAGAGGCGTGTGCTTGGCGAAAAGCTTTTTTTCTGGTTGCTTTTTTTGGGGTGTTGTGCTGAGATTTACTCGTACAATAGGACAATTCTTGTTTTTACTACAGTTATTTCCAATTACGCTGATCGTATTGGGACCATATCCCTGAAAATGTGTAAAATTCAGACCGCCGCCTTTGATTGGTTGCCACTGTAGTGTACAGCCGAGATTCAAGTATGGATATTAAGTATGGCTTTGTTTACCAAAAGAGGAAGTCTACACGATTACCTACTTTTGAGAATTTTAGGTATCAAATACTTCAATCATGGAATCATATGTCAATAGTTCATTATTTAATCTTCTTCTAATAGAATTGATTCCTTCTACTATAGAATCTTCCAAAAGCCAAAACTTGTCAATTAGTCAGATCAATATAAAATTGGAACTCATTGGATATAAACTTGGAATCAAATTAAATGAATTACTATTATTTAAGCTTAATGATCAATTGAATCGAAATAATGAAAGTTTAACGAGTTTACTTGATATCATGAAATTCATCTGTAAAGACTTTTGGAAAGTTTTGTTTCAGAAACAAATAAATAATTTAAGGACTAATCATAGAGGTACATTTGTATTGGTGGATTCTAATTTTAAGCTTATAGAGAATTTAAATTATGACGATGAAAACTTCCCCAACTACTTGGATCATTATTTATATTTTATAGATGGAATAATTAAAGGGATAATGAAAAGTTTTGGCATAAACAGTGTTATAACTCATGAGGTCAATTACCCTCAAGTAAGTTTCAACATTGAGACTGATTATAATAATTAATATGACTGATTATAATTCAATTGATTAGAAAAGGCTACGATAAGTAGATATAATGCATAAACGAAAATTTAATTGACTTATGAAAAACCATAATTTTCTTTGTCAATTCTTCATCAACAATTCTTCTCTACCGATTATTCAAATCTTATCTCCAATTCTCATTAAGCGCATTTTTCAATGCTACGACTAGCTAAGAATCATGTGGCATCTATAAACTTAGTCACTCCTTCGTCTAAAATTCCATTGAAAACAGTTAGAATCACCAACCAGTTTCTCCGTGCATTGAAGTCCAACAATTTATCTGAACAGAGAAATACTTTACTCCAACTATATCATCTCGAAAATGATACTATAAAATTAGACTGTCTCAGTTTAATGTTGACTAATCTTTTGAATTATCCCAAGTTTATAAACTTTCACGACTTGAAAACGATTATTAATGATTTCTCCATAGTCCAATTGCATAATGACCAGGTCTCTCAAGACTTAGCTAAGTGTTTGGTGTTGGCTTACACAAATTATAAAAATGATCCTCACAGATCTCAGACGGCAGCTATTGCAAATTATATAAAGACAGTTTTGCAGCAGATTAATTTTGACAAAAATAAAATAGTTGAAGCTGTAGATTCCAAATATCATCCTGTATTATCGGAGATTTCAGACTATTCTGATGCCAATTGGAATATCGTTAGACACAATGATGATTTGTTAGACATAGAGAGATTTAAACATAGAGGTGGATTGATAGATTTGGAGGCTTTATGTGATTATATTTCTATTCCATTTGAGAGAAAATCAAACACTGATCCTTCCCAACCTTTGTTTGAATACTACGATACGTTGGATCATGACGCCAAGGGGAAATTCATGAAAGAATATTTGGCCTTTAATAAAATCAAACAAAATCAAATTGAACTCAATTCTATAAATCTAACCCCTGATATTAACAGTTTCAAAACTATTCTCAAATTTAATAACGACAATTTAGATTTGGTAGATAGTTGGTTCCAATTTAATGACTATCTTAAGGATATTACCCAAGACCAACACTCGGTTAAAAACCACGATGAAGAAATAGTCTCCAAATACGACAACTATTTTTCTTTAGTGGGCTATGAATGGCTAACTGGTGCTCTTTTATCAAAGATGATTTCATATACTTTAATAAGAAAATCGGAAACTGTCATTGGCATAGTCAATGGTTTGATATTCTCGTTCAAAAGACAAGTGTACAATACCCACAAAATAAAAATACCTGTTAACGAAGAAGAATTGATTACAATGTTTAGTTCCCTTATAAAGCTTCTTATAGACTTTTGCAAGGTTCCAGCATCAGAAGAACTGGGTGATGCTAATTTATTTTCCCATAAGATTAAATTTGTTTCCCCTACTCAGTCTATTGGGTATATTGAACTTAACCTGGCCATATACCAACAATTAAAGTATTACCTGCATTATAATAACCCCGACAAATTATATCTCCCCATGATTTATCCTCCTAAACCATGGATCAATCCAAAAGAAGGTGGTTATTTGAATAATCTTCGATCTATCATGAGCAACAAGCAAGAACGAGTTTATATTAATTATTTGCAGCAGGTTTCCAAAACGGGTCAACTTGATTTTGTTTATGATAACTTGAACTATATGAGTTCTATACCATGGTGTTTAAATTTAAATGTTAAGAACGTGTTGAATTCAGCAGCAAAACTTAAAAATGGGTTTTTAAAGATTCCACCACCATTCAACAAATTGACAGAAGAAGACGAAAAAACTCAAAGATTAAAGGTTGATAGGCTCATTGAGTTTACAAACGCATATAATGACAGTATAATATACTTCCCTCACAATCTAGATTTTAGAGGCCGTGTATACCCAATGGTATCATTTTTAAGTTACCAAGATGAAGACTTAGTACGGTCTTTACTAAACTTTTGGGAAAGTACACCTTTAGGTCCACAGGGACTAGATTGGCTAAAATATCAATTGGCAGGTTTATATGGTATGGACAAATTACCCCGAGAAGAGAGGATCAAATTTGCTAATGACAATTTCACATCCATTATTGACTCCGCCAAAGACCCATTGAAAAATCTTTGGTGGCTGCAAGGTGATAACCCCTGGCAAGTTTTGAGCCTATGTTTCGAGTTTCAAAATATCCAACAGTTCAAAGGTAATGTTGAAGATTATAAGTGTAGAATTCCTATTCACCAAGATGGTTCCTGTAATGGTCTACAACATTATGCTGGGCTAGCACGAGACGTCAAAGGTGGGGAGGCGGTTAATTTGACAGTTGGCGACCGACAAGATATTTATAGTGAAGTTTTAAATATAGTTGAAACCAAGATCCAACGACTTCTTGAGAATACTACTGACCAAAAATATAATGTTATGAAAAAGCTTATGAATAGGAAATTAGTTAAGCGTCCGGTAATGACTCAAGTTTATGGTGTAACAAAATTTGGAGCTACTCAACAAATTTTGGATATTTTGAAAGATACTAATTTAGATACCAAATTAACAGCCGAAGAAGTAAGGTTTTACAACGAGCATAAAATGTCAATAGCCTTTGAAATTTCCAATTTGATTTTTGATTCCATTGGTGAGTTATTTGAAAACACCAAACTTGTCCAAAAATGGCTTTACCAAAATTGTCATCGAGTTTTGAACGCCATAGACCTTGAAAGTAATGAGACTTTTGACTTTGTAAACTACAAGGACATTAAACCTATGATGTGGACGTCGTTAACTGGATTACCTATCATTCAATTGTATAGAAAAGAGTCCAGAAAGATGGTGAGAACCCCCCTTCAGTCAATTGCTTTGACCAGGTATGATCATAGTAACCAAATCAATGTCACCAAACAACTAAATGGAGTTGCACCCAATTTCATTCACTCACTTGATTCAGTTCATTTGCTAATGACATGCAATGCATGTAAAGAAGAAGGTATTCCATTTGTGGGGGTTCATGACTCTTTCTGGACTTCACCAGCACACGCTGACAAACTATCTGTCATCTTAAGACACGAATTTGTTAGACTTCACAGCTGTGGCATTATGGAGTCAATGTATGAAGATCTACTGAAGACCGTTGAAATCAGCTATCATTTAGGATGGATTGAAAACGACAAACATCCTAAATTAGTTCACCAAATACAATCACTAAGAGTAAACTCCGCTAAAAACCTCAAGAAATATTGGAATGATACTTTAAACTATGAGAAATCACATCCAGAAATTCTTGAAAATATCCAAGAGCTAGTGGATTCCCACAACCCTGCATTATACTTCAAAAGAGGTAATACATTAATCCTGTTCACCGGAGAGAGTCGTAGTAAGTACTCGGCGTCAGACTATACGCCTGTCCTCGTTACAGCCAAAATTCTACCTCCTCCTCCCACAGGTGACTTAGACATAGACCAAGTTGTACATAGTAAGTATTTTTTTTCATAAAGGCATAACTAGAATCTAGGTTTTTTATTCCTTTTCCACCATTTTTTGCAATCGAGAAAAAATCTTATCCCTATGGATAGCGATTTCATCGTCACTTTCATCATCAAAAAAGTTCTGGCGTTCAAATTCTAACTCTTCATCATCTATAGCTTCGTCATCCGCTATCTCACCATCCTCAAAGACATAATCATCATCGTCTCCACTTATATAGTCATTATCCACCAAATCGACATCCGTTCGCTGAACATAATCATATAAATCATTTATTTGGTCGTTTTCAAGCTCAGTCTCGTTATACTCATTATGGATATCCCCATCTATCTCTGCATCTTCATCTTCCGGGTAATCGTTTTGATAATAATCTTCAGCATTTGAATCTTCATTGTCAGAGTAAACTGGCCGGTCATCGCTATCGTCAGACACATTTAACTCATCCTCACTATTTTCAAAAAATTTTATATACCCTATTTTGGACTTGGGATGGTTCTGGTCAGTTATGGTGGACAACTGATAAACGTCATAAACGTATTCGTCCTCTTGATCCAATTCTAATGGTGTTACTGCTGAGGCAGCCCGCAACCGCTTTTTCCTTTGTTTTCGTTCTTGTTGGTTGCCATCAAGCATGAAATCTTGAACCAAATCTGATAGTTCATTAGGTATGATTTCATCTTCTTCCGCTTGTGGACGAGGAATAACAAAGTTTCTTTCCTCGTCAAACTGCCTTGCGGTTTCAGCAAGAATGGATCCGAGAGCCAGAATATCTTCTTTCATCTGTTTAGACTCATCTGTTCTGGTCAATGTGAAATAAAACCCAGAATCTTTACTATCAATTGGGGTTATGGCGCCTGAGGAAACAGGTGATGAAGGTTTTGACCGTTTCAACAGTTGTCTGTCCTCCAATATTAATGCCTGGAGAGGATCTTGTCCTCTCTTCCGTTTAATCCTGACGATTTTAGGTGGTTCCATCTCCTTGTCAGATTCTCTCAAAATTCGCGGAGATTGAAAGGTTGCACAATTTCTGGCGATTCTTTTTTGGCTGCAGGTTTTGTGTGGTTGCAAAAAATCTCACAAAAACTAACAATGGCGATTTTTGTACCTTTGCTATACCACTTCAACAAAACAGTAAGAAGATGTTCTGACTTGCTTGTTGGAAACTATTTTGAGCCAGCTAAAGATGTGATTGTCATTACAGGCGGTGCTGGAGGTTTGGGTGCAGAATTGGCTCGGCTTTTCAAAGAAAAGGGTGCTAGAGTGGTGGTTTTGGACATTCTTATCCCTGAATCTACCGTTGACGGTGTGAATTATTACAAGTGTGATGTTAGTAATAGGCAAGAAGTTTGGGATGTCCGGAAACAAATTAACCAAGATGTTGGTAGAGTTACCATCCTTATCAACAATGCTGCTATAGCCAGAGGAAAAAATTTGTTGGACTTAACGTATGATGAAATTGAACAAACAATCAATGTTAATTTATTATCAAGCTTCTATACTATCAAGACATTCCTTCCTGATATGTTGGATATGAGACGAGGATACATTATTACAATCGGCTCGGTATTAGGGTATATGTCTCCAGCTCGGTTATCGGCTTATGGAGCATCAAAGTCCGGTTTGGTTGCGTTGCACGAATCCTTAACTTACGAATTAGGACCCCCATCTTTAAACTTGACTGGTGTTAAAACTTTACTTATATGTCCTGGTCAATTGAAAACCGGTATGTTCAAAAGTGTATCTACTCCTTCCACCCTCTTGGCTCGGGAACTAGAACCTAATTATGTTGCGAAACACCTACTCAAAGCTGCAGAACTCGGTAGAAGAGGTGAGATAAAACTTCCCTTTTACGGTAACTTTCTACCAATCTTTAGATCATTCCCCTGGCAAGTTGTAGAAATTATCAGAGACATTTCCGGTATTGATAAAAGTATGGAGACTTTTAAAGTAACTGCGTCTAATCTCAGCACCAAAGCTAACTCGTTAATTTCAGTCACCCCATTCAACCCCGGGTCTTTTGCTCCAAGTTCATTGCTCTCTTTATACGGCCTGACACCTCCCCCACAATCCCCAGGACCATCTACTTTGAATATGTCACAATAAACAAGAATGCCTGGGCCTAGAACGGACCAGCAACTGTAGTTCTCGTATGACCTCGTGCTCGCATAAGAAAAAAAGAAATCCGATAACCTTAAAAGATAAAGGAAATGTCTGAAATTTTTTTGAGACAAAAAAGTGATGGCACAATTGTTGGACCCCCAAATGGGCATAGATTTACCCTATAAACTAAAGAACAACGCCAAAGTAGAGTGTAAAACCATTAGTCATGATAACATTGACTTTTATACCGTGAAATTTGCAAGTCTGGGGAAAAAGAAGGGAACAGTATTGATATTACATGGTTGGTGCGAGCATAGTCTTATGTATTATAGAATCATGGAATTCTTATCATCTCTTGGATACGACAGTTTTGTATTTGACCAAAGGGGCTCGGGTAGAACGTCGCCTGGTAAATATAGAGGACGGTGCGGTAGAAGTCCTGATACTGTGTACCGTGACCTAGATAAGATGATAGATACATTTACTGGAAATAAGATGGACCAAATAGAAAACGATGGTCCATTTTATTTATTGGGACATTCTATGGGAGGAGGAATTGCATTGAATTATATGATCGATGGAAAATATCGAAATAAATTGACCGGGGTAATAGCCACAGGGCCTATGATAAAAATAGCTGAAAAATTAACACCCTCACCATTTATAGAGTATGCTTTGAATTGGATTGCAACTTATTTTCCATACACCCCTTGGGGTTCTGTCAACCGAGATCCTAACATTAAAAGCACCATCACCACTGCGACAGAATGGATAGACTATCTACAGAGAGAACTTTTAACTCAGGGCAATTGTACTTTGGGACAAATCAAAGATATGTTTGACCGAGGATATAGACTAGCCAAGATCCAACCGGAAGAAATAGATCTTAAATTTGACTTCCAACTTCTAGTAATCCACTGTCAAAATGATACAATGACAAGCTTTAAACTGCTGGAACAATTTTTCGAGAAAGTTCCAGTAAGGTATAAAAAGTTTGTTAAGTTTGACAAGGGAAAGCATTCATTATTTATTGAGACGGAAGATATTTTCAATGAAACCTGTGAGATTATTGAGGAGTTTTTATGCAATAAGGCCTAATTAAAGTCCTTACAACTCCATACAACTATTTCTGCTCCATTCAAAGAAATCTGTTTCTTATACAATCTAAAAGTACGTTTGGTTTTCTCGAACTTTTTGGCAATAGCATCGGGATTGACATAGAATTTCTCTACAAATTCAGACGGTAATAGTTGAGTAACTTGATCCTTATCGAGGTATACTTTAAGCGTACGATCCACTAGGGATTTGGCATTCTTGGGTTTACTTTGGGCAATTAGTAATTGGACGGGTCTTATTTCAGGGTCCCCGAGTTCTAGGTTACCATTATTTGCATCCTGATATGTTTTTACCACTATCTGGTTGATATCAGGCAGGATATCCAATAAGTATCCGTTCACATTATATATTCTTTCATCAATATCATAACTCATTTGTAATAGTTTTTCTATTGAGTAGTTTTCTGCAGAATCCTGAAACGTTATACTTTCTGTAATCGCACTGTTTGAATTGTTAACTGGCAGGGCTATATGGTCCAGATCTTCATCTTCCAGGTAAAATTCTGGATCATCTGGGACAACATCACCTAGTACTTCTTCAACTTTGACGTTGGCTCGAACATTGGATTTTGGCGTTTGTGTTGCATTCGATTTGGGAACTGATTTTTGAGGTCTAACAGCGGGTTGTACTGGTAGGGAAACAATATTATTTGGTCGATTATTAGCACCATTGGCACCATTGGCACCATTGGCACCAGTGAGGGTTTTTGTATACTGATTTATTCTGTTAGATAGTTCGTCAGGTATTCCATATTTCTTTATAACTGCCTGGGGTACAATGGTCTCAACCCGGGGAATATAGTCTTTCAAGGTCCGTTTTGTTAACTCCCGATACAAACAATCCAATTCCGAAATTTCGCTATACTTGGTGGATTTGTCTAGTACTTCTAAATCAAGAGCCTTGGCCTCTAATCTATTTCTAAAAGTTTTGAGGGCAACGTTAAGCTTTAAAATGCAAAGTTTTTCTGTTATTCTAGTCAATTCACGTCTTTCTACTATGGGTCCAGGCATGATTTTGGCATATTCATCCTCTAATATTCTAAGTTTTTCAGGAAACAATTCTACTTGAAGTAACTGCTTTTCCTCTAACGACCATTTGTCAAAGTTTAAGTCACGGAAAAACCCACCATAGGCAATATGACTATTAGCTGTGAAATCTGTAACGTACAATCGAGCCGGTGATGGTGAGGGAAAAGAAACCATTACGGCATAACAAAAAATCAGTCTACTTTCTGAAAACTTTGATTCGGGAAACGGTAAGTCCTTGATGGTTGAAACTTGCAATTGGCTGGTTGGTCGCCAGGTTTTGTTGGGACCCCATTGACTCATGTCGCGTTAAAATGAGTTTATTTATTGAGAATGAGTTTTTCTGAGTTAAAAAGATTTACGAGTGTGAACTTTGTGCACTTTGTGCACTTTGTATTGTATACTTATATGATATACTTGTATTGTATACTTATATGATATACTTGTATGGTATACTTGTTCTCTATTCTCGTGTATTAATTTGTACATACATTTGTCTATGGTGTTACATATTTGTGTCTTATCTCATTCTATAATCTATTCCGATAATACAGTCTATACTCATTCTATTCCAAATTTATCAATCCTCCTCTAACTACGATAATCACCATTAATAGTCACATAATCATGGGACAAATCGCATGTCCAAAATGATGCCTCTTGGTTTCCTCCTGTTCCCAAATTAATTTCAATATTGACGTCTTCTTGTGCTAAAATTTCCAGGGCTCTTTCTTCGTCCACTTGTTCTGGTTCACCATCCACTAAAAGTTCAAGTGGTGCAGTTCCGTCTGATGGAATGAAAGAAACTGAAGTCTTTTCAGGAATAACTGAATCTGGAGTGGAAACATTAGAATATCCAATAGCACATAATATCCTTCCCCAGTTGGCATCTTTACCATACATAGCAGTTTTAAATAAAGAAGAATTGGCTATGGTAGATGCAATAGACTTAGCATCTCCATAAGATAAAGCGTCTTTTACTTTAATGTGAATAAACTTAGTGGCTCCTTCTCCATCCCTAACAATCAATTGTCCTAACTGTTGGGCAAAATCCGTGATTTCAGCTCTTAAAACACTATAGGCTTCAGCTGAGCTTGAGGTTTGATCAATCAATTCTCCACCTGCTGCTCCGTTAGCAAATGCTACCAATGTATCATTTGTTGACATATCACCATCCACAGAAATACAGTTAAACGATCTATCCACGGCATACTTCAAAATCAGTCTAAGAGCACTGGCTGAAACTGGAGCATCAGTTACAAAAAATCCTAACAAGGTAGCCATGTTGGGACTGATCATACCTGCTCCTTTAGATAACCCGGCCAAGGTGTATGTGTTTCCATTTACTTCAAACTGTTTGGTGACCAATTTTGGAAATGTGTCGGTAGTCATAATTGCCCTAGCACAGTTTAACCAATACTCATGGGTAGACCCTAAATTATCGTTATGAGCGATAGTCTCTATACCATGTAAAATATTGTCAATGGGCAAAACATTACCAATTACACCGGTAGACATAACTAGCGTGGAATCTTCTGCGTTTCCTAAAACGGCATCAGTGACTTTAACCATCGACTTAGCATCTTTCATTCCTCTAGTCCCAGTTACCGCGTTAGCATTTCCACTATTGATAACTAAAGAGTTAATACCTTGTCCACCCTTTTGCTTGACAATTGCTGACGAAACTTGAACTGGAGCAGCTTTGAACTTGTTAGTGGTAAATACAGCAGACGCCACCGCATCCTTACCAAAATCGTTCTTCAAAAGGGCCAAATCTAAAGTTTTCCCATCTTTTTTAACCCCAGCGTGAATTCCTCCCACCGAAAACCCTTTGGGATAAAACCCACTGGTGGGAACAAACCGTTGAGCTTTGGTGGAATTGTATCTTACAAGTGAACTAACTATTTGACTAACCTTCTTATAAGACATGATGTGGGAATTCTTCAGGGAAATCTTTCAGTATCAAGATAAGCTCTGAGTCAATTTTTCAGACGTGTGCACGACGATTGAGAAATATCTAAAAATTTTTCAAAAGTTTAAAACATCTATACCATGGCCAAGACGTTAAATGCTATGTTTCCTGGGTTTCCCAAGTCCAGGATATTGAGACAAGCCGCCAGAATCAACAAGATTCATGGTGATCCCACTAATGCGTATACCTTTGATGCCAAATATAAAAAATTCGAATTAATATTTCCCCAAGAAAGAAGCCATAAACCTTCTCTAGGGTTAAGACAATTCTGGAAACATGACTTACCAGTATTGAAATTTCATAATGACGATATAGATTTCCAAATCAGAAAGGTCCAAACGGAAAATGACCAAGAACTCAGTAAGTGTCCCACCAAATTAATAGTGTGGGATGAAGCCTCCAAACAAGAGATCAAATGTGACGACATTGAAAGACAAGAGATATTACAAAGATTGGTTCAATTAACCAGCGCAAAAGGTGTGCCGGAAGATGTAATCAAATCCTTAGATATAAAACCATAGACCTGTATATACTAATAGCATAATCAAGTGAGTATACTTGTGTTACGACGTCAAAAACTCCATCAACGCAGCTTTGCCCTTCAACTTCATTAGTTTTCTTATGTTTCTCAACTGATCTATATCTTCCAGTTCTCCCAAGGCAGCCGTGAGAAGATCATCCAATCCATTTTTGGATGATCCATTGTTTTCTTCCGGTTGGGTACTATGTAAATGCTCCACACTGGAAATGAACTCCTCTTCCTCCACCAACTCCTGTCTTTCTCTTTCTTCATAAAACTTCAAATTTTCAAGAATCTCTTTCTTCACGGAATTTCTCTTTTTGACACCTCGTTTGGCCTTTGATATGAAATCCAATAAAACCAGTTCTTCTGGAACACGGTATACGAAAGATTGGACTTCATCGTTGTCTTCGTTGGTCATGGTGATTATCTTGGATAGGGCACCGTTGGGTTTGGCCACCATGTTGTTCTCTATGGAGTAGTTATTGAAAAAATCAGGCACTTTAAAGTCAGAATGAACATCATCGCTATTCTCCATGGTATTGGTTTTACCAGTTTTTATCATATCTTCCTTATAATCTGGATTAGCTTTATTGAAGTTCTCTGCTTCGTATTGTAAATATTCTTGTAATGTGGCCAACTTATCGTTAGGCTTTAGCCATGGTTGGTCGCTGTACTTGATCAATAAATTTTTATTCTGTTGAGCGATTCGCAAAAAATGGGTATGCAAAGAAATGTCCATTACTTGAGCATCTTTAAAATTACGCTTGGAAAACAAATCTGGTGGTAACAAGTTCTCTATATGGTTGGGACATCTCCATTTAGTACCAATGGTTTTGGAGGTGTAAAATGGTTCCTTTAAACAATCTATGTGCCATACAGATTTACAATAGTCACAGTGCACTATAATTTTATTGTTCAAACCAGACATACCGCATTTATGACATAAGTAAGGATTACCATTTTTATCGTATAGGGAATCGATTTCCAAATCGTGGGTGTAATTGTACCCAATCAACTGTGAGCCATTCAATTTACTAAAGGAAAGTTCTGGTTTTAAGGTGAAATCATCGTATGTACCATATTCATCGGTAGTCACATTAGTAAAAGTACTTTCTCTCAATTTTTTCGGTAACTGAAACTCCACAGGATTTAACAGCTCGGTCTTGTTCATTAATTGACCAAATATTCCAATATGGTTCCAGGTTTTAACCGTCTTGGGGTTTTGCTTGGCTTCGCACTCTTTACAGTGCCAGTTGTCTTCCGGTAAATCATCAAGAGGAGGATCACAACACACAAAGTGGAAAGATTTGGGACAACTTTCACAGCATATGAACACTCCTGATCCGCCACAAGCACTACAGAAATCATCATTACTCAAGTCATCAGTAGGTGTGGGTGAATTATTTCGATTGGCCGAGCCTGTGATTGGGGCCAAATTGGCAGTGGTGATGGATTTTTTGGGAGAAGTGACTTTAACTCGTTTAGATGATCGTAAGGGGCTCGTCGTAGATGTGCCATTAACTTCCTTAGCAGATCCAATACGTAACGGTGAGTTTGGTGATGCAAAATTTTTAGGGGTTCCGAACTCCTTGAGCGTCGAGCTTATTATTTGTTGGTTGAATTTTGGATGTAAAGGATTTCGTATTTCACTCTCGGTGGCAGTCTCGTCATATTTGTTCGTTTCCAACTTTCGTTTGTACTCAAACTCAACCTCTGAATCTGGCTGGGTAATAGAAGCCTCTGATTCGTTGGTCTTCAGCTTCTTATTACTTCTGGACGGCCACAAAGAATCCTTTTTAATTTTAGCACTAGGAAACGATTCCAACGGGAGTCCTGAATATGACGGTTTGGGCTCTGCCACTTGGGGCTCTATAAACCCAGATTTTGAATCAACATTCTGAGCAATTGCTGTATCATTCACAGGCAGAGATTTGGCAGGGGAAGGCTCCTTTAGTATAGGGCTATTTTGAAGCTTTCCCGTCGGATTGGCATAAAGCATCAGGGTTTTCATAGATGCAAGTTTGGCCGACTGCCTCTTCTGTCTTGTAGTCGGTGTAGTTTCCTTCGATGGTGTACCCTTCTGGGGCGTTCCACTAGGAGTGCCATTTTGAGGTGAAGTCTTGGAAGATTCACTTGAAGATTGAGATAAATCAGGCGTAGCATCTAAGGAAAGGATAGGAAAAGCCAGGGGTGGCTGGTTTGGTCCATCACCATTCTCCATGGTCTGTTATTAGCAAAATCTATCAATAAAAAAAGCAACGTTGTACCAAATATTCCCAATTATCTGGCCTACAACTAAAGTATGCAATTCTCTCCAACGAAAAATTGTACGCGAAAAGATTTATTTTCTGGTATAAGTAACCTGAAGAATTATAGAACCGGCTAGATTCGCCCATAAAGTGAAGAATGGCAAGACAAAAGCGTAGAATTGAAGATGAAGATGAACTGGAAGGTTCAGAAGGTGTAGAATTAAATTCTTCTCAAAGAATGAAAATTTCCCTAGATCAATATGACGAATTGGAAGATAATGAATATAGAAATACCAATACTATTGATGGAAGTAACGATGAAGAAGTTTCTTCCGTCATACGTATAGCTCTTGCTAAAATGAGCTCAGACAGACCAATAAGAAGATCCAATTTTACCGACGTGATAGCCAAAAAGGGAGATTATGATGAGATACTATCTCAAGCTAATAGGAAACTAACGCGAATATATGGATTGGAGTTAGTGCCAGTGGAGGTGGACAATGATAAGAAGAATTCCGGGAATAAACAAAAGTATTTGTTACTAAATGCCATGGAACAGAATGAAAAGAATATCTTGAATAAACTATGGGATTCTGTTGAAACTGTACAGATCGAAAATCAAAGACTGGAAAATGACGAACAATATTTTCTAGCTAAAAATACCAGACACTTGCTACCTGGTGAGAATTCTGAATTAATAAAAGGAGGATTCTTATCTATAGTACTATCAATCGTAATAATTGAAGAAAACCATGTAAATAGAGATCGGCTTATCAAATTATTGAAAAAATTTGGAATTTCAGAAGATAAAAACGTTAGAAATTCCAACACCAAACTGAATCTTGATGAAGTTCTACAAGATATTGAAAGGAAAGAATATCTTAAAAAATCCAATTTGAATGGTGATACACCAGGATCAGATTATATTATTTATAGCCTTGGGTCGCGAGCCCTTGCTGAATTTAGTCCTATGACATTTTTTCTCTTTGTCCAAGCAATTTATGGCGAAAGATTTGATACCAACGTAAAAGAAAAAACAGCAGTGACATTAGAGAGAGCATTTAAACAGTCTTTTGAACAGGAATTACAAGAGATGGAAAATCAAGTGCAATCCAGTGAAGGAGCGGAAGTTAGCCAAGCGGAATCAGATCAGCCTGCGGAATAAAATGCACGAGCGGAACAACTTACAAGCGGATAGACCAAATTTGATGATAATTCCGGTCAGTGTGATCCCAAGTTTCGATAACAAATTCCCGCACTGTGGCAGAAGGATAATGATAGCTACGCGGCTTTATTGCAGCCGTTTGTAAATAAAGTTTTCTAGTTGTAATATAGTATAAGGTTGGTCAAAGTTTTTCAGAGGGAAATCGTTGCTCACTGGAAATTTTATCATGCCCCACATTTGGTCCTCTTTGGGACTACTCGTTTCTCTCACAAATCATGATGAAATCAATCACAGAAGCAATCAAAACCCTTGAATCACCACCCAATTTAATCCGATACCTACCCGCAATCCCCTCTTGAGCCTCTTCCTTATTGTCTACTGAAGTCTACAAACCCACATTTTCCAGTTAAGGTTTTTTTTGGCAGCCCGCACGAATGGGAGGTTGTTTGAGTCGTCCGATAATGGAGATAAAATTCACGTGCTGCGAAAGCGGAATTCTAAACGACCGGCATCCATTTATTCTACATAATTGAACTTCAACTTGTTTTATATAGATTAGTTTTTTTGTAGTTATGGCATTAGATAAGTTGGACTTCATAGTCATTGGAGTTTTGGCGCTTGCGGTGGCCTTTTATTTTGTGAAAGATTCTATTTGGGGGTCAGATGGAACAGAAGCTGGGTTTACCGCTACTAACATTGGTGGTAAATCAAGAAATATCGTGGAAACCATACAGAAGAATAAGAAAAATTGTGTTCTTTTATACGGATCTCAAACTGGTACTGCTGAAGATTACTGTAACAAATTAGGTAAAGAATTGAGTTCAAGATTTGGATTGAAGACTTTGGTTGCTGATCTCTCTGATTTTGATTATGATAATTTCAATGAAGTGCCTAATAATGTTTTGATATACTTTGTTCTTGCCACTTACGGTGAAGGTGACCCTACTGATGATGCGGTTGAATTCTTTGAATATTTAGAAAATGAAGCTGATGATTTATCTAACATCAAATTCTGTGTGTTTGGTTTAGGTAACTCTACCTATGAACATTATAATGTTATTGGTAAGAATGCTAAAAAAAGATTAGAAGAATTGAACGCTGAATTCTTCGGTCCTTTTGGTTTAGGTGATGATGGTGTTGGAACTTTAGATGAAGATTTCTTAGGCTGGAAAGAAGATATGTTTGAAAGTTTAAAGAATGATTTAAGTTTCGAAGAGAAAGACGCTGTCTATGAACCTAGTTTTGAATTTATTGAAGAAGATTCTTTGAGTATTGATAGTCCTCAAGTTTCTTTAGGGGAACCAAATAAGAAATATTTGGATACCACCGCTGATTTAACTAAGGGTCCATTTGATCATGGCCATCCTTATTTGGCTCCAATTACCTATACCAAAGAATTGTTTAACTCCACTGAAAGAAATTGTGTTCACGTTGAATTTGATTTATCTGCCACTAATTTAAGATATTCTACTGGTGATCATTTAGCAGTTTGGCCATCCAATTCTGATTATAATGTGAACAATTTTGCTAAAGCTTTTGGTTTGGAAGATAAATTGGACGACATTTTCTCGTTGAAAGCCTTTGATTCCACTGTTTCTATTCCTTTCCCTACTCCTACAAGTATTGGAGCTGTTTTAAGATACTATTTGGAAATTTCAGGTCCTATTTCAAGACAACTTTTCACCTCCATTGCTAATTTTGCTCCAAATGAAGAACTCAAGGAAAAAGCTTCATCTTTAGGTAAAGATAAAAACTTGTTTGCTCAAGAAATTCACTCTAAAGAATACAATATTGCTGATGCTTTATTGGCTATTTCTAATGGTGTAGCTTGGGATAAAGTTCCATTTGTGTTTATTATTGAATCTGTCAGTCATTTACAACCTAGATATTATTCCATCAGTTCCAGTTCTTTACATGAAAAGACTTCAATTCATGTAACTGCCGTTGTGGAAGCTTCTAGAATTGGTAATAGATATGTTACTGGTGTTGTTACCAATTTACTTAGAAACATTGATATTGAAAAGAATAATAAGACTGAAAAACCTTTAGTTACTTATGATTTGAATGGTCCTAGAAATAAATTCAGTAAATTCAAATTACCCGTTCATGTTAGAAGATCCACTTTCAAATTACCTTCCAATCCAAAGATTCCTATCATTGCCATTGGTCCTGGTACCGGTATTGCTCCTTTCAGAGGATTCATAAGAGAAAGAGTAGCTATCAAAGAAAGTAGCGATGTTGAACTTGGTAAAACTTTGTTATTCTATGGATGTAGAAAACCAGATGAAGATTTCCTTTATAAAGAAGAATGGAATGATTATGCTAAAAAATTGGGAGACTCTTTTGAAATGATCAATGCTTTCTCCAGAGAAAGTTCCACCAAGAAAGTTTATGTTCAACACAGATTATTGGAAAGTGCCGATGCCGTTTCCAAATTGTTGAACGAAGGTGCCTTTATTTATGTTTGTGGAGATGCTTCTAGAATGGCTAGAGATGTTCAACATACTTTAACTGAAATTTTGGCTAAGTCCAGAGGTATTAGTGAAGAAAAAGCTGCTGATTTAATCAAGAGTTTGAAAACTCAAAACAGATATCAAGAAGATGTTTGGTAGATTATGATATCTGCTGCCGAATTTACGGCCGAATTTACTGCCTGTGTATTACTCCTTGTGTATTGCTATTTATCATGATTCATTATATGCTTGATGTACCATCTCCATCACCGTGTCTTATACAATATCTCCAATTGGGATTGGTTGAATTATAGATTGGTTGTAAAAGTTGCTCCACGTCATACCAATGCTTATACTTTGTCTTTGATTTTAAATCCAAGTCGTAAATATTACAAGTTAATAAATATTTCTCATCATTAATTGTAATTATATTATGGATATTATTATGACTATTATGAACGTTGTTATCTTTATCGAATTTTTCAAACTTTAAAAACAATCCTACATCTCTTAATGTCATCACTAACGATAAATTAGCCGATACATCATTTGGTGATGTTAAATTTTCAATCAAATCATTTTTATCATTGATCTTTTGGTATTTTTTCAATTTTTGGAATACGTTATCGGGATTTTTAAGGGTAGTTCTGAATAAATCAATTACAGGAACCGATGTTTCTATCTTTTCTAATAAATCTTTGGGGACTAAACTAAACACATCTTTAATTCCATCTTCTAATGTTTCTTCATATAACAAATCTAGAGGACAAAAATGCCTTGAGAATCCTTTCAATTGATTCAACAGACACGTCCTACAATAATTATCTCGTCTGTTATCGTATAACCATTTAGGTTTTAATTCCAATGTGACAGCTGATAATTCTTTATTATAATACAAATTACAATTCTTGGATAAAACTTCTTTGGAAAATTCTCCATCCAAAATATTAGGGATCAATAATCCATATCTCTCATTGATCATCAACAGATTGCCATTGGAGTCCAATTCATCGACAAACTCTTCGGTCAAAACCACCAATTGAATGTCCACAATCAACTGAGGGAATAAATGCTTACATCTTAATTCTACAAAATCATACAATTCACAAGTTGAAATATACTGATCATCTTGTTTTAAAAGCCTAAGACGAAGTAACTTATGTCTTAAATAATCATTCGTCCCGGTGTATTTGAACAAGATGTTGGCATTCCCCTTGGCAAAATACTTCCACTCATTGGGGTTGGTGGTTTTAGAGATTTCCATTAGGTTGTAATTTTCGTTACACTTTCGCCAAATATTTAAAAGGCGAGGATGATGATTACGAGCATTGAAGTTTAAATGTAATTGAGAAGAAGTTTATCTATATTTAGTACGTCCCCGGGTCAATGCTTATGTCTAATAAGTTCTATTTCCTTCTTGGTGAACATATTGTTGGTACCACTATTCTCGCTGACCAAAATCTTGCCGGGACCCTGAAACTCGGCCAAAATCATCCTACTGGTTAATCTGTTGATCAAGTTTAATTTTATAAACAAGACGATATTTTGATAATGATACTTTATTCTCGTGAAAAACCTTTTGATCTCAGGATCATTCAATCCTAGTATTTCAACACCTCGGGCAAAACTTCTTTTCATGTAACTACCAAGTTTCCTAGTCCAGGTGAAGCTAGGTAACTTTATAGATGGCAACTCGGGTAATCGACTATCATTTTGAATGGTGACGAAATTTGACGTTAAATTGGAAGCTATTAATCCATTAGGGTTTATCAAAACTGTTTCTCCTTCTTCCACTGTTAAATCAATAATTCTATTCCCATCATTTAGAAGTAATATCCCCTTACCTTGAGTCTTTAAACTTGCCCAACTCTCTATTACCTTAGCGGGAACTATATTAAAATCATACCCTGTCCAGGCTGTTAAGTTTATGTCATTATAAATCGTCCATTCTTCTTTCTTGTCGTCAATTTCCACCACTGAGTAATTATTCATTCGGTTTGGTTTTAATCTCCCTCCAATAATCAACGAGACAGAATCTTCAGATTGTAAAGTTTGGTAAAACGAAGAATCGCCAAGTTTCCTATTAACACTACTCAACCCTTTCAAATCCCCATTCATAGCTATTAAACTGCCGGTTCTTATATTCAAATTAGACGAATGGGGCATCTTCACATTCAACAAGTTGGTTGGCAGACCAAGCGGTTTAAAGGTGGGTAACTCTATAAAAGGGCCATTGCCTGTCCCTGTTAAAAGATTTTGTTTGGAAAGGTCTTGTGATATATCAGACAAGCTTCTGTGTGATCTGGCAGCCGAACGGCGTATAGCCAGGCGTAATGGTAGCATTAGGAAGGTTTGTGATTTTTCAGAAAATGAGAATCAAAAAATGAGAATTGAAAATTAAGAATCTATTAAACTATCTACACAAACCGTTTCATCCATTCATCTGTCTTGATTATGGAGTCAAAATATTCATTGCTAATAACTTGAGTGTCAACTTCATGGGCTACCTTTATCAACTCAATAAACAAAGACCAAAATTTCACTCCTTTCTTAAAGTCATTTAACAATTGGTTAGCAGTAATACTATTCACTCCATGAACATTAATATTAAAGGTAGAATTATTGATTTGATAAACCGTGTTCAACAAATGATCTTGTGAGTTCTCAATTATTTGTTCTTTCGATAAATCTTGGTTCAACTTGGACTGTTTCAAACTATAGTCAAAGTAAATTTCACCAATAACCCCCAACAAGGTATTATTTATATCTTTAAAGAAAGGTAATGTATTGATTAGCTTGTACCAATTATCCTTAGAACCCAAGTCAACTTTTATGTTATTGTTATCTTGTCTAACAAGTATATCTATCAATACCGATTGAATGGTATAAATCAAGTTGGTTGAAATAAATTTCAAATGACTTCTAAAGTTCAACAAACTACGAGATATAGGTCCTTGATAATTGATAGGAGCTATACTGAACTTGTGAATAGCAAACACTCTGGAAATCAAAGTGATATGTTTAAATTCATCATCTTCTAATTTCATATTATCAGGATTTCCTCCTAAATCTTTGAAATTTCGAGCCACAGAAGAAAATTCCCGGTTGGATTCATTGAGTTTAAGACAATTTGATTTAATAAGAATTAAAAGTAAAATTAATTCCTCCAACGTAGCTAAATCTAATTTCAGCTCTTGCTCTTGAACAAACTTTCTAATAATTTTACCATAACTAGTCAATTGGTTGGTTTTCTTGTCTATGATATCAAACATATAAAGGGATCTTAAAAGGACTGTTGAAACCAATTCATTGTTGGATGTTAAAGTGCCTGTGAAAGGCTTTTTGGGATATTCATCTTCAACACCTTTGAAAAACCGGAATAAGTCAAATTTCCCTGGTGTAGACTCGTCTCCTTTGAAAAATAAGTGGTTGATTTGTCTAGATATAGGAGGATTCATTCTATTGTTTAATTGTAAATCTTCTTCCTTATACCAATATTGGACTTTTATCTTTTTAACTTGATAGTATCTTGCAAGTAATTGAGTTATCAAGTTGAAAAGGCTGTCTAAATTATCAATATAGAATTGAGAATTGATTAAATTCTTGTAACTAGTACTCAAGCCACTCTCCAAAGGAGGCCGTATTAAAAGCTGACCTTGTGTTATGGCTTCGAGTAGCTCTACAGGGGCCACACCGACGGATTCATAGAAATATAATTCGGGAGGTAACCTTTGAGATATGATATCATGAACATCATTAGGAATTTGAATACTTCTTTTTTCAGGGGTAGTAGCTTTTGAAGAATCTTCGGAATCGACTGGTTCTTCACCACCATTTTTAGGGGGTCCATAAAGACCATCATCAGCCAGAATCAAGCCCAATTTATCCATTTCCTCGGTATAAAACAGAACGTAACCTTCTTTGTTTAGCACAGGAATATATTTAAACGCTGAATGACCCTGATAATATAATTCCAAACACCTTGGATCGTTTAAACTTAAAATATACGGGTACATATCACCGGAAGGATTTTGGGAAAAAGAAGTGAACTGGTAAAAAATGTCCAAGGCTAACTTAAAGTAACTTAATTGCGGGTATGGTTGAGATGGGTTTGGTTTGGGTAAAGGAGGAAAATTGGGGAACGTTTCCGGTTGAAGGCAACAACCTACCATGATACTTAAATCCAACAATTGTTTTTCATTCAAATTCAAATCATTTAATACTTTAGATTTTTCAATGAATCTGAAATCTTTTGATTGAAATTCCATACCCAAGATGAATCTATCAACTTTTGTTAAAAGTAAATCAGTTGATCCATAAATGGAGTCAATGATTTTATTTTGGTATAAATACGATAACTGGAAAGATGCATCATAAGGACTAACAAGATAATCTATATCAACATCAATGAAAATTTTAATCAAGTCGTTGATCATGGGTCTGAAAGGTAACGGATCAGTAAACAATCTGAAAGAATCATTGTTATTATTGTAATTGTAATTGTTAACCGAGTTATTTCTAGCATTCAATCTTGTCCAAGCATTCTCTAAATGCTGTTCACTAGATGACAATTGATTGGTAGATAAGTTGGTTGTTTGTAATTGGATATCTAATCCTTTTATGACAAAAATAGGTTTAATGTTGAATTCCTTGAAAACTTTTAAATCGGAATGAATGTAATCTTTTAAAGAACTTGGTATGCCTCCGATAGCGGACAAGAATTGTTCTTTTTTGAAAGTGTAGATTCTACTTAAATAATGCTCAACATCAATACCTATCGTAGCATTTTGCAAGATTTCAATTGAGCTTGTTTTCACGAGTTTTCTTTCGAACAGGTAGGATTCTAAAGATTTAACTGGCATGTTGTTAACGTGTTGTCGATGTTGACGAGTGCGGAAGATCAAGGCGTAAAGCGGCGATTTCAACCGTTAATTTTTGCGGCAAAGGACCGCGACAGAGGGTATCAATTTTACTGCGACTGCTGGTGGTAGATTTTACCGCGACTTAAGGCTACAATTTATTTACACTCTCCGTATATTACACTCCTTCTTCTCCAAATAAAGTATTTAATGCTCCATTCTCAGTAAATGGATCATTCATTACATCTGGCTGTAATTTTTTACTTCTGGCATTAGCTGCCGCTTCCAATTGTTTTTTCCTATTTTTCATTTCGTCTTCTTCTTTATCATCTCCATCTTTTTCTTTCGATATCTTAATCAATTCCAATAGTGCCAGTCTTTGGTGTTTCAATGATTTGGAATTGACCAATAACCCTTCAAAATTTGATATGTGTTGGGTATTGATGTTAGGTAAGTGCTGGACCAATAGTCTGGCTGGATAATCATTTTTAGATCTTAGGGTACAATACAAAGTAGTCAAGGCTACTGCTGCCTCTGAATGAGTTTCAACGAAATATTCATCCATTAATACTCTTAACAAAGCTTTGATCAAATGGTCACATAAGAATCGATCAACTTCATCATCCTTTAATAAAATTTCTGATAATACGTTTCTTACCACCAAAATGGTATTAAATGAACATTTGGTATCTTTGAACATTATAATATGACAGCATAATTGTAAGAAAGGAGCCAAAATGGCCTTATTGTCAATTATTAATTTTTTACAAGCAAATTGAGTATCAGTGATACTCTTAGAATTGAATTGACTTACCACATCCATTAGAAATCTGACCACCGTGGCGGTCAATTGTCTCAACATGTGCTCCTCCATCATTTCTTCCGATAATGTTTCGTCATCTTCGTTCCCCTTCAATTGCAATCCATCAACATAAACTTTTTCCCATTTATTTACAAGGATGTTATCGAGATCCACAAAAGCTTTTGGTAATAAATCACTCATAAAAGGCTCAACAAACTTAACGGGACAATTTCTCACTACACTTCTTAAACAGCTGTTGATCATGTGCTTCCAACTATGTAAAGTAATTCCTTGCATTTGTCCAGTGACAGATTTCCAAATCAAATTACCAATGTCGGGGATTTCGTACAAAGTTTCTTCCAATTGTGATAAAGAACCAATTGTTAAAAATGCATACTCTCGCGTGTACCTTATTAAATGACCCACAGAATCAGCAAAATCTCTCAACGTAAGGGCGGCCTTGACGTTTTCTTCTATGAAAGTCTCCCGACTTTGAATGGAAACTCCTTGTTGCCAGAATCTTTCTAAACAACTATACTTTACAAACGCTTGAACCGCTGGAGGCAAGTCTTTCCAATTGTCAGGGTTGTGGTAATTTTGAATTTGAGTTAATAATTGCAAGATATGAGGAATTATAGGTTGAACCCGAGGTTTCCAAAGCTTCAATAAATTTAAAAATTCTGGAGATTCGTGATTCAATTTTTCAATACTATACTGAATAAAAATTCTGGTGGCCCTAATGGGGAAGATAGATGACCAATGATCCTTTAAATTATTTCTTAATACTTTACCTTCTTCATCCATTTCGCTTTCAAGTAAATTGGTTGAAGCTGTAATCCCCCGTTTTTGAAAATAATTGGCAATTTCAACAATTCCAATTCTTTCCATAAACCAATGCAATTCCGTCAACCCCTTTTCAGTTTCTGGTGCTGACCAAGCTCTTAATTCGGGATCCACAATTTTAGCAAATAATTCATTCCTATTATCAATACTTGATCTTGAAGCAATTACCAATAGAAATGATTTAAATGCTACATTTTCATGATCACTTACCTTTTTAGATGACAAAATATTTGAAATAACATTTTCCAAATCGTCAAAGATTTTCTTTAATGATTCTGGCATAATATATGCCAACCGATTTAATTCAGTACCACAACTAGTTCTAAGGTCTCGTATAAGTTCTTTCTCTTCATCATTGATATCTTCTGGATACTCAAAAGTTGCCGTAGTAAGAATCTTTTCCAATACTTGAAACATCAAGGGACTAACATCTTTTAACAAAGGAGCAAATTGAACTAAAGTTTGAACTTGTTTTTTGATTAATAACGGGCAAGATAAATTCATAGCCAATAATCTTTCTCCCAAACTTTCAACCAACCCATTCAATCCATTGTTAACAGTTTCAAAATCTTCTCCGTTATACCAAATTCTCCATCTTGAAATACCCCTAATACAATTTTCGATAATATTAAATTGAGAATTACCATAATTGAACTCATCGGATTTCTCTTCCAATTTATACTTTTCAATACAATTCCTACCCAATTCAGAACTAAAAAATGTTTGTAATCGGCTTTCTAACCACATAAGTCCATCTTGAGGATTTCTACAAACCGTAATTCTGACAATATCCTCGTTAAACTTTCTATAATTGGACAAGAATGAGTTAGAATCGGAACTAGAATCAAAATCCAAATCAAGATATTGTCTTGATACATGTTCTTCACTTACAAGACTATAATTAATAGTTCTGTTGGCACAAATTTCCAACAAATTCATCAAAATTGAATCGATTTTAAGTTTGGTGCTAAGTTCATCAAATCTAAGGATAGTCACCCACATCTGTAATGACAATCCCGAGATTATTAAACTAGGATGATTTGTGGTGGAAAGTACCAAACATAAATAACTATCTATGTCGGCTTTGTCCCAGTCTATTTTGTTCTTGGAAGGTAAAGAGATATTTAAATATTCACTCAAAGATACTATCATCTCTACCGTTTTCTTGAGAAGAGAATAAATTTGTTCATCAATGTCATTGGCGTCAATTTCTAAGCTTTGGTAGAATTCGGACAATTTGCTTATACCTTCAGTGGTAAATATGGATCCGATAAAAAATTCAAAATCTTCGTAATTACTGTAATTTCTGGTGAATAAGATATGTAAACAATCAATGGCTAAAGTTTTCAATTTTGTGTCAGGTATGGTCAATATGTTGATTAAGGTGTTCATCATATTTTCTTGTTTTAAAACTTCCGGTTGAACCCAGTGTAAACAAGTTTTAAACGTTGCCAATATTTTGGGGACAAATATTTGACATGTGGAAGATTCATAATCATTGGATGAAAGGATTTCTATGAGGAATTTGCTCCAAGTGGAAAACCATCCATCGCTGGAATGTTTGCAAATCAAGACATTTTCATTCGTGTCATATAATTTATCCAAAACTTGATTGGGAGTGACTATTAAGACACTCAATTGATTTAATATGGCAGTTCTCTTCATGGCTATAGGATCATCAAGTAAATAAATGTCTTCAAAAAGGGTTCTGATGATAATAAGACATAGTTCTCGGGTTGATAAGTTGTTATTCCAAAGATTCCATAAGTCTGAATCCATAGATGCCCACCCATCCAAGGTATCTTGTTCAGAAAGAGAGGTGGTGTGACCATTGGTTTCATTGTCACTGGATAAAATCTTCACCAAGTAAGACCCCCAGATTTTCTTTGCTATTGACACCCATAAAAACGCCAATTTCTCTTTTATATAATGGGGGTCATTCTCATTAATCTTATTCCCCAATTCCACCACCCAGTTTCGAATGGTGACAGTTTTATTTTGATTGAAAGTATGATATCTTTTGTTGATAGAATGTTGTAATAATGATAATCCGTAATGCCTTACTATATAATTGTCTTTGTTGTTTTCGTATAAAGCTAATTGAAACCCCCAATATGGACTCTCATCATTAGACTTGATAGACTCTAAGAACGATTGAGCTTCTCGCCTTTGATCATTGTTAGATTTGCTATCATAAACAACATGTAAAGTGCTTATAATCTGAGTCACTCCACCGCTGTCCATCGTCATTTGTGAGAGGATTATGCTAATTGGTGGTGATTGTGTATTACAAGTGGTCTATGGTGGTTCCCTGGTTATGTTTCGATTTAAGGCGGTGCGGTAGGCGCACTACGGCTGCGGAAGCATGGGCTCCCCTTACGGTGACAAGATTGAGACAGGGAACCTCGAGACTGACAAGTCTAAACAAATACTGATGACAAGATTAAATATGCTATAACTATAAACTTGGACACAATGCTACTAAACCAATAACTACAAGTAAAACTTCTTTTTGTCTCTTTCCATATCTGGTCTGTGTTCCCATTCCGTTTCTTCTTTGATCCCCTTTTGCAACCTCCTTAACTTCATGGTAAACTGAGGTCCTATTTCTTGCAATCCAACTCTTTCGTCACTTTTGAAAATATATCTGTGTCTTCTGAAAAAAATGTAATCACGTTGATTATGTAAAGTTATCACTTGTCTACCTTGAAATTCAGGATTCTTGGGGAATAAAGATTGAAATAATCTCCCTACAGTCTTACCCAATCTGGTATTGAAATTGTTCAAAATTAATTCTGGAGTATGTTCAGTGGCTCTTCCGTGGCCTTTAATTTTCTTACCTTCAGTTATTGAGGTAATAGAAAAGTAAAATGTGGGTCCATCAGGTAAGTGAATGAAAGTAAGCCCGGTAATTTTCTTTTTGGTTTCATTTAAAATGATCAAATCAGTATATTCTCTGTTATTACAAAACTTCACCATGTCATTTATGCTGTATTGGGGTTTTCTTTTAACAAAAGTAACCCCTGGTAAAAAATCCATAAGTAAATCTGCAAATTCATAGGCTACCTTTTTAGCATTGGTATTGGTTGTTAATAAAATTTTGGGTGGTTTGGCGGAATTGAAAATTTCATTAAATTCATCTTCTCCTTCTATCTCTTCTTCTATAGTCTCATCGTACACTCGTTTATTATCAATAGTGTCAGGAACATTCGTCTCCAATCTTTGCTTTTTCAGTTCAGGATCTTCTCTTTCTTCCTTAGCCCTTTCAGCTCTCATTTTATGTTTGGCCTTGTTCTTCTCATGCTTAAGTTGAGCAAAGACCTTTTGTCTTTGTTGCTTATTCTTTATCCTCTTAAGAGTTTTGGCGTCGTCCATAGTCTTTCAGGTAATATAAAAAAATGATTCTTATCCGCGAAAAATGAGATGAGATGCCCTAGAGATGTCAAGACTTCAAATATTACAGTGGTCTAAATTTATTAAAGAAAAAGTATGGCATTTTCAGGATAATTACTCAGTTGGTGCTACAGGGCATTTAAATCGATTGCTTTCTCTGGTTTTGAAAGAAAACATCAACGTTGCAAGTTTTGATACTGGGTTTCACTTGTTGTACACCAACCAGCAGAATGGAAAATTAGGAAGTGATGGGTATGACAATTACCAAGCTCCAATTGATATCACTAATGGTCTGGCACTTTGTCAACGAAGATTGTGGGTTAAGGGGAACTTGACCTTCCATCAACCATCGTCTATACCAATTTCAATAAATGATGGTCGTGTACCGTTCATCTCCTGTCAAGAGAAGATCGGTTCAGTGAGGCCTATCAAAGATTCAACATTTGTTGAGATTGTAAGAGATTTTAACATGGATTCCCAAACTTTGCTACAGGAGAAAAGATATTTGATGTACACTAATGGGTCTTATGTTCATGATGGCTTTGAAGCTGGCTCTCATAGCGGCTTGAAAGATGAACTGTCAGTGGCTGCAAAAAAAGACTTATTATTAACTCCAACAGATGTTTTAAAATATAGCTTTTTAACTTACAACTTACACAGAATACATTACGACAAGGAATATAATCAGCAGGTTGAAAAATTACCAGACATTATAGCACAAGGGCCCTTTCTACTTACTTTAGTTCTCACTTGGTTTAAAACTTTATACCCTCAAGAACGAGTGAAAAGTTTCGATTATAAAGTTGTTAAACCAGTATTTGTGGACCGGCCAATTAGTTTGATAATAAAACAAAACGAAGGCTTTCAATTGGAAATTATCGAAAAAGACCAGGTATTATTTACTGGAAAATTGCATATATAGGACTGCCCCGGTGGCATAAAATCTAACACATACAAACTAATAAACAAGCTAAACTCGCTTTGAGAAATCATTCATTGACTACATAAGTACTAACCCAGTCCTGAATCATTCAATTGACTCGGATGCTTTTTAGGTTCCTTAATTGGCAATACCGATGACACCACAGGCAGGTCTTCCACCAGCGTTACCAGTGGTCTTAGATTGTTCGTGACCACCTTTTCCTAAATCATCAGTACCGTCGTGAACGACAACAGATCTACCTAAGATAGAGTCTTTACCGATCAATTTAACCAATAAGTCTTGTTTAGAACCTTTAGCTAAACCTTGAGCGTCGGTAGTGATGTTACCTAAATCACCAACATGTCTTTCATCATCTTCTGGAGCACCGTGGGTCTTAGAAAATGGGTTGAAATGAGGACCAGCTGAAGTACAACCGTTGGTGTTGTCACCAAAAGTGTGGATGTGGAATCCTCTTAAAGCATTTGGAGAGTTACCAGTGATTTCCCAAGTAATAGTAGTTGGGTCTGATTCAGCATTTTGTTCGAAGTAAACAGTTCCGCCGATTTTGGCATCACCTCTGAGAATTGCAACTAAAACATTAGTAATTGATCATCAATTTTCGATATTCGGGTAATCAATCAATCAAGTAATCAATGAAGTACGGGTTCAGTAAACCTTAGTGGATACTCAATTGGCTTTCTCTTATCAATTCCATCTAGCATGGCTTGTCAAGGGCTTCAAGTTCATCTGCAACAATTATCCCTTGGGTAATAAAATTTGCTCATATCAAGATGGTTGAAAAGTTGTTGCTGATTCCACTCGTAAAATATCAATTGACCCATATCGAAACCCCTAAAGCCTCTAAAAGTCGTAATACATACCAGCTTTGACCATTTTTGTAGTAAATTATAAACAATTGACTTTTAAAGATATAATTGTGTTTTGGAAAACTTTGGAAATTCCCCTTTTAAATCATTTTCACCGGCCTGACTAATTAGTAAGACACTACTAACATAACCTCAGTTGCTTTGAAAAGCCGGTAAGGGCCCGTACCGGTGACAATTTTGGGGGGATCAGTTTCTCTTATATAGTTTCAGATATGGCACCATGGTGGTTACAATTCTACAATAGTGGTTATAGCTATTTACATTAATGGGGCTAAACATTGAGAGGTAACTAGAGCGATCTAACGAGAATGATGGGAACTGTGTTATGACGCAATAACCTGGCTTCTTGAGAAATGGTGGCTACAGTGAGCATCCAAAGGTTGCAATTGAATGTCAAGATATCAAATCTTTGACAGGAATCCATAGGTTTCTGTATAATTTTTTTAACCAATTCAAGCAATGAATTCACAAAAGTAAATTATTCAAAGTAGGAATTTTTCACCAGGGGGAATTTTCCAGCTTGCAGAAATCTCTTCTGATCTAGTGGATACATCGGTATCATTGAACAAAGATAACAACCCTCAGTGGCAATATATTCTACTTCTTTTTTTCCTCTTTCAACTCAGATTTGGTCTTTTTACGTTTTTCAGGTTTTGGATCCTTCTTTCTACCTGGGTCGTCAGGAATTTCAGGTAAAGTATCAATTAGGTAGAAAACATATCCCGTGGATACCAAGATTATGGTTGTATAAAACAACAATGATCTATTCTTAAATCTCTGTATAAACGAATCAATAAAAGTCATAGCTGAAGTTCAACACGTATCTCCTCTTATCACCTTTAATTTCCACAGCTGTGCACGCACCGCTTTTCTCCGTGCCTCAAAGTTTGAAAGGTTGCGATTCAAGTCACACTTATTAAGGAGGTCAGTTCTATATAAAAGGAACCAATTCTACAATTTCCCATAAATTTTAATATAATTAGAGTTAATTACAAACACGCTATGTCATCTTTAAAACAATACATTGTCACTTTGAAGGAAACTGCTTCCGATGCTGATGTTTCCACTGTTAAATCCAAGATCAATGATTTGGGGGGAAAGGTTGTCAGTGAATTCAGTTTAATCAAGGGGTTCACTGTTGCTTTACCAGAAGTCCACAGTGACTCAATTAAATCCCATGAACATGTTCATTCCATTGAGGAAGATAAAGAGGTTAAGATTCAATAAACTGTATAGACAATATATATAATAAACCATGTGAAAGACCCTTTAAATGGGCCCCGAAAACTTGCCCCAAAACCCACCACGATTTGGTGCTAAGTTGGCTGGCTAAATTTGAGCCGGCCAATTTTGGTCTACCGCGAATCCAGCCCTCAATTCTTTCCTGGCCACTTTTTTGCCTTTCTTGTGCGCTTCCCTCCTAGGCTATTACTTTTCCTTATCGGTCAATGCCCCATATTTTATGTCGCGCACGCCCTTCTCGTGGGTACCCCTAACGTCAAGCTTATTTCACTTAGCAATTATCAGACCAGTTGTAATTTTGGAGTTGTTTTAGGAAGTTAAAGGATTCCTATCTCTACAATGTCTTACGATAAGTATAACCATCAGCCAAATTTCAAGCCAATTGACCATCTCTTTGAACTGAGGTTGAGGCAGTTTACTGATACTGGAGGAGAATACTCCCAGTTGAATTTACCTAAATTTTATGATATTGAACGGTTTGACATTCCTGATTTACAAGTCTATAAAGTCCCAGATGGACCCAAAGGTGAAACTCAAAGACCATTGTTCAAAGATATCGATTTTGACAGCGTGGAATGGAAGGATGCCAAAAAGGGTGATTCTTTTGGGCCTTCCTGGAAAAGTTTCTGGTTCAAGTTTACCCTTGAAATTCCTAAGAGTTGGATTGACTTGAAGCAAGAAGTCGATATTGATTGGGATTGTGGTAACGAAGGTTTAATTTATAACCACAAAGGATTACCTTTACAAGCTTTTAGTGGAGGTGGAGAAAGAACTATCTTCAAACTTCCTCAAGAGTACTTAACTTCCAAACCACAAGTGTTTTATTTGGAAATTGCTTGTAATGGAATGTTTGGTAATGGAGAAGGTAATGTGAATGAAAATAGATACTTTGGATTATCAAAAGCTGACGTTGTATTACCAAACGTTGATGCGAGAGCATTATTCTACGATTTTTGGATTTTAAGTGATGCCGCTAGAGAATTGTCTGACGGTTGGCAAAAGTATCAAGCCAATCAAGTTTGTAATGATATTATGAATGCTTTTGATCCTAACGATTCTAGTTCAATCAAGACTTGTAGAGAACTTGCATCCAAGTTATTAGGTAAGAATGTTGATTCTTCTAAGGTCTTTAAAGAACAAGGTACTATCAACAATCGTATTGATGTTGTTGCAGTTGGTAATTGTCATATTGATACTGCTTGGTTATGGCCTTTTGCTGAAACAAAACGTAAGATTGTTAGATCTTGGACGACCCAATTGAAAATTGCTGATGAGTACCCAGAGTATATTTTTGTGGCCTCTCAAATGCAACAGTTCAAATGGTTGAAGGTTTACCATCCTGAGATTTTTGAGAAAGTTAAGGAGAAATTTACCACTAATCAATTCTTACCAATTGGTGGATCTTGGGTTGAAAATGACACCAATTTACCTAATGGTGAAAGTTTGATCAGACAGTTCTTATTGGGACAAAGATTCCAGCTCAATGAATTTGGGCTTTATGCTTCAATTTATTGGTTGCCGGATACTTTTGGATATTCATCTCAAATCCCCCAGATTTGTCAACTTGCGGGAATTGAGAAGTTTTTGACCCAAAAATTATCATGGAACAATATCAATCAATTCCCCTTGAGTACTTTTAATTGGGCTGGTATCGATGGGTCTCAAGTTTTGGTTCATATGCCTCCTGCCAACACATATACTGCTGCTGCTCATTTTGGTGATGTTGTTAGATCTCAAAAACAACATAAGAATTTGAGAGATGTTCCAACTGGTTTGATGTTGTACGGTAAAGGGGATGGTGGTGGAGGTCCTACTGAAGAAATGTTGGAAAAAATTAGGAGAGAAAGAGGTTTTGCCAACAACACCAATGCCATTCCCGTGGTTGACATGGGTAAAACCGTGGAAGATTTCTACGAAGACGTTTTGGACCGGTCTGATCAAGGTAGTAAATTGCCAACTTGGAGAGGTGAAATTTATTTAGAATTCCATAGAGGTACTTATACTACTCAAGCAGATATTAAAAAGTGGGTAAGAGGATTAGAAATTAAAGTTCACGATTTAGAATGGATTGCAACTTTGGTTAGTTTGAATTCTCCCACTTACAAGTATCCTAGTGAAAAGATTCGTGAAGTTTGGGAAGATTTATGTCTTTGTCAATTCCACGATGTTATTCCTGGTAGTTGTATTGGAATGGTTTATTATGAAGAAGTTAAACCCATGTTGCTCAAGAATTTACTCAAGGTCGATGAGTTGATTGACGGTGCTTTAGATGAACTTTCCAAAGAATCCAAGACTGGAACTCCCAAGTTTTTGAACACTTTACCATGGGAAAGAAATGAAATTTTGGAACTTGCACCTTCTCACCTGTTGTATAGAACCTTGGATGATAAGGAAGCAACCACCTTGGACACCAATAAATTAGTATCAATTAATTCTAAGGGTATCAACAAATTGTCTAACATTAAGTACCCAGCATCTATCAAACAAGAAAAGGATACTTATATCTTATCCAATGATTTGATCAAGGCCGAAATCACCGAAAATGGTATTATTACTTCCATCTATGATTTGGTTAACAAAAAAGAGATCATTGATACTACCAGCACTAAACAAACTGATAGTGGAGATGTTATTGGGGGTAATCAATTATTATTGTTTGATGATGAACCATTGAATTTCCCTGCTTGGGATACTGAATTATACACTTTGAACAAATTCAGCTTTTTAACTAATGGTAAGGTGACCAAGACTCTCAACAATAGTTTGAAATCCTCAATCTTTGTCAAACATGAAATCTCCAAAGAATCTTATATTGAAACTGAAATTTCCATTGAAGGCTTAACCGATAAAGCTGATTCTAATAACTTCATCAAGTTCAAATCCAATGTGGAATGGCATGAAACATATAAATTCTTAAAAGTTCAATTCCCCACCACCATTTACACTGCTCAAGAGGCTAACTATGAGACTCAATTTGGTATCACCAAAAGACCTACTCATTATAACACCACTTGGGACGTAGCTAAATTTGAAGTCTGTCACCACAAATTCATGGATTTGTCAGAGTATAATTATGGGGTTTCTATTATCAACAACAGTAAATATGGGGCATCTATCCACGGTAACTTGATGAGATTGTCTTTGTTAAGATCACCGAAATCCCCAGATTTCATTGCTGATATGGGCCACCATGAATTTGAATACGCTGTTTACCCTCACAAAGGATACTTGGGTATGGACACAGTTAAGTTGGCTTACAACTTCAACTACAAATTGGATAAATTTTACGATGACAAGTCTTTGTTGTTGGATTCTGTTAAATTGGATAGTGAATCAATCATTTTATCACACATCAAGAGAAGTGAAGATGATGAAGATATCTCTTTAGAAAAAAACATTCCCATCAAAAACAAGGGACACAAGTCATTCATTGTTAGAGTATATGAATCTTTGGGAGGTTCATCTACGGGAGTCCTTTCATTTGACAAGCTGATCTTCCCCATTGCAGCTATTAAAAAGGTTGATGGAATTGAAAATGAACTTGAAGATGTTGAATTTTCGGGAAACAAATTGGAGATTCTGTTGAGAGGATTTGAAGTTCGTAGTTATAAGATTGTTTTAAAGTAAAAGTATGATATATGAATATAAAGGATTATGATAGTGCTCCACTCTTTTTGGCTCAACTCTGAAACTCGCAACTTATTAGATCGAAGTTGCGAAAACTAAAAAACTAAAAAAAAAGAAGTCTAGAATTGATATGTAAAAAACGGAAAAGAGAAGAATTTGTGACGAAATTGGCTGTAGTGTTTTTATGGTTGCTTGTACAAATGTCAATTTACAGATGTTAATTTACAAATACTAATTTACAGTTCCACTTTTAGAACTCTTCTATCCAAGTTTGGATACCAGGTACTTTCAGGTACCCCCAGGCATCTTCAGGCACTGGATTCCTACTTAATCACTAGTACCTAGAAAGAATATGTTCGCTCATGCAAAAAGGCCAAAGCTCTCAGCAACTTTCTAAATATAGATGCCAATTTCACATTCTAGTATGTGCCAATACAATTACACAATTATGCTGCTAGTTACTTTTTCACCATATAATTGGTTCAGACCTCTGAGACTCCTGGCTTCTATGCATGCTTTGTGTCAAAATTCTCGTCAATACAAAACACAAAAAAAGCGTGTTTGACGATCCGGTTGCTAGCCTGAACCTTAAACATATACAGGCCGCCAAACGACTGCCCCTATCCACTGTATACAGTAAAACCCCACTAGATAACGCCGTCAAAACTCCAATTAACCCTTTTCAAGAATATTGCCTCAGTCTAGAATCCCAGTGTAAATCTTTAAAATAAATGGTGTAATATAGTGGAGGTGTTTTAGCCTGATTCGTCGGGATCCTAGGCTCGATCTATGGTCTGGATTCCTGCTCGACGCCAATGTTTAAGGCACCGTTTTACACACTCCAGCAGTTTAAGCAATCGCAATGAGCCCGGTCTAACAATAAGGCCTTGGTTCCACCACCATCTCGACCTAAATCAGTAGTGCCGTTGGCCAGAAAAACTCTCTTTCATAATGCGTACCTTCGCGTAACAGAAGGTGATCCCAACCATACCGCATTCGGTTAATTTTCACGTCTTGACTGCATGGTTTTATTTACGTTTTTGAAGCTGAAACATGAGCGCATGCCCTTACTTGCAAGAATCATTGCCTCAAAGTACAGTTTCGTGTAATGGTAGAGTCAACGGAAGAAACCATGAAACCTATTTAACAGCAACTAAAATCCTACCTGATTTTTTTCTTCAATATATTTATATTCTATTAGATACCTTCTAACTTACATTCACTCGTTCAAATTATAAAAATGAAATACGCTTTTGGATTAGCTTTAGCTGTTGCCCCAGTTTTGGGTGCTTCTGCCAACATCACCTCAACTGAAACCAACTTAGCCACCGCTATTGTTACTATTACTTCATGTTCCGCTGATGTTTGTGAAACCAAAGAAGCCACTACCGGTATTACCACCATCACTGACGAAACTACCAGTTACACCACTTACTGTCCACTCAGTACCGTTGAAAATGTTGTTGATACCACCGTTGTCACTGTTACTGAATGTGAAGACGATGTTTGTGAAACCAAGGAAGCTACCACTGGTATTACCACCATCACCGAAAACGAAACTGTTTACACCACTTACTGTCCAGTTTCTGAAGCTCCAAAGGAAGATAAACCAGCTCCAGCTGAATCCGCTCCACCAGCTCCAGTTCCAGCTCCAGCTGAATCTGCCCCAGCTGAAGTTGCCCCAGAAGCTACCACTCCAGTTGCTCCAGCTCCAGCCGAATCTGCTCCAGCTGATGTTGCTCCAGAAGCTTCTGCTCCAGCTGCTCCAGCCCCAGCCGAATCTGCTCCAGCTGAAGTTGCTCCAGAAGCCTCTACCCCAGCTACTGTTGCTGGTGTTCCAACCACCGCTGCCAACGAAACCGCTCCAGAAGTCTCTTCTTACGAAGCTGGTGCCATGGCTAAACAAGCTCCATTGGTTGCTGCCGTCTTAGCTGCTGCTGCTGCTTTATATTAAGTCTAGTATCCTAGCTATCTAGTATTCTAGTTATCTAGCCTTCTAGCTTTAATATACTTATATTTTTCGCTTAATGATTATTGATGTAAAACCTCGGGATTTTTAACTTCTGGCATTTAAAATTTATAGAAATATTCTTTTTTTTTTGAATTCAATATAAATCTATAACATTTAATTTTATTAGCTATTTTTATGATACATTCTACTATACATTATAACTCTTGAATAAAACCTTCAAAATCTTCATTTACTTCTGGGTCTTTTTCTTTCTGTAAACTGTTCAATAACGAATCAAAGTCTTCATTGTACCTGTAACTGTCGTACTCAGTAATTCCATAAGCCTTTATGTTGTAAACATTGACATTACTACCATGGAATTCAATGTAAATATCCTTAGTGGGGATTCTCAAATTAACAAAACTTATGGGAATCTTAATATGATCAACAAGTTTTGAAGCCAAAGATAATTCTTTGATTTTGATAAACTTCTTCAAGTATTTATTTGAAGATTTCGAACTGAAATTTATTTTGAATTGGTTCAAATAAGTTACAATTTCATCATATTGTAATTTTGATTTTGGTCTTATGTAAATTGATACAGACTCGGGTAATTTTTCATTATCAACATTTTTTATTACCAAATCAGTCAATATTATCGAATTGGATAATCTTATACCAACTGAACAATCGTCAGAGTTACACTCCCAAGTTTCTCCACCATCTACTAAAACGTTGTTAGCATTATATTTCAAACTTTTAAACGACGGACTTGGACTGGTTAAATAATCATACCATCCCAAAAATATCTTCCTGTTCAATGATCTGGGAATATTTGGCGAAGAAGTTAAAAATCCTAAAATTCTAGCTCCTAATTTATAATCAGCATAATTCGTATTAACAGAGCCTTTGGAAAAAATTTCCAAAAGGTTGTCCAAAAGAATTTTAGAACCTGGATACGCCAAATTGTCTGTACCAGTTCCATTACTTCCAAGTGGTAATCTATCGATTAAATTGTTAAACTTTTCTATCATGTCACGACTGTTCTCTTGAAGTTTTTGATCGATCAATTGACTGAACAAGGCCTTGTCCATACCTTCCACACCGGAATCCTTTATTACCAGATGAATGTATTTATGTAATGATTGTTTGTTTTCTGCTAGGAAATTATTCCAGGATTTTTCTTGATCTTCTTTGAAATAACTACTAATGAAATTGTAAAGGAACTTGCTAAATTCAGGCACATAATGAATCTTATTGTTTTTGAAATATAATGGTAAGTTATCCGGCAAAGTTTCCACTAAATCTTTTAGTATGGAGGATTTGATGGATTCTATATTATCGTAAACCGCATCAAATTGAATTAATCTTTCATTCAAGGTGTTCATTTTGGTATCAAAATCGGTATGGTTAGAAATAACACCCACATTTCTTTTTAAATCTTCGAAATCTTTAACTAAATTCCCAAATTTGCTATTGTCCATTAAGCTGGTATTAATCTCACTGAACTTATCACTGATAATTTGGAACTTGTTATTCAAATTGAGATTAAGATCATTATAGTTAGTTTCAAGCACTTGTTGTTTAGAGAGCAAATTAGTACTGGCCTTATTTAACCTCTCTATTTCATAATCAAGTTGATTGAACTTGGAATTGAGCTCGTAGTAGTTTTCAATGGGCTTACTCAGTGATGTAAAAGAAGACACCACAAAAAATTCGATTAAAGCCACCACCACCACTATCAAGAAAAACCAATACTTATTGCTAATACCTTTGAAAGATCCTGGTGTTTCTGGGGCAGTATTGACGGTACTTTTGGACTCACTGATTTTATCGTTAGACTTTGGGGGAAGCGTAAATATTTCCTCATCAGATTCCACTTCTGTATCCTCATCATAAGAATCCACTTCAAGCTCAGGGCTATACTCAATATCCAGATCGTCTAGTTCCAGTTCCAGAACTTGCAATTGCAGTTCTATGTGTTCCAGTTCTTCTCCCAGGTCTTGTTCTTGTTCTTCTTCTTCTTCCTGGTCCAGATGATACAGCACATCCAGATTTTCTGCTTCACCATATTGTCCTTCTTGAATATTCACTTGTCCATTCTCCTTATAATCACTTCTTACCCCCTGGTCAATGTCTTTTACTTGATCTATCGTTTTAACTTGCCCGGTTTTTTTAAATAATTCGAATCTTTGGTTAAAATCAACATCACCGGAATCATCTATGTTTTCATTTAGAATTTTTAAGATTTCTCGCTCTGAACGTTTCATGGCTAATGGCTTACCAGGTCCAACACGACTGTTTAAGTGAATTGAGGCGTCGTCGTCAGTATCGCCAGTAACAAGAGGTATTTTTGGGAAACCCATACGCGTGTTTGCAGACGAAATCTGAAACATGCGAACAAAAGCGGTAGACGTCAATTTTTCAGAAAACTCTAACTATGTAAATTCTATTAATTGTACTATTTGAGTAATACTTAGTCAATCATTCTGACACACCTATAATGATGGTATTCTACAAACATTATACCACCAAAGACACTATACTACCTACAAAATACCCTATGTAACCTCCTGCTAATAAAGTGATGGGCCATTGTTGCCATGGTCTGTCCCAATCCAAAGGTATTGGAATAACGCCTATCCAGGTAGAAATTATACAAGCAAATCCACTTAATAGAATTTGATTATTTATAAATATTTGAAGTAAATTGTTTGACTTGAACACTTTCAAAAAATTATTGAAGTTTAATTTGAACAACACGATTAATGGATTGGTCAATAAGAATGATAAATGGTTAGCAAGAATAAATGTCTCTAACACATGGGATGATAATGGGGCCCCCATTAAGATTAAAATAAGAAATACAGGGATTGATAAAAATATGGGGATAATAACAGCACTAAATAATAGTAAGACAATATTATCATCTGACTTCTTTTTTTTATGTTTAGTACCATTAGCTTGTTCTTTTGAAGGATTAAACTTGACAGTATTGGTCAAAATCAAATAATCGTATCCCAATTGAAGTAATACTAACGCGGTATATCCTTGTATCATAGTTTGTTTAACATTTATGGTTAAACCTTGATAAAACATCCCGTATAATAAAATGGGCAAATGTATTGGAATAGTGACAAACTTATTGGATAATGTAGGAACATCATATATTTCCTCTGGAACATCAGGCTCTTCATCGTTCAATTCGTGGAAAGTTACCTTTCTACCTTTGGCCTTGGACATTGTGAAATATTGAGAATTAGAATCGTGGAAAAATGAGAAATGAGATTTCTATGGATTTGTTACTCTGGATAAAATCTATTATTACACGATACTTTTATAATACAATTTTAAACCCCAACATTTTCAAAATCTATCAAATCCTTCCAAATGTTATGGATATCCCTTGATATTTTCGATGCTATGTTTTTTCTTCTATCATCATTCAACCTGGCAAAAGATCTGATAACGGCAAAGTCTAATATAGGTTTATTATTGGATTCGTTGGCTGTAAATTTTAACCCACCGAATCTATTCAACCTGGGATTCAATCCACAATGGTGATATTCCTTGTCATTTAATTGCTGTTGCAAGATATACATTCTTCTGTAACTGTCTTCATCTATAGGAAACACAGAAAAGAAAGACCCTTCAATGGTTGACCCAACACAATTGAAAGTATTTGGATCTTTCAAACTTGGAAGTTTCTTGAAACATGAAACATTAGCATTGATGTTAAAAGATGCCTTTTCAATTAATCTTTGTCCATTTAAAGAGTTTGGATCTTCTGGATCATATTTTAATAAATGTAAGATATTGTTATTATCTCCAATGATAACAAAAATCTCTTCATCTTTGGAAATAAAATCAGCACAAGCAACATCAATAGATTTCAAATCTTTCCCCAACATTAACATTCTAAAAGGTTCAGCATCAAATCCAACTAACCATACAGATTTCAAACTATCACCCAACACCAAGAAATTACCAAAACTTTTGGATTCACTCACATACACGGAACAATCCAAAAAGGCAACAGGAACAACCCCATCATCTTGAACATCACGAATAATAATCTTTTGTCCTTGACTTACTAAGAATCTACCACTAATATCTGTAATGGTAGTAACTGCTCCCTTTGTATCTTCTTTATAAAACTCTTTGAACTTATGGTTAGTTTCAGGTCTACCTGGTTCAGGAATAACGTCAATGATCTCATATATCTTGAATCCTCCATTAGCAGCCAAGTCTTCTATTCTATACTTCCCGGTTCCCAACACGATGAATTCTCTCTTGGTTTTAAATCTTCTGGTGGAAGAACCGACATCAAGAATCATGGATTGAACATTCATGGCAACTTCATTATCTTCCAAATCAAATTCATCAATCACCGTCCAAGATATTGGAGATATCAACTTGATTGATCCTTTGTACAGGAGAGCCCCTGGCTTATCATCCATAGTCCCAACAATTGGAACATTTTCTTCGTCAACACAATTATAAGGAATCTCTTTATAAGTACTCACAACTACGGTACTTGATGATTCATGGTAAGTTACTGACTTTATAGTTTCCCCTATTTTAACTCTTTTTAAGGGCCAGTTGTTTCCATAATCAAAATCTGATGGGATTTCACAAATTCTGGTATTTTTCTTATCGTCCAAAAAGATTAATTGATTATCTGAAAATTTACCGAATGATTGAATGGGGATTCTGGTAAATTTGAAAATTCTAGGAATGGAATGATTGGTTTTACAAATGAAGTATGGAACATCACCACTAACAAAAATCCCCGTCAAACCATTTAAATCAGTTATATAAAATAACTTTCTTTCCACGGATGTATTTACAGAATAAGAATTATGTGGGGCACCAGTGATAATCAGATCTTTTTCCTTGATGAATCGGAAATTTTCTCCATCAAAATATAATTTATATAATAAGATTTCTCCCCCCATAGTTAATACAGTCAAATATTGAGTCTTACTGACTTCGTTACCAATTTCATTGAAAATGACTTGTTTAATGAATGGATCAGGATAAGTATCACGGTTCTCAAAAAAACTTAAATGAAGATGATCAGTGAATTTGTCTATGTCATTTAACTGGTAGCATCTTTCATTATGGAATCTAGTGAAAAGCACCACACGATTATCACCAGTAACTAAAATGAAAATCTTCTGTTTGGTTGTACTGACATTGCTGTTTTCTTCTTTAGGAATTTCATCTTTTTCCACTTGTGAATGTTTCCGTTTCTTAACCAACAAGTTAACGTCTTGACTCACGGCGTTCAACAAATTCGAATTGGTGATATATCCAGTGGTGATAATAGTATCAGCCAAAATTTTGGGCACACCAATTCTGGTAAATGTATCATTATATGTGTTAATAGCAAATATTTTGACATCACCATTGGTTAAGAATATCATTAAAATTTCATCACTACAGAAACTATTGAAAATTTCATCATCTTCATTTTCCAAAACTTTATTCAAAGACATTTTCTTTTTAAATTTATTATCATAAATTATAAGCAGTTTAGGAGTAATTTGCATAATGAACTTCCCATTATTCAATTCATGAATGGCAATAGTTAATTGTTTGTTAATAAAACTTTTTGCATTCAACCTGGCGTAGTTTTTATTAATTTGAAAGATTTCTGACTTTCCATTTTTATCATCTGAAGTGATCAAAAAATTATTGGTGATCCAAAGTTTATTGATAGTTGAAAATGTTAACGAGGAAATAATTTTAGGTTGAACACTGGGAGTAAAAATATTTAAATGAGATTGGTTATTTGAGCCTGAATTGGAAAAAATGGAAATTTCTTGATAATTTGGATTAATTAAATTAGATTTAAACTTTTCATTAGAATGAAACCCATAGGTAAATGATGAAATTGGTCCATTATTAATTAACTCGTCATGTAATTTGAATTTAAGAATTCCTTCTTGTGGTTTAACACTTTCTTCTAAATACAAGTCATCTTCATCTTCATCGTCTTGTTTCTTTTGTTGCTGTTTGCCCTTTTGTTCGTATCTATATTGAACAAGGGGACTGTTACCATTATTATTTCCAATAAATAATACACCATCATCTAAGAGAGCTATTTCCCCAGGATAATTCAAAATGATGTTTTCATAGTTGACAGGTGAGACTAACTCTAAATCTAATTTCTTGATTGTTTTACCGTCAATATCAAAATTTAAATAATAAAATTCTCCAGTTTGAAGAATCATAAGAACTTTAGTATCGTTAGGAATCGGTACAATTGAACTATTTTCTAATCTTAAATTCAATTCAGTATGATCGGTATAGTTTTTGTATTGTCCTGTGGTCAAAGGAGTATATTGGCTGACAGCTATTTTTCTCAAGATACCCCCACTATCAATATGGATGATTTCGTTCGAACCCGCTAACAATGCCCCATTCAAGGGGTTAGATAAGGGAACAATTCTATCAATATCAAATGGTAAGTTATCAATTTTTAAAACCGTGGTAGAACTTTTTGTACTTAAATCCAACGATAAAACAATATATGATATATTATCTTTTTTGAAGTATAAGTTACCGGCCCAAACATGTTCATTCAGACAAAGAATCCCTATGGTTGGCTCTCTATAGTTATAGAGAAATTGAGCGTCAATAATAGTACCAATTCGAGAATCTAAATTTTGACCATTGATGAGAAATGAGGATTCGTAAACTTCATCTATTGTAGGACTGACCTTGGTACCCTCCTCCATGTCTTCGTCTTCTTCATCTTCTTCTTCAATTTTTTTAAACGGAAGAAATGTTAATAAATTCTTATACCTCAAACAAAGGGATGAATTGTTAGGTTCCACTATTAATTCAGTGTTATTCAATTTCTCAAACGTAGCATTTTGAATAACGTTTTCATAATAATGTAAAGATACTGTTTGTATGCTATGAAGAACGTGATCCCATTTGATCAAGGAGATTTTGGCAAACTTGGTGGTAACCAACAAATAGTCCAATTTGGGGTTTTCTATGGTTCTTATGGGTTTTATATCGGTGATGGTACCATATAATTTATATTGTTCAACCAAATTTAACCTATAGGATTTATTGGTTTGTAAAATTTCATAAACCTGTAGAATGGATGACTTACCTACAACCAAATGCTTCTTATCGGGGAGTATAAAATTGCATCCCAAACACTGTGAGATCTTGGTAGGCTCTATAAATTCTTTATAAGAGTTCATGATGAACACAGTTGAAATACTAGTGCGAGATTTTTCACCAGTTGATTTAAAGGTGAGTGGAAGAAGAGACGGAAAGAATTGGTACTAGGGGCTATGAAATTAAAGTAGAATATATGAATCAGTCATATACACGTATTAATGCCCTATATTCAAAGACATAAACACTCAATGGCTGACTAAAAGAGCCATATCTGACAGAGACATCCTGTTAGCACGGACCTCACCATTTCTTTGGTTATGACAGCCCTACATAGTTAACATGTCGCAAGATGTTTATGGGGGTTATAGACTAGTAAAAACCCAGTTTTCATGGTTATCTTAGGTGGGGAGGCTAAAATTTGCTATATATTATCCAAGTAAAATGTATGTGAAACTTGGCCATTGATGGTGGCACGGTAGATAAATTGGATTTGCAGTTTTTTCTGACGATACCCAGCCCGTTAAGGGTGAGGAAAATTTGGAATTGAAAAGTTTTCCGCTTAATTTAAGGTGCACTTTAGTGTTTTTATGGAAAATTATAAAAAGTAATAAATTACATGTGTAATAGGATATAGGTGTATACTAGAGATAATTTTGAACAACATTTGTATGAGAAGTTAGAATTCAGCTATCTTCAATTTTTTAAAAAATCTTTATTTCTTAATCGTAACGTTTTTATTTAAATAATATACAGTATATAAACAGAATCTAATCGAAATAGCCTAGGCTATTTATAACAAAGTGAAAATAAAAGCTAAAGCAAAAGTGAATGCACCAGTTCCAATAATATGAGCACCAGCACCTTCATAACTTAAAATTGATGGAGAAGGAGCAGGTACACTGGTGGTAGATTCTACAACAGTAGTTGGTTCAATCTTGGATTGAGTGATGATGTTATCGGTGATGACATCAATGGTTGAAACTTTCTTTCTGGTACACTCTTCACAAATAGTGGAGGTGGTTGGTTTGAGGATCTTAGTGGTTTCGGTTGTTGGTTCCTCTTTGGTAGTTTCAGTGGTTGGTTTTTCTTTGGTGGTTTCAGTAGTTTCAGTAGTTTCTGAAGTTTCACAAGAAGTGGTCTCGGTATGAGTGACTTTCTTGTGTTCGGTAGTAACAGTGTCAGTTTCACATGAAGTGAGTTCAATATGAGTGTTGGTGACAGCGTTAATGACAGTTACTTTACTGGCTTCAGTCAATGGACAGTAAGTAGTGTAGACAGTGTTGTCCTTGGTAACAGTAGTAAGACCAGTGGTTTCAATACTTTCTTTACACTTATTGTTTTCACAAGAAGTAACAGTTATCTCAACGGTTTCTATCTTTTTAGCGGCATGGGTTGGAGCTGGTGTTGGTTCGGTTTCCACGTCACTCAATGGGCAGTAAGTAGTATAGACAGTTTCAATGCCATCAACAGTTGAAACAACGGTGGTCAATACTTGTTCTTCTTCAACAGTGTGGCATACTTCATCACAAGTAGTGGTGGTTACAGTGATGGTTTCAGCCAAGGTGTCTGTTGTTATAGCCTTAGCATTGGTGGTGGTCTCAATTTCATCAGTAGCTCCGAGTTCGCCAGTGAAAGGAACTCCAGTAGTTATAACAGTTAAAATACCATCAACAGTGGTAGTGTAAGTGGTGTAGCTTTCCAAGTCGGTAGTCACAACACAGTTACTGTAAGTGTCACAAACAGTACGAATGACTTCAAAAACATCGTCAGTGTAAATAGTCTCATATATGAATGAAGTAGTAGGATCTCCATCTTCATCAACAGTTGATATAAGTTCACTCACAGTGGAGATTGGAACACCAGCTGAAGTTTGAGGAGCTTTACCAACATTTGTAGTGTTGCTATAAGCAAAGGCAAATGAAGAAGGAGCCAAGTCAACTGTACTAGACTCACAAGAGTCTCCTTCACAAACACTTGATATTATAGTGGAACTGTAAGTAGATAATTCATCAGATGAGGCTGCTAAAGCTGAAGCTGCTAACACTAAAACCTTGGTAATGGCTTTCATTGTAAAATAAATTGGAAGAACAACTGACAATGAATGTAACGAAGGGTCTTAAAAATTGTTTTATTTTGAACCTTTTACGAAAACTTGGACCTACTTTTATAATTTTACTTACAAGTCGCTGGCTCAAAACTTTGGCTGGTCATTTGGATTAAAACGGTAGTATGATCAGATTATGGTTTACGAGTCTCAAAACCAGCCATTGATTTCAACTCAATCACGGCTTTTTATTACGGTTTACCCAATTTGCCTATTAGCTAGCACCGGAAAACTGAAATTTTTCCCTCACTTGGCTTTTTGCAGCCAGCCATGTTAACAATCGATGAGCCAGCCCGCGAAAATTCAGTGCGCATACCATTTAGTTTTTCCAGATTGGCTAACTAAATCAAAGCCTTGACGTATTATTTTTAGCCTAAACGTTTCATTGATGGAGAATGATGATCATCAGCTTTATTTTTAGAATAATATGGGGCTTATTGTTTGCATCTCACGTCCATGGCGAAGTTTCAAAATTAACGCAACTGAATAGAGGTGAAATTCTTCTCAAGAGTGATTTCTCATTGATCTATTTTTACAAAGACAATTGTAGAAATTGTAATCTGTTTGGGCCCATATATGAGCAATTGGGAGACTTGTATAGCAATGATGAGGAATTTCAATTATTGAAAGTTCATTCTGGTGAAAATCCTCAATTGAAACGTGAATTCAAATTGACGTCATATCCAACCGTTTTTCTTTTCGATAAGAAAACTAGCCAAATCAAGAAATTTGATCAGCCAAAGAACTTGATCAATTTGGTCAATTTCATAAATGATAATACTAATGTCATTAATGAAGAATTGAAGTCCAACGTGAATGCTATTAAAAATTTAGATGATTTTAACGCCATTATTAAACAAGGTCAGAACGTGGTTGTTTTTGCTTTTAGTTATTGGCTGGAATGGGAAGAGTATGAATTCCCATCTCACTTTTATCAACAATTATCATATACCAGAAATGATTTAAAATTTCATATTCTTTTCCTTGATTTGATTGAAAAGTCCGATTTCCTCGGGACTTATAAGATCAGTAACTATCCATCGGTGATTTATTTTAAATCACCCACTAATTTTAAAGCGTTTAAGACATTTAGCAAAGACCATTTAACCAATAACAAACTTGATCAAGATAGTCTTTGGGACTTTGTCAATGATTTACCTCATCAAGATGTTAATGGTCACTGGTTTAAAAATTTAAAAGAATTACAAGAGTATATAGATCACCAGCAATACCAATATTCAGAGGAAGCTAATAAGCCAGGTTTTAAAGTAAGACAGAACGATAAAGTTGTTGTTAATAACGATTATGACTATGAACAGATGGTGGAAAATTTACATATCTAATATAAACTGTACACGCACGACCGGTGTCGCAATAATAAAATCTGGTTGAAAACTTGACACAGTAAACAGAATCGATAACTAGAAAGAATGAATATTTTCAGGTTTTTTGGTGATTTAGCTCATCTTGCTAGTATTTTCATCTTATTATACTCAATTGAACACAATAGATCAGTCAGTGGTTTATCAATTAAAACTCAAGCCCTTTATTCCCTTGTATTTATTTGCAGGTATTTGAATTTATTCACCAAATATGTATCTTTATACAATACACTTATGAAGATTTTCTTTATACTGTCGTCCGTTTACACAGTGTATTTAATGGCTGTCAAGTATCAAAAAACAATCAAGGAAAATATCGATACCTTCCCCGTTAAGTATCTTTTAGGAGGATCATTTATTTTATCATTAATCTTCACCAATAAGTACACCTTGGGAGAAATCATTTGGTCATTTTCTTTGTGGTTAGAAAGTGTTGCTATATTGCCTCAATTGTTCATTTTACAAAGAACAGGAGAAGCTGAAAACATCACTACTCATTACATCTTTGCTTTGGGATTATACAGAGCTTTATATATCCCCAATTGGTTTTACAGATATTTTGCTGAAGGAAGATTTGATTATATTTCGATTTTATCCGGATTAGTTCAATCAGCCATTTATTCTGATTTCTTTTACATTTATTACACCAAAGTATTACACGGTAAGAAATTTAGTTTACCTGTATAAATTTTGCCCATGAAGAATTTTATTAATGGTATTAAATTTAACTCAGTGATACATTTAGAATATACGACACGACCTCTACATTATCATATATATATTAATCCCTCTTTAATGGATAATACTTAACTTCAACACCATCTTTTGTAACAATAAAAATCTCTAAACCATCACCAACTTGAATATGTCTTTCAGTAGCAGAAGAAAAGGCATCTTTCACCAATTCTAAAACCTCATCCAATTCTAAATATCTTATAGGTCTCTTTTCTTTACCATCCGTACCTGGCTCATATTGATTTTTGAAATTGACTTGATTATCCAAGAAAGGCATAATCAAACTGGCGGCAGCACCTCCAGCTCTACATTGCTCTCTTTCGTATGATCCCACGGGATCAAAAGAATAAACACACCCTTTACCTTCTTCATCTAAGCCTGCAATCAATGTACTGACATAGTAAGGGAAAAATCTTTTACCATATAATAAATGACGAATATATCTGGCAGAACTTTTCAATGATAATCTTTTGTTATTATGATCAAATTTGTACCACTTCACTTGATTTTTGAATCTGTCTATTAAAGCATTACCATCGGCAGCAAACCCATTGGCGGTCATCACAATGTCATCACCAACATTAAAGATCTTTTGTTCATATCTTGAATTTATACTGTATCCAACAACTTGTCTAGTATCACCAGCTAAAACGGCAAAATCCTTCCCAGCAATACCCAAAACAGTACCACCGTTATCCGAGTAAGGATTAAATCTGTGTTCTATAGGTGTGCTATGAGTTTCTGCCGAATATTCTGATGCAATTGTGGAGTTCATAATGATTAGGCTTCTGGTGTCTACTTTCGCCACTAGTGCGTAGATGTGAAGGAGCGGCGTGCGTGGACCAACGACTGATTTTGTATCAGGTTTTTAATAATTTCACAAGAGTAGCCAAATTTGGTTATTGTGGGGAGATGGAAGACAGATAAAGGGAGTGATCGGGGACAGTTGACTAGAGAAATATTAGTTAGGATGAATCTTGAAAATTTTTGCGATTTGGATGCAAAATTTCATAAGTAGTCCCGAGATTGGTTGTTTGGAACTATACGTAACATAAATCGTGGCATATGTAAACAAGGAAACCTGACCATACTCTGATACTTAATTTAGTTATATCAATGTACTTCTTTGGAGTTCTAGTATACATTTAATATCTATCTACAGTATATTTTCTTCTATTTACAGATTATTGAATTTATTTTTCATTTTGAATTCGAGTAACATATGTCTTGGAAATGACGTTCCACGATCTCATATATTTCTGTAAACATTGATTAAGACAATTGTCTTGTTGGGCAGTTAAAGTTGATTCAGGATAGTCTACACATTTTTCAAAACAATTTTCCGTGATTTTATTCACCAATTCAGTGGCATTTACAACAGCTAATTCTTGACTTATTTGACTTTTGATTTGTTCTTTCAATTCACTGGATTGACTAACTTCACCACCAACGGCTGAAGGGGTACTGCTTCCAAAAAGGCCCATTACTATCAATGTCAAAATGAAAATTTTTTGAGAAAAGCCCAATTTGGCACACGACCGATACCTCTTATCGGATATGCGACTGAGCCTATATCGGGAAGATATCATTTTTCATAAAAAGTCTCAAATTCCTCCAAATTATTTAAGCCTGTACGAATTATAAATCTTAGTCACAAGTAATGAGCCAGGATTCGGATCAAGAATGTCACTTGTTTGTTTTAATTCATGGATTATGGGGTGGTCCCAATCACATGCTAACCATTGAAAAGTGTCTCAAGGAATTATTAGCTAAAAAGCTGGATAAAAAGGTTGTAATTTTACGACCATCTGGATTCAGATTTTGGAAGACATATGACGGGTTAAAGATTTGTTCTGAAAGAGTTTTGTTTGAATTGTTTTATGAAATTGAAACGTTGAAACAAAAGAAGTATAAAGTAACGGAAATTAGTGTTGTAGGGTATTCATTGGGTGGGTTAATTGGCAGATACTTAATTGGAATTTTAGAATCAATTGATTTCTTTGATCATGTCAAACCCGTTTTCTACTCAACTTTTGCCACTCCTCATGTTGGAATTGAATTTTTCAATGATAATTTTTTTGACCGAACTGCTAATATTGTAGGGAAATATCTTTTTGGTAAAACGGGTAGACAATTATTTTTAGGTGATACTGAAAAATTATTAGTACAAATGGCGGACCCAAATTCTCCTTATTTTAAAGGTTTAGCCAAGTTCGAAAAGTTGGTATTATTGGCCAACGTTAAAAACGATAGAACCGTGTCATTCTTCACTTCTTTTATTACCGATTATTCCCCTTTTGAAAAATTTAATAAGGTTAGAATCAAATACTTGAAAGATTTACCTAGCATTAGAATAGGTGATGTTTTTGTTAGAGGGAAGTTTGTTGATTTGGTTAGATCTGATTTTCAACCGTCCCAAAAAAAAATCGCCAATTCTCAAGAAGAAACCAGCGTCTTAAGAACCAACAAACTCTACAAGGTGTTGGTGATATTTTCTTTAACGTTTTTCTTTTTACCAATTTGGATTCCCACAATCTTGACGGTTAGTTTACTCAGTTCTGTTTATAGTATGATTAAAATCAGGATATTGACGTATCCTAAATTTGATAGTCATTGGTCAAGAGTCAAAGATGGGGTTTATGGAAATAAACCTATTGATACTGATGATGTTAAGATTGGAAATGAAAAGAGAACCCAAAGGAAAAGATTACAAAAACACGAATCATTTAAAGGTGACACTTCTCAAATTACTGAAAATGCCATGGAAAGATTCTTATACGCAGAAGAAAGATTTACTGGAGTTTCTAAAAAAACTGAGGCCGATGAATCTGGTGATAAGGATTTAGCTGAAGATGAAAACTTAACCTTTAACTTCAAACCTGAATATGAAGATGAAGATGTTACTACTGGTGATGAATTTCAGAAGGGAATGATCGAAACAAACTTAACTCCAGTCAAGCAGATAGACTTGATTTTTAATTCTAGAAAGAAACTTTTTGAAATTGATCCTTTAGCACACGATGAAGCTGTTAGACAACACCTGAAAAGATTATCTTCTAATCAAGGATATGAAAATTTCCCATTGTTCGTCAAGGAACATAAGTTAAAAATGGGTCATGAAAAGAGATTTATTATTGATAATTTGAACAGTCTCGATTGGGTCAAAGTACCTGTGTTTCTAGATGCTTGGAACGCTCATGATGGCATCGTGGCTAGGAGAGGACCTAGAACTAATCCAAAAGGAACTGCAACCATTGCTTTATGGGCCTCGATTTTAAGACAACATTTAGAGGAATCTGAATCGTTATTTGATTAAATAGTTATAAAAAAATGTATTTATTGGTTATAGCAATTTGAATAAAAGTTAAATTCCGCACAAATTTCAATCAAAGATTAATGTTTAGACAATTGATTTTACTTAAAAGGCCAACCATTGGCTTGATACGGAATTCTATTAGTCATAGGCAACACCTGAATTTTTCTAGACTATTGAAATATGGTGTTATAGGTTTTGCTTGTGTTGAAGTTTACAATAATAAGTCTACCATAATTAACGAAGTCCACGCAATTGACCATACCAAACATGAACTAGATGTAAAGCCAGGATCAGAAACTTTTGAAATGGGACTTTACTTAGCTTCCCAGCAAGAGGAGTTAGATCAATACGTTGATTATAGAACAAGAAAATTAAAGTCGTCCAATATATTTAAACGCTTATGGTATTATCTTCGGTTTAAAACTACCGATTACCTTATAGATCCATTGATAACGTTTACCAGATTTATAGAACTCAGTGCTCTTTTCTTACCGTTGCTTTTATCTTATCCAATATGCTTGTTTGGAAGGAAGCATCAAACTGGATCAAAACTATGGTATAGATATATGAGGTGGACTGCGGAAATGGCAGGGGCTTCATTTATTAAATTGGGTCAATGGGCTGCCACTAGAACAGATTTATTGCCCAAAGAAATGTGTGAAGAGTTAAATAACTTACATTCCAATGCTAGTGCCCATTCATTAAGAGCTACCAAGAAGATTATCTGTCAAAGTTTTGGAAACGTTGATTTTGATGATATTTTTGAGGAATTTGATACCAAACCAGTTGGTGTTGGAGCCATTGCTCAAGTTTATTTGGCCAAGCTAAATGCCAATTTTATTTCCAAAATATCTGAACAAGAAGAACAAATTCAACTGAAATTGAAATTTAAGCACGCTGATGAGGAAAATTCATATGCTTCAATTATCAATAAATTTGTGGTGACAAAAGATTCATTGAAGTCAAACCAGCTCGTAGCTATCAAGGTGTTACATCCAAATGTAGAAGTTAAAATTAATCGAGATTTGAGATTAATGAGTTTCTTTGCTAACTTGATTAATATAATTCCCACCATGGAATGGTTATCATTACCGGACGAGGTTGATCAATTTGCCATACTTATGAAAATGCAATTGGACTTAAGAATTGAAGGTTTGAATTTAGCCAAGTTTAGATATAATTTCAAGGAAAGGTCAGATATCCATTTTCCTAAACCTTATTTAACTTTTTCAACCAGAGATGTTTTAGTGGAGGAATATATTCGAGCTATCCCATTAGAGCAAATTCTTTCTATAGACAAAAATTTTGGTAAGAATTTATCCAAAGAAATTAGTGATAAAGGATTAGATGCTTTTTTGAAAATGTTGATTCTAGATAATTTCGTGCATGCTGATTTGCATCCTGGTAATATGATGGTTAGATTTTATAAAAATGAACTTTATAGACATGAGAAAGAGTATAAGATAGTGAAGACCAGCAATGATACCGAAACCAACAGAATAACCGAGGAATTATTAAGTCTCCCACCTGATCAGAATCTATGGTGTGAAAAGTTGAAACAATTATATAACGAAGGGTATCATGCAGAAGTATGCTTTTTGGATGTAGGAATTGTTACCGAATTGAATCATGATGATCGGGTAAATTTCATAGATTTATTTAAAGCATTGTCAGAATTTGATGGGTATAAAGCAGGGGAATTAATGATAGAAAGATCCAGAACTCCTAATACTGCTATCGATAAAGAGGTGTTTGCCTTGAAAGTTGAAAAATTGGTGGAAAGAATGAAACAAAGAACTTTTGCCTTGGGTAATTTAAGTATTGGGGATTTATTGGATCAAGTATTAAATATGGTTAGAAAACATCATGTTAGAATGGAAGGAGACTTTATCAGTATAGTTGTGGCTATTCTATTATTAGAAGGGATTGGAAGACAATTAGACCCTGAATTAGATTTGTTTGCAAGGTTCGTATACGCATTTATATTTGACTACGATGTAAAATACTAACCATCAGTTCATTACCTGTATTAAGAAAACTTGGAGTTCTGAAAGAAGGAAGAGATATACTTAGAAATGAGAACTCTTTAAGTATGATAAAAGTGTGGTTGGCTTTAGAAGTGAGACAATTTATTCACGCTTCAATTCAAGACGTATGTATACAAGTATTAATATCTTTTCTATTTATACTAACAACCAGATCAACATTCTTGTTAAATCAGATATGTTGAGTCCAAACGTGTAGAGACTGGTTAAATGGACTGGTTTGTATAGACTGCTAAAAACGCAATTTTAAAAAACCGTTGACCGTCCTAAACCGGTAATTTTTTTGCTTTTGTGTCGGAAAAGTTAATCTTTTGATAGATTGTCTTACTCACGCTCCGCACTCCATCAGATAACACTCCGTTTTTTTTTTTCAAAGCTTTGAATTTAGTTGTATAGATACTGTAAATAGGATAAATTGTAGGGTAAATAACGTATCTGTATCAGTCTAATTGACACAATGCCCGAAATCACTAATGAAAAAGATCCTAAGCCTGATCATGAGGACAATAGCTCACAATTTTCAGGCAGCTATTGGACCCATGGATTTCAACCTCCTTACGTATCTTTTAAGTTTGTTCCGAGTAAGAAATTAACCAACCGAATGAGTTTGAATAAGAATGAAGGGATTTTCTTCAAACCCATGGCGGTTATGGATCGTATAGATCATATGAGCCTTCCGAAAAAAGAGTGTACTAATTATGAAATTAAATCTAAAGACGATGAATTTGCTAAATTGTTACATTCGAAAAATGATCAAATCAAACCGTTTGCTGGCTACCTTTCCATTCCCAAAACCAGTCTAAATGTTCCTCAAAATAAAAGAAACACACTTATTCAAGGAGAAATCTCGGGCAAGGGCCAAAACCCTGAGCCAGCTCATCAACCTCTGCTTACAAATATGGTCTATCAGAACCATGCTTCTGTAGGAGACGTTACGTATTCTTTTGGGGGATTATCCAATGATGAAAATACTTCATTTGCCAGTCTAGGATTACCAGAAGATGTTGATGTTAAAAAGTTGTCAGTATATTTCCCCGTCGAGCTACCTCCTCACCTCGACAAACAATTCCTTTTAAGCCCTTATTTGGAAAAGAATGTCCATATGAAGATGTTCAACCCTAAAAGAGGTACTGTTACTATGGTTGACATTTTTGCTTCAAACATTCCTTCCCATTTAAGTGGATTATCTAGTACAAAAATTTCTGCGAGACACATTTTCTTTTATGGTGGGTTTGAATTAAAGATCAAATCTATCAGATATGATTCTAAGTCGGATAAATGGCTCATGGAAAAGGACTTCATATTAAATGAAGATGGATATATTATGGACATTAAAACATTAAAGTTCATCAAAATATCATTAAGTAAGACTCCGAAAGATAAAGAGTTGGATGATACCAATTTTTCAATTGGAAGACTTGGAAATGCCATTACATCAAATATTTTCCTGAGAACAATTTTGGATGATTCTATACGATCTAGAGTCAGTACTCCTTCTAATAACGTTATGGATTCTGCACATTACAGTCCATATATCCCCATAAACAAAAGTAAATCTCCAGTCCATGGACTTCTGAAATCTAAATCTGCCAGTAGTGGAGGTCCAGTGATAACCCATAAGACTGTTATTAACAATAAGTCTTATTTAAACTCTGAACCCACAACACCAGCAGGCTCCAATTCCCATGGTTATTTCAAACCCCACCTCCAGAAGACACAAACAAGCACATCTAATTCAAATGTGTTGCAAAAATCCAAAAGCTTAAGCGTCAAGGAAGGACGACGGAATCCCAACAGAAGGACTCCTGTGTCACATTCTGCTTCACCTCAAGCCAAACAAGACCTGCCTTCCTTATTGGAAGCTAACGGTCAGAATAAGGGACTTCAATCGACCTATTCTAATCAGATGAAACAACATCGGTCAAATTCTGGTTCTTTTGGCAGTAGACCTGTATCCCCCATTCCGCAGCCAGCAAAACCTATCCCCATACCTTTAGATACGAAGCTTAATCAAGAACCTGAATGTGAATGTATAGAGGGAGAGAAGGTGTGTGATATTTGTGCACTTGCTGGGAAAACATTGAAAACCCCAAATGAACTTTATGGGGACGCTATACCCAAAATTGACGAATGCTTGATAAGCGTATTTATATTTGGAGGGTTTGTTGCTTATACGAGAGAAGACGGAATCAAATGTTTTAAGGCTAGCAACGACCTTTTAAGAATTGATTTGATATGTAAAGGGGCATTTTTTGCTAAAAACTTTCGAACTGAAGCGTACATATTTAAAGTTACAGATGTCGAAGGTAATGAGGGACCAAGCCCGAGGGGATATTTTGCTTCAACCTTGATTGACTACAGTATGGATGATGAAGAAAATTGTAATTGGAACAATAATTTAGCCAGACCTTGGTCCCCCACTTTTGATGATGAATCTTCCAGTTCCACTTCAATCCAAACTTCAAATAGTAGACATAATGTTAGGTCAGTGATTATCCAAACACCAAAAGAATATTTCAGTAAAAAGGCTTTATTAGTTCAAGGAGGGTGTAATGAAGATGGGAAAGTATTTTCCAATCTTTATTTGTTCAAGTTTGGTACTGGTCAATGGGAAGAAATGTCAACTTTTTGTTATAAGTATTTTGAAGCTGATGTTTTACCCGGAGAAGATGATTTAGCTGCCAATTTCACTCTGGACAAACAGTTGGAGGTTGCAGATTTGGTGGAAGCTGAATTGAGGGCTACTCATCATACAGCTTTGTATTACAATAAGTATGGTAGAGAGCTTGTATTCTTCATAGGTGGGTTTAATAATCGATATTTAAGACATTTTGATAAAGTGCCATATCAAAGTGATAAATATGATGTTTCAAGAATAGCCAAATTCGGTTTGGTGACTTCAAACTGTAACATTTGTCGATTCTTAGTTTATAATGTGAAAACTCAAACTTGGGGATTTTATAGGTATTTTTATGATTGGAGTAAAAATCTAACCAAAGAGGCTTTTGAAAGGATGGTGGAAAATCCTGTATTGTTAGATCTGAGTGTATGTCATCATGGTTCAACTATAACGATGAATGACAGAATTATTAGCATATGCGAAGGTTTAGTTACACCAGTTCCGGAGAAGAAACAAGATTGGGATAAAGTTAAAAAATACTTTCCCGGGGATGCTTTGTTGTTGGGAGCTCATACCCAAATTACATTTCCGTCATTATGATGAATTACGAATAGAAAGGATTTATATAGGTTTTGATAGGATTACATAATAATTACATAATCTTTGAATGGTCGAGGTTTTAAAATTTTTTGCGAAGCAAGTGAAATATTCAATACTACAATAATGTTCGGTTTAGGAGGATCCCCACAAGTGCCTTCAAAGCAAAAGTTACAAGCTGCTGAAGCTGAATTAGATATGGTTACTGGAATGTTTAACCAGTTAGTCGACCAATGTCATGCCAAATGTATTAACAAATCTTATTCTGATTCCGATATTAACAAGCAAGAAGCTCTTTGCTTAGATAGATGTGTTTCTAAATACTTTGAAACCAACGTCCAAGTTGGTGACCACATGCAAAAAATGGGTCAATCTGGTCAATTTATGGGAAGAAAATAGATTTACTAGAAAGTGAAATAAAAATCACCTACTAGAATATTACCAAATGTCTGTATATAACAAATATATTTTATTTAAATTCTATCTACAAGTAAATATTTGATTAACTCCATCCGATGGCTCTTCCCAATCTAAGTTTTATACCTTCCCAATTATTCAACTTAGGTCTAACGTCCAAAAAAAAACTACTTCCTTGCCCATAATAGTCTATCACATACTCAATCTCTGTTCCACACCTATCTATCTTCCAATCATGTCTATCGAAAGGTTTTTCATATCCCAAAACATTACTTCTGAACCAAGCTCTGGGAGTCAATTTCAGAGGATTACCTTGGAAACTGGTTAATTTTATTCCACCACATTTCTTTATAGATTCCTCATAATTATTTCTCTCCCAATTAAGGATATGCTGCCACGTTCTTTCATTAACCATATTATGTATAGGTACCACTGTCCTCATGTCATCTGCTTCAGGGTTCCAGTTCTTTCTAGTCATGGCATCGAAAAACTGCTTTTCTGATGGGTATATCCAGTTAGATTCACTGGAAGTTCTTGGAATGGAACTTATAACCCTGTCAGTGGGTAATTTTGAGTCACTCAAATGGGGATTTATTGGAAGATTGTCCAAAGACTTTGAAGTACATGACTCTGAAGCATCTACTTCAATGGCCTCTGTTTCTACTTTGGATGTGACACTCACATTATTTAGCCAATTAGCACGAGTGTTATGGTCAACCGGACATTTTGGTTGATCGGTTACAATTTTTTCTGATGGTGTCTCTTTTACAGGTTGACTCTTATCGGCCCAAAGTAACAGACTCCAGGTTTTCCTGCTTTCGTGGTTTACAGGACACTTAGGCTCATCGTTAGACATTGTTATAGATAGCTTAGTCAGGCAGAATTTGCGAAGAGATCATAAGAAGTGGTGGAAGCACTACTAAGGGTTTACATAATTTAATAATACTCTACTCTTTGATACTTTTATGTATTCAGTGCCTTAAAGAATTACAATTAAGCTAGCTGGGGATGACTACTATAGACCAGCCCACCACTGTGTGCATTTAATAAATCTTCTTCTTCTCATCAATGGAAAATTCCCCAGCTCCCGCATTTACAATAATCAATAAACCACCAACAATTGATAAGGTTTGAAAGAATTCGTACTTCAAGAAATCACGAGATGAATCATGAGCGCCATATTTCCAGAACTGGTTAGCAAAGACATTATAAACAAACAAAATAATTGTCAATATACCAGCAGCAAATTTGGTTTTATATCCAACAATAATGGATGCACAAGTGATGAATCCTCCCAAAATAACGGCAGCTCTAGTCCATGATAAAGATGAAGAAAACACGAATCCTAAGAACAATAATACCAATAATAATCTACCGGCTAATAAGAAGTATTTTTTGTTATCTTGATTATTGATCATAGGTAAACCTGGCATAGCCAATGATCTCTTATCTCTAACCAAAGAATCAGAGAACGCTAAAATCAAACCTCCAACAACAGAAAGATTTCTTAAAATGAATAATCCATCAAAAATCAATCCGTAGAATAACCCTTGTAAAAGAACCACGGAAATTAAGGAAACAGTGGCAATTTCATTTCTTTTTCTTAATACTAAAAGGGTGGATGCAACAATCATTAAAACAATATTTGTTATTAAAAATAATACGGTTAACCATTTCCAAATATGTTTGTAATTATGTAAGTAGTAGATCTGTTCACTCCATTGGGTGAAAATTCTCCAGGAATCTTCGTAGAATGTGGCAACAATAAACGCCCTACCAATACTGGGAACATATGGTTTCAATGGTTTAGTATAATCATCAATTAAATCCTCCACTTTTTTGGAAAAATCTTCAAATTGATCCACGAATGATTTGTTGGAAACTGGCCCAATGTTTTGTGAAGGTATTCCTGCTGATCCACCACCCATTGGACCACCGAACTGTTTGTTAAATTGATTTGGACCTCTATATGACATTTTCTATTTACTTTATATGGCGGGTTTAAGGTCCTAGTTAAGCCTAGTTGGTTTGATTTTGTTTTTCAGAAAACTTGACACGCAAGTCGAAGTGTGTTTACCGAGTTACCAAATTTGGCTATTTTGCAGCTGAAACTTTGCTGTTTAACTTTGACAGCATTAAACGTGGAAGCCATAGTTTCAGGGGTAGCAGAGTTGATTTGGTTAGGACGGTTATCCTATGATGAGTTTTCTGAAAATATTGGACTTAGAATATGACAAAAACGTATGTTCAAGTTATGTCAAAATATGCGTAAACCTGTACCTTCTCATTTTAGACGTTTATTCATAACTACACAGAACGCTTAACAGTGGTCTTCATAAAATCCCAAAAATTAGCTCTAATGGGATCATATTTTTCAATCAATAAATCATATATCTTTAAAGCAACGTCGGGTTCAGATATTCTGGCTAAGACTTCTAAAGCGTAAGAAGATTTTATCAAATCAAGCTCATCATCAAATTTCAAATTAACAAACTCTTTACAGAACGATTCTAAAGTTTTAAGATCAATGGAAAACTTTTTGTAAATCCCCATAAGATAGCTCCAAGATGATTCATTTTGAGGACTTAATTTGATCTTCAGTTTGACGTACTCTAACTCTGAATCAATGGTATCTGACAGAATATCGTTCTTACCAAATTTAAGAAAAAACCGATGACTCCAGCCACTATTATTTCTAACATCTTTTTCCAAAACATTTTCCACAAATGCCAATTCTTTTTCGTCTTCATATAAATTGAACTTGGAAACCAACCATCTCCTATATGACCACACATGGTGGTTTTTGGTATCTTCTTCTAACATCGCAGATATTATAGGAAATTCTCTGGCAGGATTGAATCCGTTAGGGTCTTTTTTGAGGATCAAATCAATAATCAATTGTCTGTAATTCCAGATTTGATAGTTTTTTTCATTCTCTAAAGCAATGGTCTCCAACCAGTCCAACTCTTTGAAAAGATCTTTATCCAACTTAACAACATTATTATATCTGTAAACCCAAATAGAATAATGGGATGCTAACATTTCAATTCCAACTTGAGTCAAAGCCAATGCTCTCTCTGAATATTCATGCTTCTTCATCAAGGCTAAAAGAAGACCCATAGTGGACTTGAAGTTGTCATCATAAAGAATTTGACATAGTTGGGGTTGTTCTTCATTCAACTTAATAGGCTCAATGTCATCATAATTGAACGACATCTTGTAAAGTGAAAACTAAGTAGGAAAGAAAAGTGAAATATAATTCTTTTGATCACTCCACTAAAGTCCGCGATCCTCTTGTCTCATCACAATTTCCTAATTGAGGTCGGCCAATGGATGTTAATCCGCATAACAGAGATATTATACTTGCAACCGTTTTTGGGTCTAGCATATTATACATTGGTTTGAAGTTTCTTTTGGGGTCAAATTCCCAAATTCCTTTATTGGTAGTAGTGTATATTATGGCTAATATGATCACCAGATTACGAGGGGTTGAGAAATTAATTGATAAGGTGAGATATGGTAGTTTACCCATTATTAAAACATCAACCGAAGATGGAAAGTTCAAAAGCTTAAGTCATAATCATCAAGTGGAATTGCTTTCTTCCATCAAATCACTTCAACTTTATTCTATGAATAACAAAAAGTATAACGACAAAAAAAGAAAGTTATTTAAACTTATGACATGGAGACAACAGAAGCTTTGTAAGGAAGTTGGATATCTTGATAAATTGAATTCGATAGATAAATTGGTCCAGAAGAATCAAACTGTCTTGAACCAAGTAATTGACAATTGTATTCGATCGTACGGCATAAAATTTAGTGATTTTGATTTGATCCAAAATTTCATGGATACCAATTCTTACAGAGTCATTGAAACATTGACCCATATAAAACGAGACTGGGAAGACTTGTCGGAATTATCGTCCATCCTTGATTACATAACTTCCAATTTGAACAAGATAGTACCTGAAACTGAACGAAAAAACACCACTGTTATTGTGCCTGGGTCTGGACTTGGAAGAATAGCGCATGAAATAGCATTATTAGGTTACGGGAAAGTCCATTCAATTGAATTGAGTGGGTTGATGTATTTGTTCAATAATTTCATATACTCCAACCAAGATGTTAAATTAGAAGATTTGGAGATTTATCCCCATATTCATACCAATTCCAATTTCAAAAATCAAAAGTCCCAATTTAGATCATCTTTGATTCCTCAAATTCAACAACCAAAAAATTTATCTGTCCATTTAGAAGACTTCAAGTTCTTTGAACCTTTGGAAACTTCTGAGACTGTAGTGGTTGTAACAGCTTTTTTCATAGATACAGCAGAGAACTTGATGGATTATTTTGACACCATAAAAAGTTTGACCAAGGGAAGTAAGAATGGTTATTGGATTAACATAGGACCTTTGAAATATGGAACAGCCCCTCAAGTTGAGCTCAACATGGAAGAATTAACACTTATACGAGAAAAAATGGGATGGGCGGATTTGAATGTCGTCAATAGTCTTGAACAACCTTTGAGACCTGGAGAAAAAGGATTATATGGTTATGCAACGGACACTGAAAGTTTGTGGCAAGGTTTTTACGGTGTAAATGGCTGGTGTTCTAGAAGAAAGTAGTTTGTTTTAACTTGTACATAGAAAAGTTAAATAGAAATGAATTAGACATGTAATAAGAATGCTTTATTAAATCCCCAAATATGCTATACAATGTTGGATCCCTTATTAATTTGAATCTTCTTATCCAGTCCTCCACTGATTATTCCAATATCTTTATCCCAACAAACGTCAAAAATTTTACAATTGACAGGTTCTTCTCTGGTAATAGTGTACAAAGGTTTTAATGCTCTTACGTCCCACACTTTAACGTAACCATCGTGAGAACAAGAAGCAAATAAATTGTCATTACTAGGACATGCACTTAAACCAACAACAAAATTACTATGTCCCACCAACTTGGCATTGATTTGTTCACCACTAGAATCCATTCTTGGATCATGAAGATTGATATGACGAGCAGAAGATCCAGAAACAAGTAAATTCTTCGTAGGCATTTGTAAAAGTGATAATAATGAATATCCGGTACTTCTGGTGTCAACACAACGAGAGGTAACTAAATCCCAAGTTTTAATGGTATGATCTTGAGAAACAGAGTACCCCACCGTGGAATCGGTTTTATCAAAACATAAATCTTCAACAGGTTGTTTATGACCTTGCAACATAGATAAGGGAGAACGACGTCTCAAGGTAGCATCTTGTACAGCCATTTTCCGTCTTTTTTTGGATGAAGTGGATAAGACATTTTCATCGTACTCCATAGCTTGAATTGCATTCATTTCCTTGTGATTAGTTGACCAAAATCCAATATCTCCGTCATACCCTGCTGATAAGATTCTATTAGTGTTGGTATCTACGTCCAAAGATACCACAGGAGCTTTGTGACCTTCAAGGATGGCAATAGTAGTACCTTCTTCAACATCTTCTTCATCGTTATCTTGTATGTTTTTCTCTTTGTTTTTCCATAATCTGATTTGTCTATCAATACCACTACTAACTAATCTAGTTGGTGAGACCCATTTCACATCTTTGATGGAGCCGGAATGGCCTGTAAATTGCTTTTCAATGGTTCCTGACATGTTGTAGATTCTAACTATCCCATCATATGAACCACTTAAGATTTTGGATTTCCCACTGAAGTGGGTAGTATCAATGGAGGATATCCAGTCATTATTGTTAAAAGATGCTAAGAAGGATGGTGGGAGAACAGCTCTGGTATATTCCAAAGTTAAAAAGGTTTCACTTGATAACCCATTCTTAACCAAGTAATCTTCCAAGGAAGTTCTTAATAATTTGCCATCTATAAGGAAATCAAATGGTATTACTTTATTATCATCGTTGTCTCCAGTGTTCCCCAATAAATGGTTTACAATTTCGGATAAACCGTATCTTTTTAAAGCTATAGGCACATAAAGGGGAGTTTCAGACACTTTTACAGACTCATCTTCACTTGTAGTGAACTTTATTTTAACTTGTGATTTGTCTGACATGGTGATAAGTTTGAGTTCAGACTTTTGAAGCTCATCTCACTTAAATTTTTCAGTACTGCAGATAAGCGTGAAGATGCAAAATAGAGATTAAACAAACTGAGATTTGTATAAAGTGGAAATACTAACTGGCACTATAAAGTGGGAGAAAGGGTATGGCCTCATGTTAAATAACTAAAGATTTACTGACACATTGAACAGGCTGGTTGATCGATATGGTCTTAGAATTGGCATTGATGTTCTAGTCAATACTCTACCAATTAAAGAAGCAGTTTTAACACTAGCAGTAGTGCTTTTCCTCAACATAGTATCTGATTTTGTCATTCTGGATCTTTTCAATCTTGAACTAATTCTGGATTGTTTAATCTTGGATATTGATTGGGATTTATTTCTGAACAGGTAACTCCCAGGATCACTGAATCGACCTTTCTTAAAAAAATACTTTATCGCTCGTTTAACTCTTCTCCATCTTCTTTTCCTAGTTACCCTTGGAGGTGGTAGTGACCTCATTAAGATTTCTAGTTTTGTTCAAAAAATTTGTTTCACTGGAAAGATGGCAAAAACTATTAAAGTTGCAAATAAAAAAGTGCTGCAATCTTTTTTGCAACTTTTAACTTTGTACCGAAAAACAGAGTCAAAGACGTTTACTACGTTACAAAGCATCAGCCCCAAAGAGTGTTGAATTACAAACTGTTTTCAAAGATATACAAACCTATATATATATATAACACTCAATTGTGACCACACAAACACAAGTAAATAATCTATCGTATCTATATAAATACCTCCAGTATTCCATTTAAGGTTTGTATTGGAAAATCTCATCTCATCGTAGGAAAATCTCATTTTCAAAATTTTGACTCATTCAATTTTTCATTAACTTCCTAAATATTAGAATATGAGCATCGAAGACGTTCCAGTTGAAGTCTCCAAGGTATTTGACACCATCTTGGTGTTGGATTTTGGTTCTCAATACTCCCATTTAATTACTCGTCGTTTAAGAGAGTTCAATGTGTACGCAGAAATGCTCCCATGTACTCAAAAGCTTTCCGAGTTATCATGGAAACCAAAGGGTGTCATCTTATCTGGAGGACCATTCTCAGTTTATGAAGACGGTTCTCCTCATGTGGATCATGATGTCTTCAAATTGGATGTCCCAATTTTAGGTATCTGTTACGGTATGCAAGAATTAGCTTGGATCAATGGTAAAGGGGTTGCCAGAGGTGATAAAAGAGAATATGGACCTGCTACTTTGAACGTTGAAGATAGTTCATGTGCTTTGTTCAAGGGTGTTGATCATTCCCAAGTTTGGATGTCCCATGGTGATAAATTGCATGCTTTACCAACCGGATACAAAATTGTTGCAACCTCAGAAAACTCTCCTTTCGCTGCTATTGCTCATGAAACCGATCAAATCTTTGGTATTCAATTCCACCCTGAAGTTACCCACACTGTCAAAGGTAAAACCTTGTTAAGAAATTTTGCTATTGACATTTGTCAAGCCAATGCTAACTGGTCCATGGAAAATTTCGTTGATACTGAAATTGCTAGAATTAAAAAATTGATTGGACCAACTGCCGAAGTTATTGGTGCTGTTTCTGGAGGTGTTGATTCAACTGTTGGTGCTAAAATCTTAAAGGAAGCTATTGGCGACCGTTTCCATGCCATCTACGTTGATAACGGTTTAATGAGACAAAACGAAACTGAAACCGTTTACAAAACTTTAACTGAAGGGTTAGGTATTAACTTGACCGTTGTTGATGCTACTGATTTATTCTTATCTAGATTAGAAGGTATCACTGATCCAGAAAAAAAGAGAAAAATCATTGGTAACACTTTCATTCATGTTTTTGAAGATGAAGCTGCTAAAATCAAGCCAGCTTCCGGTCAAGAAATTGAATACTTATTACAAGGAACTTTATATCCTGATGTTATTGAATCCATCTCTTTCAAAGGTCCATCTCAAACTATTAAAACTCATCACAATGTGGGTGGATTATTGGAAGATATGAAATTGAAATTAATTGAACCTTTAAGAGAACTTTTCAAAGATGAAGTTCGTAATTTAGGTAAATTATTAGGAGTTCCTCACGATTTAGTTTGGAGACATCCATTCCCAGGTCCAGGTTTAGCCATTAGAGTTTTAGGAGAAATTACTAGACCACAATTAAAAATCGCCAGAGAAGCCGATTATATATTTATTGAAGAAATCAGAAAAGCTGGAATTTATGAAAATATTTCTCAAGCTTTTGCTGCCTTATTACCAGTTAAATCTGTTGGTGTCATGGGAGACCAAAGAACCTATGAGCAAGTTATTGCTTTAAGAGCCATTGAAACTGTTGATTTCATGACTGCTGACTGGTACGTTTTTGAAGCTGCTTTCTTAAAGAAAGTCGCTTCAAGAATTGTTAATGAAGTGGATGGTGTTGCTAGAGTTACTTATGATATTACATCTAAGCCTCCAGCCACCGTCGAATGGGAATAGATTAATCCCTAGAATGTATTGTTTAATAGACGTATCACGTAGACATAATATCATATATAAACGACCTGTTGTCTCATTACTGCTGCCACCAAAACATCCTCATCATGGCTTAAACTAAGCAAGAATTCTTCCAGCTTTGAGTATTTGTCACATCCAATGGTAGGTTTCCCTCTTTCTGTGTACAACTTATACCAATCCTTGAATTGAAAAGCCTTTTGGTCTTCTTCGTCCAAAGTTTTATAAATGGCTTCTTTCATGGCCCAATTCACCGCAAGGAATCGTATACTTTTGTCAATCTCATTTTGAGTTACTAGGGCATTAAACACGGGGATTTCGTGAGCTTGGTGTAAAATTCGTTTGGAAAGCTTCAGCATAAACCCACTATCATGACGATTGGTTATAGATTGAAATCTTGATAGCTTGACTATGTCAATTCCTAGACCTAGTACATTTGAAACTCTTGTCATAATGTACCGGTACCGGCCTCCAGTTTTCGCGATGACTCTTTAACTAGAAGACTACTTACCATCAACCATGGCATCATCAGTTACAGGTCCCGTCCCGTTACCCAACTCCAAATATGACTTATCCACATATTGGGGAAGAGTCAAGCACTGTGCTGAAATTTCAGATCCAACCATGCTTTTGAATACTTCAACAGACATCCAAAAAGCAAAGTTAATGATTTGGGAATACCGTAATGGTGTAAGACCTTCAATGACTCCAGAACTTTGGAGAGCCAAAAAAATCCTTGATTCTGCTATCCACCCTGACACTGGAGAAACCGTCTTGTTACCGTTTAGAATGAGTTCATGTGTTTTATCCAATTTGGTTGTTACAGCTGGTATGTTGACTCCAAACTTAGGTACTGCGGGTACGTTATTTTGGCAAATCGCCAACCAGTCTTTGAATGTAGCCATTAATACTGCCAATGCCAACAAGTCACATCCATTAACCACTGCTCAGATTGCCACCAATTATTCAATGGCCGTCACAGCATCCTGTTCTGTTGCGTTAGGGTTAAATTCGGTGGTCCCAAAACTCAAATCTTTAAAACCTAACACAAGAATGATTTTGGGTCGTTTGGTACCATTTGCAGCCGTGGTTTCAGCTGGTATTGTCAATGTGTTTTTGATGAGAAGTGAAGAGATTAGAAAGGGTATAAGTGTGTTTGATAAGGAAGGTAAAGAAGTAGGTACCTCCAAGACTGCTGCTATGTATGCTGTTGGAGAAACTGCTGCCAGTAGAGTTATCAACGCTACCCCTGTTATGGTTATCCCACCTCTTATTTTGGCAAGTTTACAAAAGACCAGATTGTTAAAGGGAAAGCCTAAACCTGTTGAAATTTTAACCAACATTGGTTTAATTTTTGCTACTTCTTTGGTAGCTTTACCATTTGCTTTGGCAGTGTTCCCTCAAAGACAAGCTTTACCTGTAACAGCTTTGGAAGCTGAATTTCACAATTTAAAGAATGAAGCGGGGCCAGTCAAGTATTTAGAATTCAATAGAGGTATCTAATGTATATATTAAGTTATCGATACAATTATGAATTTTTCAATATATTAATCTATAAGTTATTAATACAGTTACAATTTATGTATTTATAAATCTATAAGCTATTAATAAATTTACCAGAACTTCCATCCTGGTAAATTTTCAACAGCAACAGCAGATTCAATTTGGGCTCGATCTTTATAGTTCATAAACTCTTCTATAGACAATTCTTCATCTCCCCAGTAAAGTCCTACACCTTTACCACCTAAACAAGTTTCATAACTTTCAAACCCTTTAGTTTCATACTGCTTGAGTACTTCAGAAACATTCTCTTCCTCAACATCTTCATCAACTAAAGTAATGGCACAACCACCGCCCCCTGCTCCGGTTAATTTAGTAGCACCAATTTTAGCGGTATCTGCAACAATCTTTATTTCTTCCAAAGCTGGGTGTGAAACGCCCATGGATACCAACAAACCATGGTTAATGTTAACCAAATCAGCAAGGGCTTTTTTGGTGTCTTTATCAAACACAGGTCTGATCATCAACAGATAAGCGGTACTGGAAATATGGCCCATAGCATCTAAGATTGGACCAAAAACACTGGAATAGTCCATATTGATCTTGGCAACGTTACTTACCAAATTAGCAGTACTTCTTGGGACTTTTGTGTTTGTAAGTAATAATTTTAAAGGAGGGAAATTTCTCATTGTAGTTCTAACCGATGGTTGGTCGGTAGATGTCTTTCTTTGGAACATCACAGCACCTCCATGAGTGGCTACGGCATTATCGATTCCTGATGGATTACCATGGAAAGTCTTTTCTCCGATGAAAGACCAGGATTCAATGAAATTAAGTACTTTATCGTCGGAAGAATTCACCTTATCGTTTATTCCAAACGTTGGAAGAGAAAGTTCCCCTCCAAGTACACCAAAGGCAGATGCAAGACATACCGAAGTACAAGCCGAGGAACCTAACCCAGCACCAATGGGAACAGTGGATCGGACACAGTAACGCATACCGGGGGTGTTTTCGGTACACATATGGACGTATAAGTAAAGAAATGAAAGGCATGATGTATAATGTAAGGTTTGTTGGGCATCTTCAAGGTTATGATTTAACTTATCAACGATTTCAGGAACAAGTTCTTCAGTTGGCACTGGCATTCCATCTTCGTACTTGATATACCTTTTAATTTCTTCGAACAATATGTCTTTTCTGTTCCAAGAAATGGACAATTTGATATCTGGAAAATCCAATCGTATGACATCAACATCTGGATTAGGTGCAACCAACAAATAAGCACGTAAACTTAAAGCAGCAGCAATGGCAGGTTTACCAAATACAGCTGAATGTTCACCAAAAAGGATGACTTTTCCTGGTGCACTAACGAAGAAGGGTTTTCCCAGAGTTAAATCCATGGTGATGGTTAAACGAGCACGCGAATGCGATGAGAGACTGAAAGATGCCAGAGATCTATAGTTGAAAAATTAACAATCTCTTTAAATAAGCTACGATACTTTTCATGTTATTACTAGATTACTACTCTATATCTACTATACATTTAATTCTCACTTAAATATTCTTTTAACGACCCAATATCATCAATAATACTCTTCACAAAAGATTCAAACCCAGGACCATCACTTTCTATTAACCTTTGTTCATCAAGAGAACTTGGTGCAATTCTAGAAGTCAAGAATTTAGGATGTTTGAGCAAATTGTTAATATAATCCATGAAATCTTCACGTTTAACTTCTGAATCAAGCCCTGGAAGCACTGGTACATCAATGACGGAACCTGGATTCTCCACATTGGTCTTGTTAATGCCAAGATATGCTTCTACACCATAAGCTTTTAACATTTGAAACATCAATAAAAGTTGACTGGTTTCGTTTATGGTAGCGGTGGTGATACGAATGGTGGAAGAATCCTTAGACCAACTATCAATACAATATTCAATTTGTTTCTTAAAAGCACTTAATGAAAAACAAATTTCTGGTAAAACGGAAGCTCCTAGTTTTGAAAGCGTGAATAAGTAAATGGGTAAAATTCCATTAGTCCAAATCCGATGGAATTTGGGTAAAGAAATTATATTAACTTCTCCCGCTTTGATAGTGTTCGAAATTGAGCTTGCTTGTAACACCGTGAATAAGCCTTTGGAAATGAAATTTCTAGCAATGATATCAATCTTCATAATCTCTTGGATAAACATTAAACTAAGCTGAGCAAAGACAAAGCCATCTTCAGTTTCAATCAAATGAGAAAATGAGTAAAGGTTTAATAATGCTCTAATCAACTGATGCTCTTCCACAATCTGGGCCATTTCGTATTGACCGTTGGGAGATGCTTTTATTTCAACAAAAATCTTAAGAATGGATAAAATCAACAGAATGTCATCGATTCTTTCATTCATTTTGGTGGAGGTATGAGTTTTATCTGTTCTTGAAAGATAGACATCGTTTTGGATTTCTACCAACAAAGTTTTGGTTCCTCTATTTATGATGAATTCAAAAAGATCTCGGAAAATACTGAAATATTCGATAAGGAGCATGGAATCATCCTTGATGGCTGCTAAACTACAGTAAACAATTCTTAACAACGGTCTGTAGTGGCCAGTACTTTGGGCCAAGTTACCAATGAAATCCATCCCATCAGATGACAAAAGTTCTGACGATACTTTCAACAACTCAAACGACTTGGTGGAATCCTTCTTAAGATTATGACTGTACATGGTGTAAGTTATGAAGAAGGCAATTTGAATTCTAGCATGGTAAATTTCATGGAAAAACTCAGGTGGTATACCTTGCTCTAAGTTTACCTTTAATAAATGTGTACAAATATCATAAAACTCAACGTCCAAGGAATTAGGAGATTTTCTACACAATGCCGTCAATAATGCCCCTAAAGATTTAGCTACATCGATTTGGGCACTCAAGTATTGCAATTCTACCGCAGAAGCCACTACTTTTTCTCTTAATTGGGTCCAATTATTGCTGGAAGAAAACATCCCGTCCATAACAGTCAAGTTGTAAACGGTATTTACTCCGTATCTATTTCTTTTGACAAGGGCGCATCGGAAATCAGACACATTGTAAGGTTCGAACTCCTTGGAAAATTCATTTTCAAGATCATTATGCAATTTACTGTGGTAGGATTTGATGACAAAATAAGATTTCATGATTTCTTTCATCTCTGAGCTAGTTAAAAACAGAGAGATTTTCTGCTTGAACTTTTCATCTTTAGCTGAAAAAAGAAACAATGCTAACAATTCGTAAATTTTAGCCACTAATCTTAACTTGTAGCATGTAGCAATATATTGGTCAACTTTCTTAGGTTGTTTGTTGATGGGAGCCTTGATTCTATTTATCAATTGGTCTATGAATTCATCGTCAGCCTCTAAGCTGTTCAAGGAACTCCAAGAGTTCACTACCAAAGCCATAGCATCAACAAGATGAACAGCGACAGAATCTGGTAAATGTTCTACGTTTCTGATATTTTTCTTTAAAACCTTTACAAGGCTATCTGATCTTTGAGGTTGACTTATTTTCTTTTCGTTTTTCAAATTGTCAACAATATCACGAACGCCCAATAACAGAACACTCAAACCCTCTTGATCCCCAGCCATGACGGCGGAAATGAAATCATATATCCCCACTTTTACATTAAAGTTATCAAAATCATTTTCCAAGTCAGTAACCAAAGAATTAAGTAACATTTGAGTGTTATTTCTACCCAAATGAGATAACAATGAAGGTCTGGATTCGTGAGGCCAAGAGCCATTGGTCAATGCTGTCAACAAATCTAATACATTCTTCCTCAAGCTATCATAGGTAGCGTAGGTTTTGGCTAAAATGGGTAATTTGCTAAACAATGACACTTCAAAAGTGGAAGGTGTATAATTTATGGCAGTTCTAATGGAAATTATTAATTCCGAAAACAGTAAAACTGTCTTAATCCAAGTGAATGTGAAACACTCCCCCAAATCATTAAGTTCGTACAAGATAATATCTTTCTCTAAAGAATTTATCAACACATTCAATGGGTAACAAGTTCTTGAGAAATCTGGTTTAGTGATTAAAAATGAATCCAAAATCATTTTGGCGGGTTCATGAAACACTTGGCTTACTTTTGGTGTTGAATTAGTCCAGTTAACTTTACCATCGGTCACTTTATCCTTAGAACTTAGTTCATATACCATACTGAGAATGTTTGAAAATGTATCTAAGATTAAAGTCCCCATTTCCATTTTTTGACAGGCCTCATTAAACCGACAGTGTACAAAAGTTTCAAATACCACGATTAAATGGCTTACACATTGAGATAGCACTAAAGATTTAGTAGCCAATGAGACTTTGGGTTTAAGTTGTAAACAATCATGAGCCAATGTTTCTGCCAACTTGATGAACGATATGGTAAAACTGTAATCCCCATTAACCATTTCAATGGAGTTGAAGATTGTAGCAACAAATCCTTCATTTCCTCCGTCTGAAAGTAATACCGAGTTCGATAAATAAGTCCAAATTCTGTCGGAAACTAAAGGTCCCAAATAATAGAGTAAGTCAAATATAGCTTGGGCTACTCTAATATTTCTGGAATGTAAACCTTGGTCAAGTAAACGAAGAATAATTTCGACTATATCTGACCCGTCAGTATAAGCAGACATAGTCTTGATGAGATAATGGCCCTCTGACACATCGTTATGTTTCATTATTTGGGTCAAGACCTGAATGATATCAACAATAATGGATATCTTTTCATTGTCAGATCCATCATAAACAGTAGTCAAATTTTCCAACACTCTTCCAAGGAATGCTAACCCGTTGTATTTATAAAGGAAAACAGCTAATACGTCGTTCTCACTGGAGCACGGTAAAATCTTAGCCTTGGTATCTTCTTTTAAAAGAAGTGATAATCTTTTGTTCACTTCATAAGGAGGATAAATATCAACGTGTTGAGTCAACTTGACCAATTCTGTATCTTCATCATCTATTCTCGATATCTTGGAGAACTCTAGTTTAGGAAACTGATACATATATGACTTCAATTCTTTCAACTCTTGCAATGCAAAAACCCCGTTAATAGATGCTAGCTTCAAAAACGGTACCAACAGAAGAGGAAAATCAGCTCTTGCAACAATTATATTACTAATGGTGGCTTGGTTATCAAAGAAATCTGCCACTACATTATCAGGAGCTTCTTTCATAACGTTGGCAATGGTGGTAGAAATTTCTGGAGTTGAAGTGATTAATGGCATAGCAGCCAGCAAAATTGTGCAAAGGACATAAACGCATAAAAATTCGTATTTGACAATATTATTGATAACATCGATTTCATGGAACACATCAAGATTACTACACCTTATGGCCAATGAATTAACAGTTTCATCCATATCGGAAATACTCAATGTGTTTATAAATGTGCTGTCATCCATATCACCTAGAATAACTGACTTTCTTAACACAATTATTGACCAAGAATACATGACAATGGCATTTTCATTACGACCATCAGATATGATGTCATTTATTCTCTTGAAAGTTTCAGCATTATCCATGAAAGATTCATAACCCTCATCGTATTCATCAAGGTTACCATCGAGATTTAACAATGCAACAGATATAATGGTAGATAATGCATCAAATAGGGAAAGGTATTCTTTTTCAACTATCACTGAGCTTAAACCAATACTAAAGTTTGTGGAGTTCATGAACTCAAACCAATTCAAGAGGGTGGTGATTTTCAAGTGGGAATTATCGACTGCCAATTCAACCAATATTTTCAACAATGCTAGTATATATAGTAAAGTCTCTCTGTAATACATGTCGTTAAAATCGGGGCTGATATTGGAGGTGTAACTCCTGCCGGTTAAAAGTTGAATCTGAGATTTCAAAGTATTGATAATTCCATTAGTATAACTATCTGATAGAAATAAATCTTTTCCAATGTTTTGAATGGTAGAAGTACCTTGGGCATCCTTTTTAAATGCAAGCAATTCCATTGCGCACAGTAAAATGATTCTTCTTTCTCTGAGGATTTTTGACCCATAGGTAAACAATCTGTCTTGTTCTAAGGAATTTTCACGATCATCCGGTAACTTCGTTTTCAAATTTTCAAAGTCCAATATTTTTTTTTCAGGAATTCGTTTAGATAATTGACAAATTACTCTTAATACTTCTCGATCATCAAAATTGAATATTTCACTTAGCCTTTGGGCATCCTGAATATTACTAACAGTAATGTCTGTATACAAAACCCCGTGTAAACTAAGCTCTTTTGAACCCTTGATATCGCTACCTGAAGTCTTGAGAGTATCTTTAGACAATGGATTTGAATTTTTCAATAAAGATCTCTGCAACAAAAGAAATTCATCCAAAGATTCTGACGACGATTGGAAATTCCCCTGCTTCAAGAGTTCCAAAGCACTGGTGAACGTCCAGAATTGAGTGGGTTTGCCGGGTTTAATTCTGGCCAAAGACTCTGGCATGGTGTAGATGTTTATAAAAGTTTTCGCGATCTGAACAAGCTCAAATTTGAGGAAACGAGAATTGAGAATCTCTGTACCAGAGCGCTTTGACAGAGTGCTCAAATGGAGCTATTCTATAATATATTCTATTACTTGTAGAAATACAGCTTATTTACTTCTGGGGGGATGACTAAATCAGGTTTACTGGGGTTTATTAATATATCTTCTGATTTGAACTCATTGATATACCCTGGAGATGAGGTAATGGTGGTATTACTTATGTTTGGTAACTTATCCGATTGTTCAATTTCTTTATGGACGAGTTTTTTCCAAGCATTATGATTCTCTTTAATTAATTCTATTGTTTCAGCTTGGGATTTATACTCCTCATTAAATGCAAATTTGTTCCCAGTCTTTCCGTCGGGAATCTTATAGTTTCTGAACCATTCTCTTGTAAGCTCTAATAAATTAGGACATTTAACAAATACGTCACCAACATCATTCAAATCTTGAGCTATTGGATCATCTACATGAATCACTACCACTTTCCAATCCAACTCACCATCGTCTATCAATGCTAAAGACCCCAAAATCTTAACTCGTTTAACATCACCAGTTTCAAACACTTCAGAACCAATTTCTATAACATCTAAGGGATCATTATCCCCATACAAATTCAATGCTCCATTGTTGTTGGTAATATCCTCCCAAGTCTGAGAGAAAGCTCCATAATTGTGGATATATCCATGATATGGGAATAAGTTCTTAATGAATCTTACTTGATTTTTCTTAATATCTTGAGTAATTGGATTACCCACCAACCTGGTGTTGATTTCAAATTTGGCGTTGGACCATCTGGAAACTTCCACCACCATGTTTGCAGTTTTTTCCTGTTCATTCAAATCAAGTGGAACATCATGAAAGAACGATCTTATTTTACCTGTCTCATCAGTCAAGTATTTCATATAATCAGGAGAGTATTTGGACCCCTGGTCTATCGACTTGTATGATACAAGACGATTGAATGCCAAATGGTTTTGCGTAAGTTGTAAACGGTTCACAGCAGTTTGTTTCATTAAGTTGGCAAATAACGATCTAATTCCCATCATGAGAATGGGGAAGCATGTGAAGTCGCACAAGATTTTTTTACTAAAACGAGCTGAATGTATATTACTTATTAGTGCGACTGCCAACGGCCTACTCTGGAGGTCCTGATACTACGATTTTTCCCTTCTTGCTAAACTTGGTGTTAACGTCAGTCATATTTATGGATTTTTTGGCATTCTCAATCTCTATGGTTGATAATCCCATGGGATCTCTTGGGATCCATACTGTTTGTGGTCTTGAAGCCACCACTGGTAAGTCGTAAGCATGTTTATCATCCTCTATCTCTGGCGTTATATTATAAGAAAGGGGTAATAACTTTTTGGCATGTCTGTAGTTCAAGAAAACGTCGGGTCTAAGAAATTTAATCAAAAAGTTTTGGGATTCCAATGATTTGAAATCTCTATCTGCTAATAATGGAGTAATGGTGTCGATGGCTTCTCCTTGGTTAACTTCATAGTCATCACTCAACAAATCCTTTTTGATCAGTTTATTAATTTCTTGATCTTCGGCAACTGCTTCAGTCAATAATTCATGATCTTCCTCGGTTTGGTTAACATGACGCTTATTCTTCCTATCCAAAACCTTGGTTTTGTAGTCAGTGGTCCCATGGAAAGATGCAGTTTGGGAAACACCATCTAAAGGTTTCATGACATCAATTGGAACCACGTGAATCAAGTTCTGGAAAGATTCTTTCAAATTCAAATGGCAAAAGATTGTGAATGCTAATGATATAGCTTGTAATATAATTGGACCCCATCCTTTTCCAACTACAAAAATACCCAATAAACATATTTGACCCAAGTAAATACCGGTGAATGTTTGGAACAATGCTCTTGGGTAATGTAATCCTCTGGTATCAGCACCTTCGATAAACACATAGTTTAAAGTGTAACCGAAAGCAATAAACACCAAAAAGAAGGCTAAAGCTGAAAACACCAAAATCATTGGAGAAATGATGGCATAAGCCAAAGTGATACAAATTAAGTTGGTATAAACTGGGAAGGTTGTACCCCAAGCCATTGGATCTAATCCAGTCCATCTGTTCCATTTCTTTCTAACAGTTCCGTCCAATAAAGCTCCTAAGATATAGAACAAGAAGAATCCGACAATTTGGAACAACGAACTACCAGAAATCAAGAACCCTTGCAACACAATGTAGGATATGAAAAAGTTGGATGCTTTAGGTAAGTTAGTGGCCAACAATTGCATGGCAGATGTGGGATCATCAATAATTTGGGTTACCACGGCAGTAGCTGAAGAAGCTAAAGTGATAACCAAAAATGAATTGACAATTAAAAATGCAAAATAGGCATGTTGAGTGAATAATTCAACTCTTTGAGCGGTAGGACACCCCGAGACTTTCGCCATACCTCTCATATAAATGGGCAAAAGAACGAATAAAATCGTTAATAAAATGGTAGGTAAAAACCCAGTAATAAGTCCTAACAACTGATCAGGTAAATTCAATATCCATCTTAACCAAGGTAATTTATTGGTCAAATAAGTAATATTAGAAATTACCCCTACAAATGCAACAGGAATAGCCCATAATATAACAACAGCAATAATTCCCGCCAACGCAATGATTTTTCTGACAGCTTTTTCCCACCAGAATATTCTCAAGTTGGAATGAATAACTTCACCTGGTTCCATTCCTGTTTCCACGGGGGACATTCTCAAAGGATTGTGATGAATGGTAGATTGGTAAGCTAATTGAGCCATATATTGATCTTCAAACTCCACAAAAATAGAATTCTTAGGGTTGGCAGTTCTATATCTTTTCTGTAACTTTCTAACTTCTCTATCAAGCTTGGGGATTTCTTCTAAACAATAGTTAATGGTATCAACTTTACCCTTGAAAAAACCATCCGGTTTGAATGTTGGCCGTTTGGATTCAGGAACGTAAGCATTGATGTCATCTTCAGGTTCAATTTTAATACCCTTTTTATCGGCCTTCATTTTGGCCTTATAGGCTTTCTTCAAAAGAGTGTTTTCAGCTGCTTCTAACTTATTGACCAATTGATCTCTCTTCTTAACTTTCAGAGATAATTTTCTTAAGGTTCTAACAACATAAATTCTTTTAACCCCATTAAACATTTTGAAGAATTGCTTCTCGTCTAATAATGAATTTGGTACGGATTGGAACAACAAGGTTTTAGAAGATCTTTTGCCAGCATATTTGGGGGAGGACAAAGCAGCACAACGTAAAGAGTTGTAAAAGAACAATTCTTTGTAAATGACGTAAATAACTCCTCCATAGAATATCCACCCCATAAATACATGAGCATAGTATCTAGAAGGATTCTTCACGTTCGAAATGGACAATTGATCCAAACCTTCATTCCCATTACCATTGGTAGCATTGACGGGTAACAATACTACATAAGTCAATAAACCAACCACAAAAATGCAAACAAAGTGGAAAATGTATCTTAAGAAGAAATAACCGTCTAAACCAGTATGTTGAAGTAACTGAGTTTGTCCCTTGGTGATAAGCGGGAAAATCCAAGACAACGGATCTAGGGGTAATTCAGGGGGTTTCTTTTCTTCGTCAACAAGATCAAATGAAGACCTTGGAGAGTAAATTCTTTTAAACTTGACTCTTAAGATCAAAAACCCTGTGAGGAAACACCCAAACAAGACTGCATTTAATGCTAATGTGGTGATAACTGCTTGGGTGGAAGTGGGTCTAACATCAGCATCAGACATATTAGAAACTCTCTAATTGATGAAGGTAGTTTGGTTAATTAATGAAATCTTTCAAAAATCCCTTGCAGAGGATGGTTGTGAAGAAAAAGAAAATTTAAGGATAGTCTTCCATTCCGTCTTCCTTCTGTTTACAATAATAGCTGAAATTTTCAATGGATTACGTAACGTGCGCCATGGCTCATATCATGTTTTTGAGTCCGATTTAACGGGAGATATGTCAATAGAGGGTAATTATCGTGTCAAAGAGAGTATTGAAGAGCTTTAAAAGGTTTTGTCGGGGCCTGAATTGATTTCTATGGTATTTGAAATTTCAAATCTTTCCACAATAAAAAATACTCGTTCATCGTCTATGTCCAAAACTATGTAAGGCTGAAAACTTTAGCAACGCAGAGATGCAGATCGAGCATACTAAATTGCTTTCTCTTGTAAATAATTTAACTGTTTAGGGTATTTTAACAGGTTTTTGAGAGATATGGAGAAGGAGTATTGATTATATCTGGGCTTCTACTGGGAATCAAAACTTAAACAAAAAATGGTTCTAGTTTACACTTGCAGAACGTCTAAATAGCTTAATTTTAAACTGCTGAAAATTTTTCAGAAGGTCAGATTCAACACTTACGCTGCCAAATACTGATTGTAAGCAACAGTGTCAAGTAGATCCTCTACTAGGTCACCTTATCTTTCTGGTTGGGTGTTGCTAACCGTCATGTACCTGGTTTCTTAAAATAGATGGAAAAAAAAGCTTAGATGCAAACTTTAATAATCACGTTTCGTTATATGGTATTTTCTACTATTTTTAAAGATTAAGGCATCGTGGCTGAGTGGTTAAAGCGTTGCACTCGAATCTTTCTTTGAGTTATGCAATGGGTTCACCCGCGCAGGTTCGAATCCTGCCGATGTCGTTTTTTTTTTTTCTTTTTCTAATCTTTTATCAAGAAGCATTATAAACACTCACATTGAATATGCCTAAAATAAAGTCCAAAAGAGGAGGGAAAGCCCCTGATGGTTTTGATAAGGTACAACCCACAATAAATAAGTTATTAGAAAGGTTAAAGGAAGCCCAGACTAGTAAAGAGAAAAATTCCACCTGGAAAATCATGCAAATAAACCATCAAGTATCACGATATATTTATTCCATGTATTACGATCGTAAGCTCATCGACAAGCCCCTTTACGAGTGGTTATTGAAGCAGAAATACTGCAACAGTGAATTGATCGCTAAGTGGAAGAAGAAAGGATATGAAAATTTATGTTGTCTCAACTGTATTGTCAAACAGAATAACAACTACAGCACATCTTGTGTTTGTAGAGTGCCGAAAAAGACATTAGAAGCAAACAATGATGAAAGAGAAATAGAATGTGTCACGTGTGGGTGTAGAGGATGTTCTAGTACTGATTAAAAAAATATCACATATTCCATATAATACAAACTAATAATACAAATATTTTACACTTCTCATAACAACATTAAACATTAGGACATCCTCGATCAATCAGCATCAGTTAACCGAGAACTCAAGGAAGAAGACGAAGACTTTTCATTAAACAACGTTCTTGATGTATCGATGGTCGAATTTGAATTTATTCTTCTATGATTTGCAGGAGATTCAAAAGCCCTTAAAATCATGTCATCATCATCGTAAGAATGTAAAGCTGATTGGCTCGTTATTAAAGGTGAATAATAAAAATCGTCTAAATATCCTGGAGAGTTCCATAATTTCTTGATTGTACTATTTTGAGGAGTCTTTAAGATTCTGATTGGAGTCTTGATCGTAGCCTTTGGTGTCTTCAAATGTCCCTGTAGAGTATGGGATGTACCAACAGAACTTCCTCCGATAGTTGCTGGAACTAAGGTGTTGGAAATTCCTCCAGAAGCTGAAGAATGTGTTGTTTGATAATGTAAGTTAGGTAAGTGGTGGTTAATAGCACCAGTTTTATACACCCTACCAGGTGTTAAAGGTTCCAATAAAGGACCAGTTTCATTCGGCCTTATTGGGGATAACTCTAGATTGGAATTGCAACTGAAAGACGAAGTAAATGTCAAATTCTTTCCTGCCATCATTGGTTTGTTGGGAGATTCTGAAATGACTAATTTAGGAGTATTGATCAAATCAAAGTTAGGAGAATTTGCAAGTTGAGATTGTTTCTCGGTTTTAAGGTACTTGGTTGAGTTGGAAAAAGGAGCTCCTAGATTAGGTTCATTCAATCTTTGTCTTTTGGAAGATAAGTATTCTTCTTCGTCATCTTCATAGTCTTTGTGGTAATCAGCAGCAGCGTTTAAATTCTCAATTCTGTGGAAACTAGTGACAGCAGAGTTTTGCATGTTTGGTTGTTCATCATAATAATTGGGAGAAGATGGAAGGGAGTTCATGGTTCTTTTAGAAGTTGAATTTTGAGAACTAACAGAAATAGTTGGAACACTATTAGTGCTTGAAGAAGCAGATTGGTTGGCAGCGTGAGAAGAATTGATTTGATCCATGATCTCTTGATATGAACCCTTTTTATTGTTTCTCAGCCTTAAAAATTGATCTTCGCAGCCAGTTTCAATACACCAAAAATGACCTTTTCCGTCTTTAGACTTCTCACCCTTAATAAACGCTTTATTCAAAGATAAATTGTGACGAATAGAATTCTGCCATCCAACATCTTCTCTTTTGTAATATTTAAAAGTATCAGAAATCCACTGATAAATCAGGGACAAAGTCAATCTTTTGTCAGGAGTTGAAAGAATAGACAACCCGATCAACATAGCATAAGAATAAGGAGGTTTATCATTTGAATGAATATCAAACGCCTTTTTATCCTTCTTTCTCTTAGGTGCTTTCTTCCTCTTTTCATCTTCAAATTCTTCATCAAATGAAGATAATGAAGATTTAGGAGAATTTTGAGATAATCCACTAGAAGACATAATATTACTTACTTGAACGGAAGCACTCCCTTGATATTGATGTTGAGAATGATAGCCATGGTGGATCTGGCTAGAAAACTGGTTCTGAGGCGAGGAAAAAGCTGGTGATAATAAAAGATTATTCCTATTAAAATTCTTAGACACGGGGGTTTCGACAGAAGAAGCTTGTTTCTTGGTCATACTCTCTGGAGGGGTGGTGATTTTTTGATTTCCTTTCAAAGGTAAAGGTGTGTTAAGTTCGATTTTCTGTTCCAGCAAGGGAACTCTAAAACCATCGACAGACATTTCGGGGGAAAGGTGTGGTTAATACTTTTCTAAGGGGATAAAATGTATGACTTTATTTGATCTGAGGTCTTAGTGAAGGTTTCAGCTTGGTAGTTTATTACTTTGATAGTTTATTATTTGGGATGGCTTATAGTGGGTCAGTTTAAAATTTAATTTACGGCAATAGATTCTCTTAATATAAAGTCAAATAAGGAATTATCTATCCTTAAGGGAAACGCGATGCGATCAAAGGTAAACACGAATTTTATTATTACCAGATCAGCAATTGAAAAATCGCGTTTTGAGATTTGACACGAAAGTTAACTGAAACGACTTTTTATGAACTGCACGTCCTGGCCATTATGGTTGTTACGAGGGATTCATTATTATTCCCAGAAGCGTAAGGGGGTTCAATTAAATTGTTCTTGAACTAATGTGTATGCCGGATTTCTTTTCTTCTATTAGGGACCTGCAATTCATTGTTTGAGACATGAATATGAGGCTAGTTGGGTGTCAATAGTAACAAGGGGTTTCCAAGCGATGATGGGAGATTGGCTAATATCCGGGATCCGGACAATTCTTACTATTGAATAAAATTTCCTTCACCAACATTCCGTATTGCTTCAGAGTTGGAGGTGATTTTGCAGCAATTGAATGTGGTCTCAAATTAACTATGAGAATTCAATTCCCTGTGTAATTCTCAGTCCGCGAACATCTAATATTTTTCAGATATGCCTTGAGTATCTTTACCGCTACACTGTAGAGGCCCATTAGATTTAGCACAATAAGAACTATGGACGATACTGTAAGATCATTAATACGATTTGTGGCTAGGGGATTTTATTCCAAGCCATACATTTTGGTGCTTGATGCCGTGCTCATCCATTCGGTGTTATCAGAGGATGATTTGATGTACTTACTAGGAATTCAAAGGAAAGAATTAAGAATGTTTTGCAATAAGTTGGTGGATGATCGATTGTTAAGCGCCCAACTACAAAAGGAAGAAAACCCCCAACAACGACTTATCTCCAGAACATATTACTTTATTCATATTACAGAAGCCATTGATGCTATAAAGTGGAAAGTCCATGCGGTTGTGAATAGAATCAAACAAGAAATGTCTCATTATGGTAATCCACAAGGCTATATTTGTAAAAGGTGTAGAAAGAAATTCAGCCAGTTGGATGCCATTTCATTATTGAATGATGATAAATCCCAATTTGTTTGTGACAACTGTGGTTTCACTTTAAGTGAAGATGATTCAAGTCAACAAGCCATTATTCGTCAAGAATCTTTAGAAAAATTGATGGCCCAAATTGATCCTATAATTGCATTTTTGAAAAAGATTGATGATTCTATAATTGAAGATAATACGTTTGAACAAGCTTTAGTCAAATCAATCCCAGCTCAATCTTCATCTACTTCTGCTTACTCATTATCTAACAGAATGTCCAGCAAATCCAGATCCCTTAATAATAATTCTAGTTCTGGTTTGAAATCTCAAGCCACTTTACATGTCTCAATTTCTGCCACAGATGAAAGTGAAGATAAAGAGCAACAAGAAAGAGAAGAAAAGAGACAAAAATTACAACAAAACTCCTTACCATCATGGCATTCTGCCTCTACAGTTGGTAAAGAATCTACACCTGTTTCCACAAACCAAAGTGAAGAAGAAACTCCATATGTTAAGAAAGAAGACAGTGTCTCAGACAATGAACCACAAGTTAAGGAAGAACCATCGGCACCTCAAGAGTCACCCACGCATTTGAAGGACAGGGAAGCCCAAGACGCTTTGGCTGCATATTATGCTGAATTGGCTGAAAGAGAAGCTAAAGAAGATGATGATGACGATGATGATGATGATGATGATATCGATTTGGATGATTTTGAAGACATTTAGTATGATGCTTATTGATGCATTAACGTAATATACACAAAAAATCGGTTAATTCTTATAATTACTCTCCCAACTGATACATCTTTAAAGTGTGGTTCAACCTCCGTCTCGGACATTTTCTGGGGTATTTCTCGAGGTTGCAAATGAAAAATTTTAAACCGAGAATGAGTCAAGATAAGAAAGTATGTATTAAACATAGTGAGACATTCAATACTGGAGCTGTACTAACAATGTGTAGAAAGTAGATCCATTTAAATCGTTCATTGCCGGTGGTGTAGCTGGTGGTGTCGAAGGTGTTATAACTTATCCGTTTGAATTTGCCAAAACTAGACTTCAGTTGGTTGATAAGTCTTCGAAAGCATCTAGAAACCCACTAGTATTAATTTATAATGTTTCTAAAACCCAAGGAATAAGTGCTTTGTATGTAGGATGTCCTGCCTTTGTGGTAGGTAACACGGTTAAAGCATCAGTAAGATTTTTAGGGTTTGACTATATCAAAGGTTTGTTGGCGGACAAGAATGGAAAATTATCAGGTCCAAGAGGAGTACTTGCAGGACTTGGAGCTGGTTTGATGGAATCTGTTATAGCTGTCACTCCCTTTGAAGCCATTAAAACTGCATTGATCGATGATAAACAAACCAAGGTTCCTAAGTACCAAAACGGATTAATATCAGGTACGTTTAAACTATGTAAAGATGTTGGATTCAAAGGTATTTACGCAGGGGTAGTACCAGTTTCTTTGAGACAAGCATCCAACCAAGCTGTTAGACTTGGGTCTTACAACAGTATCAAAACCATGATTCAACAAACAACTAATACACCCCCTAATGTACCATTAAGTTCGGCTGCCACTTTTGCTGTGGGGTCTTTTGCCGGTATTATAACTGTTTATTCCACCATGCCTATAGACACTGTTAAAACAAGAATGCAAGCATTGGGAGCTGAAAGTCGATATTCTTCCACCATTAATTGTTTCTATAAAATTTTCAGAGATGAAGGATTATCTACGTTTTGGAAAGGAGCCACTCCTCGTTTAGGAAGATTGGTCTTGAGTGGAGGAATAGTTTTTACCATATATGAAAAGATGTTGGTGGTAATGAATTGAGTATATAGAGAACCGTGTTTTCGTGCATTAAGAATGTTCATTTCCGTATATAAATACAAGTGCCTGACTTGAGTATCTCCTCTATTGTATGGAGGGCCCAGATGTAGACGGTCTGGAAGGTGAAGGTCCTGGGGGAGGGGGTCCTGGGGGTGAAGGACCTGAAGTGGAAGGTCTGGATGTAGAAGACTCTGAACCTTCGGGGTCTGGTTGTTCCCAGTCTGTTGAGTTATCGTCAGCATTGTTCAACTCTGTGCCTCCGGTAGAAGCTGTACTGGAACCTGGTGGATGCAAAATTGCTCTCTCCATTTGTTTGACTCTAAAATAATCAACCAAGGCTTTTAATATCATAAACAAACCAAATGCTATTATACCATATGCAAAATATGGAGTGGTCCCTTCAGAGTCGAGTGAGTTCTGATGATACAAATCAGAACTATAATCATCAACCCCAGCATCACCTATATTTGAAGTTGCGTCCACGTTAAAATTATTAGGATTCTTAGGTTCATATTTTTCTGGTAACTTATCAGCACTTCCAAAATTAGATGGAACTAAATTCCAGCCGTAAAATATAAAAGTTATCCCAAGTCCAGCACGAGAACCGTGTTTGGCAGCATGGGAAGTATGCAACAAATAACACAAAAGGAATCCAATAAACTGGAATGCCACAGCAACCAAACCATTCCAAACAAAATTGGCAATATTACCAACAGGTAATCCCTCCACAAATACTTCGTCTTCATAAATTGGGGAAATAACTGAAGTTTCCCAATATTCAGGTGTGGCATCAGCAGCTGCTTCTTCATACGTTGGAGGGTTGGTTTCATTTTTGATTTTATTCGAAGTTGAATCAGGCTTAGCAGCTAAATTACGAAAAACTCCGTCTGTTCCTTGACCTATAAATCTTCCTGGAACATTCGATTGCATTCTTCCTGTTTGGATACCGTTGTTGAGTCTTTCGTAAGTTTGTTTGATGGGTACAAAATGATTGAAAACGTTCATAAATCTTTGACCTTTAGATAATCTAACATTGGTACTTTGGTTTTCAAGGTCAACTGAAGAGAAGTCTTGAGGTTGGGATCCACTTCTGGCTGACGAACTTTCTGTTCTGGAACTTTCGGGTCTATAACTGTCTACTGTGTAGTTTTCTCGAGAACTTTCTGTTCTAATGGCATTATGGATGTTTCGATCAATTTCATGGGCTACGGATGCTTCTGGTGTATCGTCTCGGCTAATTCCCCTATTATCACTTTCATTAAAATCACTCTCTGAGTTCAGATTCGGTTCAAAAGAATCAAGGAGACCTTCATTCTCTGGATTTTTAAGCACTTCAAGTTCCACGGAACCATTAAGCTGGATGTTAGTATAGATTTCTATTTTATCCCCGATGGCGGGCATTTATAAAACACGGGTAAAAGCACATCTCAACTTTGATTGAGATCAGAAAGAAAACACAAAAAGTTATATCTCATAAATAACGTTACACCGTGCCGTTTATCAATTTACATACCTTATCATACTGATGAACCATATTAGTAACGATTATTAAATCTTCAGGCGATATTTATTCTATAGAAAATCGTGTGCGCACTGCCCAGGACAGTTGTTCCCAATCAGGCAATCGGAATTTGGCTGCAAGAAAAGATCTAAAGATAGAGAGATTAATACAAGACAATATTACAATTTTTTATTTGTCAAACTAAACTCTTTTGGCTTTTTCCTTTTGTTTCAAAGACTTTCTTAAATTCCTAAGTACTTTCAATTGTTTAAAATGGAAAGCAAGTCCATATTGAACCATCCATAAGGGAAGAAAGCTAAATAAGAATAAAAAGTAAGCACGAGCTCCTTTATAAATATTGAACCCTGGTGAACATCTTTTGGTGATTTTGTTAGCAATTCCTTCAGCATAAACTCGAGGTGATTCGTTGGTATTTCTTGACATCATAGCGGAAGATTTAAGACTTTCATAAATTCCATCCACGGCATAATGCGAGTCCCCTATGTTGGGATTATAGTTATAATCACAAATGGCAGTATCAACACCTCCAGTTATAACAGAATGAACCTTGACTCCAAGAGGTCTTACCTCCAGCTGTAAAGTTTTAGCATACATGTTAATGGCTGCTTTCGTAGCATTATAAGCAGACGTCCATGATAATGGAACGATTCCAGCAACTGATGATGTAAAAACAATTGTACCTTTACTAGCAATTATAAAGTCCGCCATATGTTTGGTCATGTTAATATGTCCAATAACATTAACTTGGAATAACTTGTCCAACTTCTTCTCGTCATACTCAATGGCAGGTCCCCCTATTGAAATACCAGCATTATTATAAAGAATATCAAGCTTTCCTCCAGTCTTGTCTTTAACTATTTTAACGGCTTTTTGAATGTCCTCAACATTCGTAATATCACAGTCAAACACGATTGCACCATACTCATCGGCCAATGACTTCATTAAAAACGCATCTGACTTCGGGGAACATCCAAATACAGTATACCCTTTGTTCGACAAAGCTATGACTAACTCATATCCAATACCTGACGAGGCACCGGTGATGAAAGCATATTTTGGCTCATTCAGTTTTCCCATGATAAGTCTTATCTGACAATTAGTTTCTGCCTAGGTAGAGCTTTATAGGTGCAACAATGGAAAGCACATGAAACATATTTTGTTGGTTGCGAAACGCGGAGATTGCAAAATGTTGTGCAAGTTTTTGCGCGTGGCTGAACAGACTACGAGTAATGTCTATTATTTATACATATATTACATTTGGGGAGTAGGGAGCTTCAATTTGACAAAGAATGTACCCATACCAGGATCATGATTAAAGATAACTCTCCGAATCTTTGGTGGAGGTGGAGGTTTATAGTCCGGATTGGGAATTTGAGATCTATGCACAATCACTTCATTATAGGAATACACTTCCGGAACTCCCAAATCAACACCACCTGGTAAAACACTAGAGGGTTGAGGTGTTCTAAGACTTTTAGGAATATCATTCAAATCAGGTAAGACAGGTCCACCTCTAGCACCGTGGAAAATTCCTCTTCTAGAAGTACCTCTACCCAGACTTGACACTTCTTCCACCATGTTGTGTCTTCTTTTACGTCTTGACTCCCTTTCCATCTCTTTATCAAGTCTTTCGAGTTCTATTTGACTAAGCTTAACAATTTGTGGAGAATAGTCTGAGACATTAGTAGGATTTCTCAAGATTGAAAAATAATCCTCCACCATGGACCCGTTGGATTGAGTCTTTTCTTGTGACACTAATCTTAAAGGAGGAAGTAAATGAGATCTAATTTCATCTTCATTGATTTGCAGACCATCAAAACTGTATCCAACTAAAAATAAAGATTTATGGAATAATTGAGTTTGTTCTCTAATACTGTGAGATATAGCCGTACCAAATTCACCTGGTAAATTCATTTCATCACATAACATAGAAGAAAATTCTTCCGGGTCATTATCATCAAAATTCAAAATATCCCATTCAAATTGATCGGTATACTGAGTATTGTTAATGGTAATATTAATTTTGATCGGTACTCGAATTTCTCCCATAACCTTGTCTGGTTTTCGGTGGAAATCTTTGATTTGTTCTCTAGCTGAAACTAAAATCGTGTTCATATTTTGAGGAGAGATAAACTTATAATCTTCCAACAACATACTGATAAACTGTTCCAATGATAAATCTTGTTCATTCAAATCCCACAAAAACGTGTCTCTTAATTTGAATCTGTCACGCTCCTGTTCAAACTCCAACCGTATAGGAACTAAATGTCTTGTAGGATTATTAGCAATATCATCCAAAATTTTACGATTTATGTACCGCTCAGTGTACAAAGCTTCAGGCACTTTGGAATACTTTTTTCTTTGGTGTGGTAGTATTAATTGTGTACTTGTATTGGTGATACCATTTCCATAACCTTGGTATCCTTCGCCCCAAATACTATTATTAAACTGTCCTTTGGTAGATAGAGAAATGGCGTTCATTCTCAACTGTTTTACTTCATTATAAGCCCGAGCGTTTTTCATGAGTGTCTCTGTGGCATCCTTATTTGATTGTAATTGTTTGTGGTAACTCTTTCTGAATTTTGACTCTTTCTCAATCAAAGACTCGTACACCTTAAGATCAACAGGAACCTCTTTTCCTTCTTCTTCTAGTTTTTTAGACCATTGATGAGGAGACAATAATTCTTTTGAAGGTATTTTGTTCATTATTTCTTGAGAAACAGGAGGATGCTTCTTAAAAGATACAAGAGTCTGTTGGGGTTTGGGTGCCTCGGTGTTTGGAATCCCAGGTACTCCTGCTGCAGCGTCCGATGGAATTGGTATGGCATTCCTATTCATTTGGCCAGCAACCGCCTGCTGTTGAGGATTAGTCGCACCAGGAACCATGCCCGGTCTTACTTGTCTATTCATATTCAAGCCCTGTGCGTTCATTCCCGGGGTGTTCAAGCTTTGTGCGTTCATTCCAGGATTTGGAGCACCTTGGCGCATCCTCATTTGTGAAGAAGCTTGACCCATCATCGCTTGTTGTTGCATTTGTTGTGCCATTTGAGGAGGCACGTTTCTTTGCATCTGCGGATTTTGTGGTTGCTGTTGTTGTCCTGATTGTGGTTGTTGCTGCTGCTGCATTTGTAACTGTTGCCTTTGCATGTATGCTCTCATCATACTCTGAAATTGGGGTTGTTGTCTCAACTGTTGAAGTTGTTGAGGAGTTAAATTGGCTAATTGTGGGGGGAGTTGCATGGGCATATTAGGTCGCAGTTGTGATTGACCCTGTGAACTTTGCTGATTAGCATATGGATTCGCATAGGGAGCTCCTCCATTGTTAGAATTCTGTTGATTGAAATTCATCTCTATAAGGTCTAATGTTTCTGGTTCACTTACTATTCGCGCCTCGAGATGGAGATAATGGTACGCGCACGAAACGTCAACCGATTTTCCAGTTGGAACAAGTACAGACTGCGAGTCTCTAATAAATACATTTATTCTTTTCTAATATACACCAATCAATATTTAGTTACATTCATAAAATCAAAAATAGAGCCCATATTGACATACCGACGACCACAGTTAGCCAAGTATTTTTGTACCACATCTCTAGCCCCATCAAATAATTCCCGATTTTGTTCGGCCAAAGCTTCGAGTTGACCACTGGGTAAAGCGGTAGGTCGGTCCTTTTGGTCAAATGCGTCGTACAAAGGTCTGAGGGATAAGGACTTGGCTTTGTCAACATCAAAAATGGCGTTGAAATATAACAATTGGTTGTATAATGCCTTATCACTGTATTTGTATCTCATTACACCTTTGCAGCCAAGGGCTTTACCTGCACTACCAATACATCTCTTACCATAAACACAAATTTGTCTGGTGGTGATACCACAAGCGTTGTCGTCACACACTAACCAGCCTGAATAATAGGTACTGATGTGATTTCTGATGTTAACTTCAAGCTGAGCATTAATTTTTAATGGTGTGAATGTAAAGTCACATTTGTTACAGACAATTCCATTGAAACTGATTTTGTAGTCTTTGGAGGCTTGAATCCCCCCGAATTTGAAATGGTTTCCACATTTACAATCTAGCATTAAGTAACTTGCTTGTCTGAATCTTTCAGCGTCAGATATGTTAGATTCCAAAGGTGCTAATTCTCCCAAAGTATCACTATTTTTAACTCTCAAGATATATTTCTTCGTATCAATTGATAATGCACTGGCAACTCTCATCATATCCACACTGTCGATTCTTTCCAACAATCTTTCCACAGGAGCAAAGATCTGTTTTTCCAAATAATAGTTGGCATCAGGTTTTAATCCTGAGTTTTTGTTGATGACAAGTTCTTGGAAAGATCTAGCTCTTTCAGCGGGAGTGGATTTATCATCATCGTTAGCTGGTGCTGTAATAACAAAAGTAATCACACTTCCGGCCTTAACCACTTTACCTTGGTCTCTCATTCTCAAAGCAACTTGAACAGCAGGCATAGATTTACCACTGGGATAATTAGTTGGATCTTTGGATAATTTAGTATTGACTTTAAATTTATCCAAAGGAATCTCGTTATCTTTGATCTTAGCACTCATTTCCTCCAAGTAATCATAGACTTCAGATAAAGCTTGTTCGGAGTCTGAAGCTGCTAAAATTTTGTTCAAGACAAAAGTGGAAATATCTTTAGATAATTGACAGTATTCACGACGTTTCATATCAAGACCTTTAACTTCCAACTTGTTGATTTCCTGACCAGTTTGTTTATCGATAGAAGTATCCAAAGCAGCATATTTCTTCTTAGCGTGCAACAAAATTCTCTTATAAGCATTATCAATATCAATTTCCAAAAGCTTATACTTCTCATTGACTTGAACTTTAAACTCGTTACCAATCTGAATAGCTTCCTTAAGCTCAGTGACCCCGGTATCAATCATAACCGAATCGGTATCACCATAGACAACTCTTAATCCAATTGACTCTGCTAATTGTCTTGTATCCATCAAAATTTCTCTACCCTTGTTGGTAACCAACATAGCTAAAGGTTTAGCGTAGAATCTGGAATTAACGTACCCTAAACACCCATACATAGAATTGGCCGTCAATTTCAAAGCTTGTTGTTTAATATCAAACTGAGCCCTTTCTGCTGGTGTGTTTCTTGGATCCTTTAATAACTTCTTGACTTCTCTACGACGAGACACCAAAGTGTTTAATAATCTGGGTAAAACACCATCATTGGCTTCGGAATCAGGGAGCAGAGGTAAATCCTTTTCCTCATTCAAAGTAATATTATAGCTGTCTCTATCAACAGTTGTGAAACAGATATTGAATTCTTGAATAATACTTGGATACAAAGAGTTGAAATCCATCACCAACACATAGTTTTTATGAAGACCCTTTTCAGGTTCAAAAACCAACCCACCCTGGTATTTTGGTTTTTTGTTAGAAGTAGCTGTAGTAGCATCTTCTTCATTAGATTCCAACTTAGCTTGTTGCCCATAACTAGTATTCTTATGGTATTTATCTTCCTTATCAGGACAAATATAATTATTTTTGTTAAACTCATGTAACAAAATAAATTCATTTCTTCCAGCTCTTGTACCGAACAAGGTATGAGACCAAGCATTACCAGCCAAATTGGTCAACTGTTTGGACAAAGATAAAATTTGAATGGCAAATGAAATCTCTGCGGCAATCTTACAGTTATTGGCATTATCTTTCAAAGCCATCAATAGGAAATTGGCATCTTCAGAATATTTAGCATTATTATAATTGACATCTAAAAATGCTTGTTTCTTATGGCAAACAATGTCATACATTTCAACTAAATCCCAGGATTGACATTTTGGTGTCAAAGATTGACCCAATTCATTGGCAATGTCACAAAGTAATCTTCCATGGAAAACCTCTCGGATTTGTAAATTATTGTTAAAACCATTGGTTCTGCCAAATCTATCTGGCCAAGCCTTTCTATTTCTACGACCCAAGTGGGACCAAGTGGAGACTTTCAAGTCATACATTCTATGGACCAAAACATCCAAAGAGATGTTTTCTAATCTGTGGCCCACAAATACATCAGGATCTTGAACCTTGATTAACCCTGCTAAGCAATTCAACATTGCCTTTTCATTGGGGAATGTTCTTAATGGCAATCCTTGTTTCTGAGCCATTTGTTGTAACCCTGGAGGGGTAGAAGCAGTATTGACTGGTCTTACCAAAGTTACGCTTTCATGAGGTTGAAGCTTTTCATCAATTGGGGCATCTTGGGGTAAATTTCTGTATGTGGCAAGAGAAATGGATGCAATTTCTTGTTTGTTCTGTTTGGTATTCATTACAGTCTGGACAGCAATGGATGTCACTGTTAAGTTGGGTGGTGGTAGATTCTTATCATGAATTGGTTTGATCATAGATGGCGAACCAACTGACACTTCCACTTGACAATGAGAAGCATTTTGAACTGAACTGAAATCAGGGTTGGATATTTCTAACCAACAAGGACCCATAATATTTCTTTGAACAACAAACGATTCAAAAATATTGGTATTACTCCCAAACACATGACTAAAAGTCTCACCTGTTAATTCAGCTGGTAATACAACATGGCTGTTTTTGGGAGTTTTAAAGGGCATCAAGACCTTCAAATATTCTCCTTCCTTAGGGATCCCTGGCAATTCAAAAGCATATTTCATGGTTTGTGGTTTAGCCTTTAAACTTTCCAACTTATATTTTTCAAGCAAAAGAGGAATGATCTCGTCATGAACATCTAAAGGAGTCACTTCGTCTTCTACATCGTCAACTCCTTCAACTTGTCTGTACTTTCTTGTCAAAAAGAACAACTCTCTGGATAAGCCATTGATATGAACAGCGGCAGATGCAAGCTTACCATCATTCTTCTTCACTTTTCCAAAAAGGAACAACGAACCATCAACCTCGCAATAATCTAACCAAAACATTTTAATCAGGTTTGTATTAGTATCATTGGTACTCAAGACTTCAGCTTCATCAAGTTTATCAGCAAAGCTTTCGTTTGGGGTATTGACATTTCTTGGAGGTGACGATGAAGCCTGGTGGACTCTTGTCGAAGACAAGTTAGCAATTTGAGGTCTGTTGATAGCAGAGGCTCTTGGTCTTCTAGAAACAACGACATCATCATCCTCAGAATCTTCTTCTATTGGATCTGCTGACTCAGTCATACTCACATCAATTGAATCTGACACGGGGTCTTCAACACTTTTTATGTCCTTAGATTTGTCTGTTTTAATAGGAGATGAAGGTTGATCCATCAAAGAATCTGAGTTATTCTTTTCAGTTACCGTGGGACTGGAATTGATAGTTGGCTTTCTTGGACCTGTACTGAAAAAACTCTTATTGCTTGTGGTGGTTGAAGCGGATGGTTTTGTGGATCTGGAACCAAACATATTAGCTCTAACCTTTTTGGTGGAAGATCCAGAGAATCCATCAAGAATATCATCAAGGTTAGCATCAATTTTTTTATCTACATTGGCGGTACTACTTGTATCAAATCCTTTTGGTTTGAAAAAGTTTTTAATCTGAGATGTTTTGGCTACCTTGATGGGTTTTTTCTCTTTCCTTTTCCTCTTTTTTCCATTACTATCAACGGGTTCGTCTTCCTCATCTGAGTAATAGTTGGGTCTGGTACTATCATCCCATTCGTCAACACCGTTGTCAACGTATCCCTCACCATTATCATCGACAATAAAGTCATCATTCATCATTTGATGTCTTTTACGCTCCCTATAGGTATCTTCATCGACTTCATCATAGATTTCCTCATCAATATCATTGACATCTATATTCTTACCCAACTTCCTTGCTTCTCTAAGCTGTTGTAACTTATCACGTCTGGACTTGGACAGCATATTTCTGGTTCAATAAAACAAACCTACGGGCTGGTAATTTAGAAGTTAGACTAATGAGAGTCTGGAAAATAGTTAGGATAAACACCAGGAAGGAACGCGAATTTATTGCAACACGCGTTTAGAGACACGAAAAAAATGGCTGCGAAATTAAACATTTATTACGACGAAAACATTGAGAAAGCGAAATACAATTAAACAGAGAGACCAGATTAGTTTTGGACAATGTTGGTGATTAATCCTTCAGGGATCAAGTTACCAATTTGGCCAATAATTACTTGAGCAAAAGCTCTTAAAATTTCGGGGTCACTTAAAATATCCCCAGTAATTTGAAAGAGCACTCCAGTATCTTGCAAGATGTGAACAATGTCACAAATTGGAATAGCACCAGATTGGAGAATGTTGATCAAGAATTGAGCAGAAGGTTCAGCGAGTTCTGGGTTGGTCAATAAGTTTTGAACAACTGAAACGACTAAACCAGAATCTTTCAAAGAAAGGGCCAATTCATTCAAAAGTTCATTTTCTCTTTTAGATAACTCAGTGGCCTTGACAGCCTTGGTTTTCTTCTTAGAGTCTTGTTCTTTACTGCCTTTCATTCCTGATAACTTGTCTTTCAAACCTGACATTTTGTCTTTCATACCTGACATTTTATCTTTACCTTCGTCTTTGTCCTTTTTCTTGTCATTAGTTTTATCCTTGGGTTTCTTGTCGGTCTTTTCCTTAGGTTTCTTGTCAGCCTTTTGTTTCTTGTCATCATTCTTTCCTTTTTCTAATTTGTCTTCGAGACGGGACATCATATTCAGAGACTTGGAGTCAGTTCTTTTTTCTTCGGTATCTTTTCCTCCCATCATCTTTTCTTTAAGACCTGAAAATTTACTTGACTTGGAGTCTTTTTGTTCTTCTTTGGTGTCCTCCTTTTCTTTTTCTGGTTCTTTCTCTGATTTTCCTTTCATTCCAGACATTTTGTCTTTCATTCCAGAAAGCATATCTTTCATTCCGGACATCTTGTCTTTCATACCAGACATTTTACCTTCAGTATCCTTGGTATTGTTGGTATCTTTTTCCTTAGGTTTTTCTTCTTCAATATCACCCTTTCCGTCAAACTTAAGACTTCTTTTTTCCCATCCTGGTGGAGGGTTAACTTCAAAGTAAATACCAACAACATTCTTTTTGAGCAACTCAGAAGTGAGGTTAAGTAAGCCTGGCAAGGTGTTTGGGTCTTCTAATCCTGCTAATAATAACTGGTTAACAATTCCAGATTTCTGGATGGCAATGAATAAATCTTCATAGTTGATTAGGTTTAATCTCAAAAGGAATATGGTAGCATTACTTGACAAATCTAACAATACAGGGTTTAACAAAACTTGTTCAATAACAATGTTAGCTAAACCTGAATCTTTCAACATAGTCAAAACTTGATCCAATACTGGGATATTGGATCTTTTGAACAATTCTCTAACTTGTTCGTCTTCAATTTCATGGTCTTGGTTGAATTCTTGCAAACTAACAATTAAGGTGGACAAAGATTGTTGTTCTTCGGTAGATAATTCGATGGTAGTATTACCAACCTTAACTGGGGCAGCTTGGGACAAGGCTACAAGAGCAGCTAAAATGAAGGTTAATTTCATTTTATCTTTTTTTATTATTTTTCATTTTTCATTTTTTGCAACTCCTTATATATTGTAGTCTTAAAATTGCAAAATTTACAATTTTTAAAAACAGGAAAATCCAACTTCCTTTCGACTTTAACATTCAGGTAAGTATAGTAACTTATTTATATAAAAAATGTTGTATTCATTGGTATACACTCAAAAATACAACAAAGTAAATGTCTAAAAACGGTATTGGAAAATGGTTGCAATTACCGAAGATAGTACCATGCGGCTTGTCGTGTTCCAGCTTCCGGATCTGGATTTTGAAAATTAACTTCAGACACAAACGGCTTGTAAAAGGTCTGCATTGACTTACATAAATCTGGAAAACTCGTTTGTGGTTAGTAACATTCTTTCCTGATGCTAATGTTACCCCTTCTAGTTAAGCGTCTTGTGCGAATAGATTGGGGTAATTTTGCATTCGCACTGCTGGTTAATAAACAAGCATCATGTCTTTTGCTAATATAGACCTTGAAGCACAAAAGTCCACTAGAGATAATAAAATTATACCAGAGCACCAAACAGAACCACAGAATGAACTAGATAAAATTATAGAAAAAACTTCTGGTCAATTACAGTTATTTGGTAGCTTAATATCCCAACTAGAGTCGCAAAGGAAAAGCATAGGCACGAAAAGGGATAACCAAGAGATTAGGAAAAGCTTAAACTCACTAGCTAATAAATTAAACCAGTTGGAAGATGCCATTAGAACGTTGATTGCTAATTTATCTGATATAATAAATAAAAATCTGGATGAAAAGGCAAATACTAAATTGGAAATTACAAACCGTCAAATTATTATCAAGGAAAGACTAATCAATGAATTTGGGGAATTACACAGACAATACTCCAAAACCATAAGACAGTATAACGAGAAAAAGAAAGCAGTGCCATTGAAAGCGGAAACTTCCAGTGAGACAACCCCACTACTCAAAACAGACAACTCCAGTCTGAACCAACAACAGACTCAAGTTCAACAACAGGTACAAAATGAAGACGTGATAAATGAAACTGAATTAGAGTATCATAGACTATTAACGGAAGAGAGAAACCGGGAAATAGATCAGGCCGCCGAAGGTATTATGGAGGTAAATTCCATATTTAAGGATTTAGGGGTTTTGGTTAATCAACAAGGTGAACAATTGGATTTAGTGGAAAACAATATTTCTGAGTTACATTCAAACGCACAACAAGCTTCAAGAGAGTTGAACAAGGCTCATGAATATCAAAAGAAAAAAGGTAAATGGAGTTGTATTTTATTGGTGGCATTATGTATATTTGTATTGGTGATCGTACTAGCAGTAGTTAGCTAAATAAAGACATTGGGGCGTTAAAAAAATCTTAATCCAAAGATTGTATGTCCAACTCTAAATCATGTTCCCATTCATTATCGGTCATATTTGGTGTGGTCATTTCGTCATCAAAATCTGTGTCTGTATAACTTGGTTCGGCATCAGTTTCAGGCTCATTATCGGTATCATAATTTCCAAACCCTCCATCTTCAATGTCCTGAGCGTACATGACTTTCTGTTTATGCTCATCCAACTTTTCTCTACAAAAATTTGCTCCTTTCTGGAATATTTCTTCTCCCAACTCTAATAACCTCTCCCTATTTTGTACCACAGCAATAGTACCTCCCACCAAGGCACCAGCGGTAAGAGCTATTTTAATAGACACAGGGGCTGTGGTCAGTAATCCAACCTTGTAAAGACCAACCACCTTGTAAAGGGCGGAAGATAACTCTTTGTACTATACATACCAAGAATAGGCATACTTCAATAAATTAACCCCAGAATTCGCGGACTTTTCTTGATTTAGAAGGACTCAGAGATTATAACACAATCAGATTTCTTGTAAGACAAACCATTTTTTAGCTATTTTGTTTGATATTTAGACTATCAAAACAAGTGGTTACATAAATTTAACCTCAACTTCTTCTTCAACTAGTCTAACCTCTATTTACCGTTCGTTAGCACATTCCTCCTATTGCTGGCTTTGTGCCACCTTTCCCCAGTGAAAAAAAAGTGAGATTTTGTTTTCATCTTGAGACTAAGCTAAGCGGATTGCAATGTCCAATTATCACGTAGGACAGCTTCTATGCGGAGGTTTTGAAGGGACTGGGGTAACTTCACAGGCCTACCATTTGATAGTAGAGCACCATGTGTCAACGTTTATTTTATCAAAGCGAAATACTGTCTCAGTTAAACAAATGACGAAATTGTTAAGGGACTTACAATACATCGCTTACTCAGAAGCAGGCTACAAATATCCTTTACTATTTGCTATAGACGAAGAAGGAGGAATGATCAATGCCCTTTTTGATAAGGAGTTACTAACACAGTTCCCCGGGGCAATGGCACTTTCAGCAGCAGGTGATACCGATTTGGTGTATCAAGTTCTGAAGGCTCTAGCTATTGAACTAAAGAAAATTGGGTTCCACATAGTATTTGGGCCAGTTTTAGATGTTGTCACTAAATTATCTCACCAGTTGGTTGGAGTCCGTAGTTTTGGGACCACGATAGAAGATGTGGTGAAAAATGGTAGAGCCTGCGCAGAAGGGATAAGAGCAGGGGGCTTATTTTCATTTGGGAAACATTTCCCAGGGATAGGTAATGCCAGTGTTGATTCTTTACTTGAGTTGCCCATGTTGGCTGACTCATTGGACCAAATTAAGCACTTTAATGCTGTACCGTTTGCAGAATTAATCAAGGATAATGTCTTGGACGGAATTTCTGCTGCTGGGTGCGGAGTACCATCTGTTAGTCCCGATGAGATACATGCTTGTTTATCACCCGTCATAGTAAATCAACTTTTAAGGACTGAACTCGGATTTAATGGTGTGGTGATAAGTGAATGTTTGGAAATGGATGCCCTACATCATTCCATTGGGTTAGGACAGGGGGTAATTCTTGCGTTATACGCCGGTTGTGATTTAATTTTGGTTTGTCATGATATTAAGTTACAAGATGAAGCTGTTGAGTCAATGGAAAAAGCTTTGGCTAACGGGAATTTGGATGACGAAATCGTAATGACCTCGTTGGGAAGAATTGAGAAACTTCAAAAATGCTTACCTTCTTGGAAAGAATTATTCCCCAAAGGAGAAGAATCTGCCAAAGACGATAATTTGGGAATATTTAAAGAGACTGAACCAGATTTATGGAACAAACACAAACAACTTGCTGATTTGGCATACAGGAGGTCCATAACTTTGGTACGTGATTACACTGATTCGTTACCAATAACCAAATTTTTAGGTCCTAAAATTAGTGGTCATAGGCCCACGAAAAAGTCCAACAAATCAAATAATATTTTATTGTTAACACCGTTGTTGAACCCTATTTACCGAAATTCGACTACTGAAGAGGCTGAACCCAAACTATTTACCGGTGAAGAAGTATTTCGAGAATTTGGAAGCATGCTTGCCAATCATCCAATGAGCAAACAACTTGAAACTGCTTATAAAGTTCTTCATACCACTTATACGGCCAACGGGTTGACGTCATTACACGAAACATTGATAGAAAATTCGAAAGTGGTTATTGTGTTAACATCAGAAGCTTCAAGAAATATGTACCAGATCGGAATAGTCAAGTATGTTTCAATACTATGTGGAGCCAGCCCTTCATCTTTCAACAGTACAGGGCAGCCTTATTCACAATTGTCCAAACCATTGATTTTGATTGCAACTTCATCCCCATATGATTTCTTTTATAACAAAAGCATTGGAAGCTCATATTTATGTTGCTACGATTATACTGATAATGCTTTAAAGCATTTGGTGGGAGTTCTCATGGGCGATTATCCAGCAGAAGGCTGTATACCTGGGGAGAAGAAATACGTTGCCTCAAGACAAAAGAAAAGACGTTCTACTGATGTTTCCCGAGAAAACCAACTCACCAAATCCAAAAGAAGTATGACTCCCAAAAGAAGGTGGCTTGTGGATGAATTCAATTTACAAAGAGATTGGGAAAGTTTGGTGAAACTCATAAAGAACAACAACGATGAAAATTCTCACGACTTGCAGAGTCTTAGCAGTGAGACTTCTATAGGTTCCAACGATAGGTACGGATCCATAAATTATCAAGATGATGGATTCTATAAGAAGTTGTATATGTTATTATCAAGTACAAATGAAACTCAGAAGCATTTTGTGGTGAGAAATTCATCTTTAAATATTCTTTACGGAGTTATTCTCACTTGGGTAAATGATTTACCAAGTGTCCCTATGGTAGATGGAGGACTAATTCCTGATGACAAGGATATTAAGAAGACAGGTTCCATAATGTATTTGTTGGTAGACAAAACTAAGCGATTACAAAGCATAGGGAAAAATTTACACGCAAGAGCCATGAGATATTTGGTGAAAGAGAAAAATTCTACTTCGTTAAGTTTGGGATTATCATTTCCGTTGGTGGTATTACCTAATGACACCAGTTTACTTGGATCCGGATCCAATAACAAAGTTGTATCTTTTATGAATAATTTTGGGTGGGAAATTACGACCAATAAGTACAAGAAAAGACACATAATGCTTTTGAATGACATGAACAACTGGCTGGTGCCCAAGAAGATTTTCCGAGAATTAATGATTGTAGGTGTAAGATTCGATATCTGTAGTGATCCAGAAAAATTAATGAACTTGATCAACAAGAATAGCAAAATGAGAGGAAGTAGAAATGGTGGTAATAACGGACAAGCGGCAGAGGATTCCGTGGATGAAGATATAGATGGAGAAGAGGACATGGAAGCTGAAGATGATGAATTGAATGAAGAAGAAAAAGGCTTGAAAACAGAAATGATCAAAGAGGAGAAAGACCATATTAAGACATTATACTTAAACGCCATAAAATACTTGAACAATAATTCCAATTATGGGGTGAAAATCATTATTGCATTAGAACCCACCAATCAAAAGGTCATTGGTAGTATTATACTTTTTACCAACAAATGCCAATTAGCCAAATTCTATCCGTTTATGGACGAAGCCGTTAATGAGTTAGTGTCCCCGAAAAATTCCCCCACCGGGGAACCAAACCAGGATGATAGTTATATTGGAGGTATTATTGGTCCGGTAATTGATCCATCGTATTCTAATTTGACAGAAATCTTCAAATACGGGCTCATTTGTAGTGGGATCACATTCTTGAAGTCTTCGTCCAACAGTGGCAAGCTCAATCAATGTTTAATGGTAGGAGTTAGCGATGACAAGTCCGGAAATATGGGAGGAATCAAAGAGATTGGATTCCAGGAGTGGAAATACTACTATGACTACTACGACAAAAGATCGGATTTGGATGCTTCATTCGATAACATTTAGTGTATATAATAAAAATGTAACATTAGATAAAGTTTAGTTGCCTAATGGCAGTGCCAGATTCAGTGCAAGGTTTTTACAGTGCAAGATTTTTTCCAAAGCATCGCTCAAGGGCTCATACCATCTCGCTAAGAAAATCTCACAAGACCCAGAAAAGTGCAACTTTAAATTGTTACAGTTTCTTGTTTGGAACTCTGACGTTGGATGTAATGTAACAAATTGAAAATGTAACCTCAAGCTCACTAATGAAAATCTGGGGCATTATCAAATAAATATAAACCTCCAAATCAGCCAGATATTTTTTAAATTAAAAAACTGGAGTAAAAACTGGAGTAATGAGTGACATTGAATCCAAGGTAACCATCCAAAATTTAAGATGGTATGATAAAAAAGTAACCAAATGGCTTCCAGCATATTCCGAATCCATGGTCCAAGTGGTGGTGGTCTCATTAGTTTGTTTCATGACCACCGGGATGTATAATGCCTTGACTGGGTTAGGTGGTAGTGGTATATCGTTAGATGTGGCTAATGACGGGAACACAGCATTATATTCAGTTTTCTGTGTCTATGGATTTTTCGCTGGATGGATTTGTAATGTCATTGGTACTAAAGCCAGTTTGGTTTTCGGCGGTACTGGTTACTGTCTTTATAGTGGGAGTCTTTTATATTTCACCAAGCATCCAGACACTGAAGGTGCTAGAATTTTCGTCATTGTTGCTGCTGCTTATTTAGGTGCTTGTGCTGGAAGTCTTTGGCTGGGTCAAGGAAGTATTATTTTATCATATCCTCCAGAACATTTAAAGGGTAGAGCTATCATGATGTTTTGGTCAATTTTCAATTTAGGGGCTGTTATAGGGTCAGCTATTTCTTTAGGAAATAATTTACAGAATGATGAATCCAATGCTTCTGATTCAACTTATGCTGTTTTCATTGCATTAATGGGGTCAGGTTTATTATTTGCATTATGTTTGTTACCAGGTCACAAGGTTTGGAAAGGTGCTGTCGGCCACGAAAGAGTTATCCAAGAACAATACCCTCACTGGAAGACAGAATTAATTTCCATGTTGAAAATGTTAGTTAAAGAGCCTAAAATTTATTTGATTTTCCCCATGTTCTTTGCATCCAATTGGTTCTATACTTATCAATTCAACAATGTTAATGCTGCTAGATTTAACATCAGAACAAGATCTTTAAATTCCTTAATTTATTGGTTAACTCAAATGGTGGGTGCTACTATCTTTGGATTCCTTTTAGATTGGCAAAGATATGATAGAAAAACAAGAACTAAGATTGCATGGGTAATTTTATTACTTTTAACCATGGGTATTTGGGGTGGTGGTTTAGATTTCCAATTGCAATATACTAGAGAATCTGCCGCTAATGATTTGACTCCGATAGATTTCAAGGATGGTGCTTATATTGGACCTATGTTCTTATACTTTTTCTACGGGATCTATGATGCTGTTTTCCAAACTTACATCTATTACTTATTAGGAGCTTTAAGTAATAACCCCAAGAAAACTGCCATTTATGGGGCTTTCTATAAATCCATCCAATCTGCAGGTGCAGCCATTGCCTGGAGATTAGATTCTTATGAAATTCCTTACATGAATATGTTTGCTAGTTGTTGGGCATTATGTGTGGGATCATTGCTCATAGCTATCCCATTGGTATTCTTCATGGTTAAAAATCATACTGACGTTGAAGAAGATGATTTCAATGGTGAGATGATTTACAGAGATTTAGATGTCATTAAAACTGTTTCCAATCACCAGGAAAACATTGACAACTCAACCATTGGAGAAAATAAGGTATAAGTTTATCCGAGTTTCTCCTTATAGATTTTATGTATATTTTTATTATGTCCTTACTCTTTTCATGTAAACATACGTAATGGTTGCAATTACCCGAACTTGTCAAAAATCATCTGTTCCGAGACTGCCCGATTTTTAGCTCGGAGCATCTTTTAAACGGCTAGCGTGAAAATTCCCCAGAAAGTTGGAGACACATTCTTTGGCAGAGCAGTCAAACTTGTAACAGCTTTTTCACTACTATTTATCATAAACCCTTACTTACTTAACCAACTTTTACATCTCCTGATTCCTTGCTATTTGCCAATATAATTTTTTCATTGCCCTAGGATCTTCACATGTCCATAAGTCATGAGATTGAAAACTTCCATCTATCCGGGCACAGGCTCCCCGAAAAGGCCGGGAAGGCGCTCGCTCGGCCACACGACCTAAAAATTCTGCCCAAAATTCTCTGTTAACTATGGTAGTGGGCCTACCACCGCCAAAAGTTCCCGAAATCACCCAATTTCCCCAGAATTCGCACCAAAATATTACTCAGGTTATGTACAGTAGCAATTGCTGTTTGCCAGTTCCATTTGCCCGGGGTAGAACAGCAAAAACTATTTAAGCTATGACTTATCCCCCATTATTTGGAAATTAAAACAAATTAAAACAAATAATTATTCAATATGGTTCCTCCAGTTGCCTCAAGTATAAATTTCGAAGGACATCCAACTATTAAGTCTCCAGAAGACCCAGTGGTTAAGAAATTGTCTTTAAGTGACGAAATCATTATTCGTCACAATGCTCCACCACCAACTTTATATGAAGATGGGTTATTAGAAAAGGGTACCACCATTTCTTCTACCGGTGCTTTAATGGCTTACTCCGGTAAGAAGACTGGTAGATCTCCCAAAGATAAAAGAATTGTGGATGAAGAAACTTCTTCCAACCACATTTGGTGGGGTCCTGTGAATAAACAAGTTGATGAATTAACTTGGAAAATTTCCAGATCCAGAGCTTTGGATTACTTAAGAACCAGAGAAAAGTTATTCGTTGTGGATGCTTTTGCTGGTTGGGATCCAAGATACAGAATCAAGGTTAGAATTATCTGTGCCAGAGCTTACCACGCATTATTCATGACCAATATGTTGATCAGACCAACTGAAGAAGAATTGAAAAACTTCGGTGAACCTGATTTCACTGTTTATAACGCTGGTCAATTTCCAGCTAATGTTCACACTAAAGGTATGACATCTTCCACTTCTGTTGAAATTAACTTTAAAGATATGGAAATGGTTATCTTAGGTACTGAATACGCTGGTGAAATGAAGAAAGGTATTTTCACTGTTATGTTCTACTTAATGCCCATCAAACATCAAGTTTTGACTTTACATTCTTCTGCTAACCAAGGTATTGAAAAAGGTGATGTTACCTTATTCTTTGGTTTATCGGGTACTGGTAAGACCACCTTATCTGCTGATCCAAACAGACAATTAATTGGTGATGATGAACATTGTTGGTCCGACAATGGTGTTTTCAACATCGAAGGTGGTTGTTACGCTAAATGTCTTGACTTGTCAGCCGAAAAAGAACCAGAAATTTTCAACTCCATTAAATTCGGTTCTATTTTGGAAAATGTTGCATACGACCCAGATACCAAACTTGTTGACTACAATGATTCAAGTATAACTGAAAACACCAGATGTGCATACCCAATTGATTTCATCCCATCAGCTAAGATCCCATGTTTAGCTGACACTCACCCAACCAACATCATCTTGTTAACTTGTGATGCTTCCGGTGTGTTACCACCAGTTTCCAAATTAACCAACGAACAAGTGATGTACCATTTCATCAGTGGTTACACTTCTAAGATGGCTGGTACTGAAGAAGGTGTCACTGAACCACAAGCTACTTTCTCTGCTTGTTTCGGTCAACCATTCTTGGTCTTACACCCAATGAAATACGCTCAACAATTATCTGACAAGATCAGTAAATACAATGCTAACGCTTGGTTATTGAACACCGGTTGGGTTGGTGCTTCTGCTGCTAGAGGTGGTAAGAGATGTTCCTTGAAATACACCAGAGCTATTTTGGATGCTATCCACTCAGGTGAATTAAGCAAGGTTGAATTTGAAACTTTCCCAACTTTCAACTTGAATGTTCCAAAATCATGTCCTCAAGTGCCTTCTGAAATCTTGAACCCAACCAAGGCTTGGACTGAAGGGGAAGCTTCTTTCACCAAGGAAACCGTTTCATTAGCATCTAAATTCGTTGAAAACTTTAAGAAGTATGCTGACCAAGCTACTTCTGAAGTGCAAGCTGCTGGTCCAGTAGTATGATTTATATAGTTATTTATTAATACAAAGGAGATTTAGTTTAGGAAGATGTTGTAGATTTAGTATACTGTAGCGAATGACGGGCTTTAGAAATAAGCCGTTATCTCCGTAACTGAGTTGGGAATTTTTATCAGATGGTGAAAAGTTGTTTACTGTTTGTCAGTCATGCCTTTAGTTGGGCTTAAATACTAGGCATATGTACCCAGCAAAGATTCTTTTCCACGGAAACCGGAGTCAAAAAACATCATCTTGATGCAAAAATGCATCTGAAAAGAAATTATTGCAGGTTATGAAGGTGGAACTGATAACTTGTAAAAAAAATTACAGTTTGTGGCAAGGTGCGGATTTTACTCCACACGGACTTTACAAAGTCTCCAACGCTGCTGCAATACTTCATTGTGAGGCCCGATTGTTATATAAAGACCCAGTTCTCTATGATTAAATTATTAAAATGTCTGCTTTTAAATTTGGTGAGGAACTATTACTGGGAATTCCAGTTTGGATCCAACTTGTTGTTGGATTGGTTGTAGTTTACCAAACTTTGATGTATTTCTATTATATTTACATGGAAAAGAAGTTAGGATGCGGACCTGTAAATTTTGTGAATGATAAATTGTTAGGAATGAGGTTAGCTAAAACATTTTATACCATGAAAGAGGAAGGAAAGTTTGCTGATTATAATAAAGAATTTCTCATGGAAAATGGTGATACTTGTAAGATGATTCTTGCTGGGAGTATTGCAACCATAACCAGAGAGCCGGAAAATATCAAAGCTTTGTTAGCTACCCAGTTTAATGACTTTGATTTGGGTCTTAGGTATAAACAGTTTTTGCCATTGTTAGGTGATGGTATTTTCACCTTGGATAATCGAGGATGGAAACATTCTAGGGCGATGTTGAGACCTCAATTTGCCAGAGAACAAGTTGCTCATGTCAAAGCTTTAGAACCTCACATTCAAAATTTGTTTTTACATATTCAAAAGAGCCAAGGTAAACAGTTTGATATTCAAGAACTTTTTTTCAGATTAACTATTGATTCAGCTACTGAATTTTTGTTTGGAGAATCAGTTGACAGTTTAAGTGATGAGACTATAGGTAAGTCACCAACAGGTGATGTTGAATTAAAAAAGAAATTCCCAAGTTCTTTCAATGATGCTCAAGATGTTTTGGCTACCAGAGTAATTTTCCAAGAGTTTTACTTTTTGATAAACGGTTCAAAGTTTAAACAAGATTGTAAAAATGTTCAAGACTTGACTGATGTTTTTGTTCAAAAGGCATTAGACACTTCCATTGAAAAATTGGACGAAAAATCAAACGGTGGTTATACCTTCCTTTATGAGTTGGTCAAACAAACCAGAGATCCAAAAATCTTGAGAGATCAATCTTTGAATATCCTTTTAGCTGGTAGAGATACTACTGCTGGATTATTAAGTTTCACCTTTTTTGAGTTGGCTAGAAACCCACAAGTATGGAGTAAGTTGAGAGATGAGATTCAAGAAAGATTCGGTGCTGGTGAAAACGCCAGAGTCGAAGAAATTACATTTGAAACATTGAAGAAATGTGAATATTTAAAAGCTGTTATCAATGAAGCTTTAAGATTGTACCCTTCTGTTCCTCATAATTTCAGATACGCTAATAAAACCACCACCTTACCAAGGGGAGGAGGTCCAAATGGGGACAAACCAGTGTTAGTTAAAAAAGGGGCCGTTGTAATTTATTCTGTGTCTGCAATGCAAAAGAATGAATTTTATTACGGTAAAGATGCTGAAGTATTTAGACCAGAAAGATGGTTTGAAGAATCGCTTAAAAAAGTAGGTTGGCAATTTTTACCATTCAATGGAGGACCTAGAATTTGTTTAGGCCAGCAGTTTGCTTTAACTGAGGCCTTTTACACAATCAGTAGAATTGCTCAGCAATTCAATGAAATTTCTTCATTCGATGAAAGGTACCCACCATTAAAGAATTCACAGTTGACCATGTGTCTTCAAGATGGTTGTAATATTTCCTTAAAGTGATTGTGTGTATTTAATTTATTGGTTTGGTAGACTCTAGCTCTCGCACTTTTTTTTTTTGCAACTCTTTATTTACACTCCTGTATATAAAATTGCTGCAATGATCAAACTACACAGCTGGGATGACCAATCTATTGAAGGACCCCACATACTGTGTATGTGAACTGGTGTGTGTCAACCGGTGGATTCTGATCAGTGTATGATAGCAATAGAAGCCTTGTTCTTTTACATGTAGAGCAATATATTCAAAAGATTAATATTGCTACCTCAAAATAACCTTTAAAAAGTGGAGACGGTTGGGATATGCGCTTTGATTTGTGTTTATGTAGAAATAAAGGACTTTACTAACGCGGGTTTAAACCCCAAATCGGAGATTAGGTTTTTTTTGGCATAAGGTGAATATCCGTTGAGAGTCAATTCAATAGTTTTTTTAATTTGTCTTGTGTTTTTACTTTGTTTTGCATTTGGTCTCTTGGATCCCAGATAATTTATTGATGTAATTATAGCTTTGAGGTCAAAGTTTGAAGTCAAAGAAGTTTCAAACAGAACAAATATGAAGCTCTTTTATTCTAAAAGTGTACATATTTTTGACCGCAATTATATAGCTTTTGTGATGTTCATCTTCATAGAAGAATATAAAACATTTCCTTCAATTTGCAAGACTCCAAAGATTCTCGATGGTCAAAAATTTATTCACTGTTTATTCTGTCAGAGCCGATTAGCCGTTTTTCCAAGGATGTGTAGCGGAAAGGAATTTTTTACATGTTAGCTCTATTTAACAGAGTGTACATATAATGAATTACACCAATTAGTATTGTTTCAATCGTCATAAGATTTTTCAGAAGACTTAACCTGTAAACGTTTTACAGGTTGTCAGCCGCTTTCCCCACAAAGATGAGTGGTTGCAACAATACTCCTCCAGAATTCTTAACTCTCCAAAATTACCCCAAAAAGATGATTTATGGAAGATATTTAAGGGGCATGTAACCCCTTGAATCTATCAGTAAAATGTTTACTATTGAAACGATTAAAGAGTGGGTACAGAGTACGCCAGTATGGGCTCAACTCATGGTACTGTTGATAATTCTTTATCAAACGCTCATGTTCGTTTATTTTAAGTACGTGGAGAAAAAACTAGGTTGTGGACCAACCAAGTTGATTAACGACAAGTGCTTTGGTCTTAAATTTGCAACCGTTCTTTATTTGAAGAAAGTAAAAGGGACCTTTGCTGATTACCCTAAAGAACTTGCTGAAGAGTATGGTGATACTTGTAAGGCTTTACTTGCTGGAAGTACCGTGACAGTAACTAGAGATCCAGAAAACATTAAAGCTTTATTGGCCACTCAATTCAATGACTTCGACTTGGGTGTTAGATATAATCAATTTTTGCCTTTGTTAGGGGATGGTATTTTTACTTTGGATGGTCAAGGATGGAAACATTCGAGAGCAATGTTGAGACCCCAATTTGCTCGGGAGCAAATTGCTCATGTAAAGGCCTTAGAACCTCACGTTCAAAATGTGTTTTTGCACATTAAGAAATACAAGGGCGGGGAGTTTGATATGCAAGAACTTTTCTTTAGATTAACCATGGACTCAGCTACTGAATTTTTATTTGGAGAATCCGTTGACAGTTTAAGTGATGAATCAATTGGAAAAACTCTAGCTGACGATTTTGAATTAAAAAGAAAGTTTCCTCATGCTTTCAATGATTCACAGGCCGGTTTAGTCAACAGAGTTCTTGCGCAAGATTTCTATTTTTTAGTTGGGGGATCAAAGTTTAAACAGGACTGTAAAGATGTTCATGATTTAACTGATATTTTTGTTCAAAAGGCATTAAATGCATCTACAGAAGAGTTAGAAGAAAAATCTCATGGGGGTTATACTTTCCTTTACGAGTTGGTCAAACAAACTAGAGACCCCAAAGTTTTGAGAGATCAAGCTTTAAACATTCTTTTGGCTGGTAGAGACACCACTGCTGGGTTGTTAAGTTTTACATTTTTTGAGTTAGCTAGAAATCCTGAGGTGTGGTCAAAATTGAAAACAGAAATCCGTGGAAAATTTGGATCAGGTAAAAACGCCAGAATTGATGAAATTACATTTGAAACTTTAAAGAAATGCGAATACTTGAAAGCCGTTATCAACGAGACGTTGAGGTTATACCCATCAGTTCCTGTAAATTTCAGAACTAGCAACAAGACAACCACCTTACCGAGAGGAGGAGGCCCAAATGGTGAAAAACCAGTATTGGTTAAGAAGGGAACTGTTTTACTTTATTCTGTATCTGCAATGCAAAGAAATGAGTATTATTACGGCAAAGATGCTGAAGTGTTTAGACCGGAAAGATGGTTTGAAGAATCACTTAAGAAAGTGGGTTGGCAATTCTTGCCATTTAACGGAGGACCTAGAATTTGTTTAGGTCAACAGTTTGCCTTGACCGAAGCATATTACACAGTTGTTAGAATTCTTCAAGAATTTGAAGAAATTGGATCGTTTGATACTGATTACCCTCCGTTCAAAAATTCTCAACTAACTATGTGCCTTCAAGATGGTTGTAACATTTCCTTAAAGTGATTTTTATTGTAAATGTACGTTTGTTTTCGTAAATAAAGCGTTTTGCACTATTTTTGCAACTATCTTATCGCAAAAATCGGAACCGGGTGATACTGCATAGAAAGCGGCTGCAAAATAGACCGAGATGGTTTTTGCCGAATCTATGAAGATGGATGAAGATACAAATAACGGTTTGATCCAGTCCAATATCAACTAGGCAAAACAAATCAAAACTAATTTTTTTTGGGACTGGAGGTAATCCCCTTGAGAATCTTTGAAGAGTAACAGTCTTTTATTGGGTTATCTTCAACTATTCGTCTCAGAAAAGTACCACTTAGTACAAGAGGTGGAACTTGAAGTGTACTCGATTAACTCAGCCCAGAAGTGTTGGGTATTTTGAAATTAGATGTGCTTTTGATGGTTGAGCCTCGGAGTTGAAGCTACGGTCTGAAAAGTGAAAAGAGGAGATAGGCATGTGTGACGTATAGGTGCGTAAATAACGTTTTACATGTTAGCGCGGCCGGTATAAAGTGTTTACAGATTAGTACCTGTCTTAAATGCGTCGGACTTCAATTGCGGATTTTAACAAGTTGTGGACCAGTTGATCTGGTTTGTAGGAGGCAAGTTGAATGATTGAGAAACGGCCGTTATAACGCATATGTAGCTTCTTGACACTTTACTGAGATTTCTCCCGGTAGAAATACTTGAATCTTTGGTTGAATCATTTGTCAATAGCTTGAAGACATTCGGAGTTTAATTGGTTACTTGAGACGGCTGTTTGTAGATCATTTACCGACGGATGATGTTTGCAAAGTTGATAGCCTCTGAAAAGTTTGCAAAATTTAGGTATGTTGGTGTTGCATGGGTATAAATCTTCTATTTAGGGTCCAACAATTTACCATACGCAGAATCTGTTTCTGATAGTATTACAAGCTACTCTCTACTGTCCTTCATCTAGAACTCTCGCCATAAAAGCTCTAGTATCATTTCCTACCCCCCAAAGTTTTTTTACTCCATATTTCAGGTTATTATTAAACTTATTGGTAGACGAACGTCTTTTTTTTCAAAGCCAGCGGATTTTATCTCGATACAATTAAGCGGAGATGGAAAGCCTTCCCAGTTATTTAAACCAAAACCAAGTTTAAAAACTGATGACTAGATAAAAGTCCGTAGCTATATAGCCTCATAAACCCATGCATAAGCGTATTAGGAACCAAATACGTCTCTCTACGGAGATTGGTGCATCAGAACTAATCATTGTCCGAAATATGCATCTAATTGTTTCATATGCGAAAACTCGAGGACTTCACACAAAACGGACTTTTCTCCACGCCGAGTTTTTCTGACACTCTAAACAGGCTTTAGGAGTTTGTTCTCACATGTGAATGATAAACTATTTAAGAGTAACGATTCGCAGAGGAGGGCCAAAAATTATACGAAATGTCTGTTATTGAAACTGGTAAAGCGGTTATACAAGCTATCCCAACTTGGGTGCAGCTTGTTTTTGGATTAGTGGTGTTCTATCAAACTTTTATGTTTTTCTACTACAAGTACATGGAAAAGAAGTTGGGATGTGGTCCACCTAAATATGTATCTGATAATTTTTTCGGGCTTAAGCTTGCTAAAGAACTTTATCATAAAAAGGAAGAAGGTACATTTGTTGACTTCAACAAGGAGCAATTAGATTCTTTCGGAGACACATGTAATATTACCATGGCCGGTACCACTGTGACTATTACAAAGGATCCCGAAAACATTAAGGCCTTATTAGCCACTCAATTTAATGACTATGATTTGGGTCTCAGGTACAAGCAGTTTTTACCATTGTTAGGGGACGGTATTTTCACTTTGGATAATCAAGGGTGGAAACATTCTAGAGCAATGTTGAGACCCCAATTTGCCCGAGAACAAGTTGCTCATGTCAAGGCTTTAGAACCTCACATTCAAAATTTGTTTTTACATATTCAAAAGAGCCAAGGTAAACAGTTTGATATTCAAGAACTTTTCTTTAGATTAACTCTTGATTCTGCCACTGAGTTCTTATTCGGAGAATCAGTCGACAGTTTAAGTGATGAATCTATCGGTAAGTCACCAACAGGTAATGTTGAATTGAAAAAGAAATTCCCAGATGCTTTTAACGATGCTCAAGCTATGTTAGCTACACGGGCTATTTTTCAAGAGTTTTATTTTTTGATAAACGGTTCAAAGTTTAAACAAGATTGTAAGGACGTCCATGCTTTAACTGATATTTTTGTTCAAAAGGCATTAGACACTTCCATTGAAGAATTGGACGAAAAATCAAACGGTGGTTATACTTTCCTTTATGAATTGGTCAAACAAACCAGAGATCCAAAAATCTTGAGAGATCAAGCATTAAATATTCTTTTGGCTGGTAGAGATACTACTGCTGGGTTATTAAGTTTCACCTTTTATGAATTAGCTAGAAACCCACAAATATGGAGTAAATTGAAGGCTGAAATTCACGAAAAGTTTGGATCAGGTAAAGACGCTAGAGTTGAAGAGATTACTTTTGAGACCTTAAAGAAATGTGAATACTTAAAAGCTGTTGTCAATGAAGTCTTGAGAATGTATCCTTCTGTTCCAACTAACTTCAGAACCGCTAACAAGACCACCACCTTACCAAGAGGAGGGGGACCTAGTGGAGAAAAACCAGTATTGGTGAAGAAGAATGGTGTTATTGTCTACTGTGTGTCTGCATTGCAAAGAGACGAACGTTATTATGGTAAAGATGCTTCCGATTTCAGACCAGAAAGATGGTTTGAAGAAACAGTTAAGAAGATTGGTTGGGCCTTTTTACCATTTAATGGGGGACCTAGAATTTGTTTGGGTCAACAATTTGCTTTAACTGAAGCTTCTTACACAATTGCTAGAGTTGCTCAACAGTTTGAAGACATCACTTCATTTGATCCAAAGTATCCACCTTTTAAAAACTCACAATTAACCATGTGTCTTAAAGATGGATGCCAAATTGGTCTTAAGTGATTATGATTTTAGATGAATATATTTATTGGGTTTAGTTTTTCAGTAGTCCTCTTTTGAATGTTTCATTTTTTCGCAGCTGAACTTTTGACTTCGCAGCTCTCTATTTCTACTCGCGAAAAATTTATTGTTTATTCAACACAATGAATTGGTCAAATGATGTCTTTATAGATTGTTATGAAGGTGTCAGGCACCAAGATCTAGATTACAAACTACTTGAATCTATAAAAGCAGATTTGAATAGTTTGTTGGTTGCCCCTACGAAAAACGAAACATCAAAAAACAAACTCATTGATGGGAAATCACCTATTGAGTTTTCCAATGGTGACAAGATCCAATTGAATCAAACATATATCGAAACATGTCTTACATTATCAAATGAGCTAGATATGAATGAGATTTCGACCGCTGAAGTATTGTTTAATGCCAACAGACTGAGTTTAGATAGTAGTATATCTTTCTTGGATAGCGGGAGACAATATTATTTCAAACGCTGTCAGTACATTTTAAACTTAGTGGGATATTTAATAACAACTAAACAACTTAACCGGGTGGTAGATCTGTTTGAAAAGTTTGGAGATAACTTAATTGCATCATTTGGCAGAATTTATAAGATTCTTGATGTCTTGAATGATCTTGTTAATAAACAAATTGTTACAAACACTGTCACTGAACAGTTTATAAACTCCTTGAAGTTCACTAGAAATGAATTATTTAATTGTCATGAACTCTTAGGTCAAGTATATTATAATTTGGTTGATGTCTATCCACAAGAATTTGGCATTGCATTTTACAACAAAATAAGTTCTCACGTTAAAAATAATATAAATGATGATGATATTTTATTATTACATTATTTACCCGGATTATTAAAATTTGTAAATAGCTTGGATGAATTGAAGCTTTCGGAAGTTAAGAGCGTTCACCAACAAATAACCCAATCTTTGAATAATGATTTTAAACTTGTATCCTTATCATCAGAAATGATAGATTTATCCAATTCCAAATTAAGCAATAGCGAAATTTTACTTGATTTTATATTTTTAACCAATTTAATTCCTTGGTGTAAAGACGGTAAAAATTATGAGAATTTCGATTTCAACAGAGATATTTTGAACAACATTCAAATTTGTTTAAACTATGGTGTTCTTGAAAACTTATTAAGATATACTAGTGAAGTTTGTGAAGTTAAAACGTACAAATTATTTGAATTGAACAATTTATGTGATTTTAGAAGTTTACTACAAACCAATTTCCCCAAACTAGAAGCTAAAAAGTTTCAAATCAATAATCAAGCAGAAGCATTCAATGTCAACTTGACAATTTCCGAAGTTTTCAAGTATGACCTTTTACCGTTTTTCTTTCATAAATTTTTCATCAACTTTATTACTAATGCAGCCATAGTTTTAACTCAGTTAAGAGATAGCGAAGAAGATTTCTTACTATCATCTATAAACAAACAGCAAAGAATAAAGGACAAGTCTGATGATAATGAACTGGGACTTGATCTTGATTTAAGAGAGATATATTCTCGAGCAGACTTGGAAAGATTTTATCTTTCATTTGTGTATACCTACAGTTTCAGACCCAATCTTTGTTCCTTGGTGTGGGATGATGAAATTAATTCCAATGAATTAATAGGGTTTATAAATTGGGGGATCAATAATAATTCTTCACCTTTAATCACTGCTACTTTCTGTTTGTTGTTAAGTTCTTTAACTTCCAACGGCTACACATCTTCCATCAAAGTATGGGAAAGTTTAATTAACAACAATCCAAACTTAAAGAAAGCTGACTATTCGAAAATATCCATTGATTCAATCATTGACTCTTTAAATTATTATTTAACTAGTTTAAATGAGAATTTTGAGAATGATTTGAATAATCAAGTTAAAGAAAGACAAAAAAGATCAGATTTATTATTCAATGTAAGCAGTGCTGGTGGAAGTAGCACCCAGAGTCAAATAGTTATAGAGTTGGCAGAAGATTCAGTCACTTTTATTTCTGGTTTTGTATTATTAGTTTCGGCAATAGTAGAAAACTTGGCTAAGGGACAAGTTGATATAAGATCCAAAGAAATTCGCTTAAATCTTTTCAACAGATTTAAACCTATTATCATTGGGTTTTTGAAATTTGATAATTTGATTATCAATTCTCAATTATCCAAATCCGAAGGAGCCCAAATTATAGTCAATGAATCCAACAGAAGCATTTTGATTAATCTAATGTTTAATTTATTAAAAGGCTTTATTATTGATTTGGAAACTCGTTATGAAATATGGACAATAGTTGACAAGTGGATGTTTCATAGGTTGTTGGATGATGAAAGTAATGTCTTGAATGATTCCAAAACCGGTATCACCAGAACTGGTGTTAACATTAATAACGCATTTAAAATAAACCTAACTAACTTGTCCAACATGCAAAACTTTATTGATTTACTGAACAGTCTTTTAGCAGAAACTGAGCATACGGTGCCATATCATTTGCTCTATCCTCAAAATCTTGGACAAACTTATAGAGACGTGGGAATTTGGCCCTATGTTCAATTTATGATGTTAAATGTTTTACATAATTCCAAGAAAATTAATGAGAAAGATTCAAGAGTCAATTTACAAACTGATTTAGTATCAATAATATTATCTGCCATCAATCAAATTGATTGGAAGTTTTTGAATGACTTCCCAAAGATAGCCAAACACGTAACCGTTGATAGTTTGATCAGTGGATCTAACTTTGAGACCTTTGTTCAATTACATCACGGAGTAGCGATAATGAATTATATCTTTGATGAGAAAGCATATGATATACTTTTTGATATAGTCATTACCGAAGACGATGAATATTTGGTGGAGACTACATTAGCTGTCATTGAAAAAGTTCTTAAACTTCAGGATTTGTTCAAGCTGTTACTTTCGACTATCAAAGTTTCATCTAGTAACTATTATCCCCGTCATTTCAATTCTGGTGATGCTTACGAAATAATTGGTTTCAACATTCCTGTAGTGACCAAGTTTGGACTTCTTGTTGGTTCACCCAATACGAACATTGTCAAATCTTGTATAACATTACTCGGACTAATTAACAAGCATTTCTATAAACAAAGAAATGATGATAATTTGCTTATCAAGAATCGTCTTTTGACAATTTTCCAAAGTTGTGAAGAATCAAACAACTTGAAACACACTTTCACCGAACAATTTAATCATGGTGATATTGAAATTAAGTTGGAATTGTTGAACTTTTTATCCAAAGACTTAGAGAGTTGTAATAGTTTATCTTGTACAAGTCATTTCTTATTGGGTTATGAAACTAGAGGTAATTATTTGACCATTGAACGGAAATCGCATTTAGTTTATAATGTTATCAGTTTACTTGTCACCAGTTTGGATTCCATTTCAGGAATTGATTATAATAATGGCATAAGTATAATTGATTATAACGCTACCAAGTTGGTTTCCCTGATATTAAAAGTGTTGATAAACCTTTGTCAAAATGTGATATCCTCTGATATTACATTGGAATTACTCCGAGGCTACGAAGAAAATTTGTTTGAAAGGTTGATCAGTTGTCAACCCAAGATTGATGATGATACCATGTGGTCGAACTTGAAGTTTGATCGTGATTTATCTGGTGATAATGGATTTATTGACAACCGCATTGGAAGAATGACTTTCTTTGAATTTTTAAACCAAAGGATCTTAATCTTGAAATATTTAACTTTAGAATTTCATAGTTTATCTCAGAAACGGTCCATTTATAAGAAAAATCAATACTTGGACTTGTTACTAAACGGAGACAAGTTTTTGAATGGGTCTCATAAAATATTGAATTTCTTAGATGGGTTAAATTTTAAGTTCGTAAACTTTGAAAAGTTTCAATTTCAACTTTTCAGTGGCTTTAATTTGGAAGAGTTATTAGAAGAAATGAAAAGTGAAGACTTGTTTAATGATGATGTGATGAAAAAACTCGAAAGACAAAGTTTCGCTATTAATCCAACTCAAAACCAACTTCCTGAACAAGGATTACTTCCGGGTCAGAGCTATGGACAGATAATACCTGGTCAATTGGTTAGACAAAGTCAAAGTTTGATTCCTAATGAATCACAACTTGTCCAACCAAACCCTAACACTCAAATTCCAGCCCTTAGAACTTATCTTTTGAAGTTTATACTTGAAGATTCACTCCAGTCCACACAATTAACATACATCCACTCTTGGGTCCAACTTATTGAGGTGATTATCAATGATGGTAACCTTTCTAAGGATAAGTACCAAAATTTTATTCTTGAAATTTTGTCCAACATTCTTCCAAAAGTCAATGAATTTTTTGAATCGGACATAACTTTCAGTGAAGAATTAATTTCTTTATGTGTTTTGTTGTTTGATTATTACGAACAAGATGATGAACTTTTCATTGAAAGATTATTACCCTTATTCTCAACGTGTATTAAAGGTATTATAGGCTCGAATAGTACTGTTGAGTTAAGATCCGACTTGTATGTGTTGATGAATAAGTTTTTGCAGAAATCATTTAGCTTCAATGATAACAAATCAAAAGAGCTGCATTTGTTAGATAAACTTCTAGGAATATTGAAGAGAATTGATTTGAAATTTTTGGAAATCATTTGTAGTGATTCTATTGTTAATGAAGGATCAATCAGAATCACCTCAATAATTCTTCTTGAAAGTTTAATCCATTTGTTTAACAATTTTAATGATGATTATTTAATAGACAAATTGATCAACAACAATTCATTACTTTTGATTATAAGGTCCATTAAAAGAGTAGATGAAATTTTGGATGAACAAGCTGGTGTCAATATTTCTTCGATTTTATACGAATTGACGATATTTAAATCCATTATCAACCTTTTAATTAGGATTGGTACTATAAGGCAAGGGTCATCATATTTGATTCAAAGTGAATTGTTTTCTATAATAAAAAATCTGAAATTTTTGCTCATTGATCCTGATTTGGGAATCAACTTGAAAATTGACGAAATTAATGAGGTTAATTTACTGTTGGATAATAGTGTTGAGTTTGTTAGTTTCTATGAATTTTTAGTTCCAATCTTCCAGTTGATATCAATCTTATTAATTTCAATGGGGCCTTCTTATAAACCAAGCAAAGTTCAAGGAAGAGATTTGTTAGATCATTTTGGTAAGTTAAAAATGAGTATAATCAAAAGAGATATCTTATTAAATGATAATAAGTTGAACTATAAACCAGGAAGTGTAGAGATGGTAGGTTTGGATGAAATGATGAAACAATTTATCTTGATAGATTCATTGGTAAGTGTATAATTGTATAGCAATGTACGGATAGATAAACTAATGGGACTTGAGGTTTTTTGAAAGCAAAAACTCATGTCATGGTACTATACAATGTATTAAGCACAAGTTGAAGTTATAAGAAAATCAGCGCCGTGGCGCAGTGGAAGCGCGCAGGGCTCATAACCCTGATGTCCCCGGATCGAAACCGGGCGGCGCTAGTTGATTTTTTTTCTGTTCCATTTTTTTTTCATTATTTTTTCAAATGGGTAAGACTTACGGCGCATTTCAGTTCTGGGCAGTTACCAGTTGCCATTTTGGTATATTTCATTTGATCCAGTTACTTTAGAGGGTTCTGTAAACTCCGACGCCCTAATCATGCCCACCGCTTTTGATTACCTCATTTTGGATTTGATAGAGATAATGAGGTGGGGGCTCGGGCATGGTTCGGGCGTGATTCGGTCGATGAGGGTTCAAGGCCGCTAACGGCAAGCTCAAGCGACAGAAGTTTCTCGCCAAAAAATACTCTATCAACGATAAGAGGGCTTATAACCAATAACATGACTAGGTTGTAGCCTAGAATATTATAGACGATCAGATTTGATTCTTAAAGTTTAATTTCCCATCCTTAAGGCAATTAAAAGGAAAGTGCCGATTTCTCTGCGCATCAAAATGACAAATGACTGCATCAGAAAAATGACTGCATTAGAAAATGCCATTTTTCTGCAAATCTATTAAACTCTAACTAATTTGGTCATTCTTAATATTCAAGTACAATAGCCTGAAACCTTCCAAGACATTTAAATACTAAAGAGAAAAATAATTTCTTATCGTTAATATAAAAGTTTGCAAATCTCTATTGCAACCTTGTAACTTGAAAAAAATCGTCAGTAGCCTTTGAACCTTTGGCCGTACCTTCGAGAGATTTAAAGCAATTGACGCAATTGATAAATTTCATATTTAAAGTTTTAAGAGTCTAAAACTGTTAACAACCAGCCAAGTAATATCAAATACCGTATAGCTTAAATTCCTTTCCCACAATTGGCACTGATTTCACTGGGGGAAAATTATTTTTAACTTCCGCCCCAGCCAAATTTCATCCATTCATCAAGTCTGTAATTCGAATCCCGGTTCTCAAGTTCCTGAACATTAGACCTTCCTGTTTCGAAAAGCGCCTAAACAAATTATTTTTTTTTTCACTGAGACTTAATAAAAGGGCAATTCGGCACGATTTTTCAATCCAACTGAAATAACATAGTGTAAATTAGAAACATAATTGATCTGTATAATAGCATCCCCAGTTGACATATATACTTCATTGAACTAATCTCGATATGGGATCGTGCACTTCAAAACAAGAAACACCAGCTGGTTCTGGATCTAATAACAGGGGGAAGCCTGTGGAAGATAGTGAAAATAAACGTCAAGAACAGAATCAAATAATAAATAAGCCGAAAGAGCATCATGACTCTTCGGACTCCAGTAATGATGATTCTACCAGATTTAATGAAAAACAAGAAAATGGTGGGACCACCAATATCAGTAGTACCACCACCAATTCATCCAATAGTAAAGAAGTTAAACTACTTTTATTGGGTTCTGGAGAATCAGGGAAATCCACTATTGTAAAGCAAATGAAAATTTTACATCAAAACGGTTATTCTAAAGAAGAACTTCTAGAATATAAACCTTTTGTATACAAAAATGTCATGGATTGTATTAAACTGGTAATAAATGCTATCATTGATTTGGAACCTTCATTGATTAAGAATGGCGAACGTGTAGAACAAATTCAAGATGGAAATCAAGACAATAAAGATGAAGATGAAATTAAACATGTTTTACCCTATGAAGATTTGAACCAAATCCTTGATTACGAAATAAATATAAATTCAGACGAAGTTTTCGATCAAACAATAGCTGAAAAAATTGATGAAATTTACAAGACTCCTCAAGTGCAAGATTTCATCAAATATCATCAAGGGAACTTTTACCTCATTGATTCCACCAATTACTTTTTAAGTGATGTATTAAGAATTGCCAAGTCAAATTATATGCCTACTACTAACGATATTTTACGAACCAGAAAGAAAACCTCAGGTATTTATGATTTTAAATTTCAAATGGGATCAGGTCTCAACATTCATATGTTTGATGTTGGTGGTCAAAGATCTGAACGTAAGAAATGGATTCATTGTTTTGATAATGTTACACTAATTATTTTCTGTGTAGCGTTATCGGAATATGATCAAGTGTTATTGGAAGAAAATAGTCAAAACAGGTTAGAGGAATCTTTAACTTTATTTGATAGTGTTGTTAATTCAAGATGGTTTGCCAGAACTTCAATTGTGTTATTTTTAAATAAAATTGATGTTTTTGCGGAAAAATTACCTTATTCACCTTTAGAAGATTATTTCCCAGATTATAATGGTGGTAATAATATCAATAAAGCTGCTAAGTACATCTTATGGAGATTCACTCAAGTTAACAGGTCGGGACTTAATATTTTCCCCCACGTTACCCAAGCTACGGACACTTCTAACATTGAATTGGTTTTTGCAGCTGTTAAAGAAACCATTCTTGAAAACACCTTAAAAGATAGTGGGTTACTATAAGCTAATGTTGCAGGGCAATGGATAATAGCAGGACATTTAAGTTTATAACTCATGGAATGGTTGATGGTGTTTTACTTCTCATAATACTTTTAATTTTATCACCATCAACTAATATTTATCAATAAATGGATTGACATACTTATTTCTCTGGTAAAATATCTCTACAGACTATTGTACATTAATTATACATCTTTATGCACTTTCTTCATGCTTTCTAACATAATGGAGATTTGCCGATCCCCGACTTCTATATCTCCCTCTCCCTCTGTTTAACCCTCTTCCGCGTCCTCTCAATCTTCCTCTAGTACCAAGAGTTCCTCTGTCTGATTCATTTGGTTCTATATAATCTTGTGGTGTATCAACTTTTTCACTCACTTCTTTGGGTTCTTTTTCTTTGAACTCCTTTTCATTAAACTTTTCTTTGAATCCATTTGTGTGGAACTCCTTTTCTTTGGATTCCTTTCCGTTTGACTCTCTTTCTTTGGGTTCCTTTCCAGTTGACTCTTTTTCCTTGAGGTCACCTTTTACTGACTTTCTTCCAATCTTTTTCTCTTTAATATCCTTGGGCTCCTCATTAACCTTCACTTCTTTGTCAAGACTTTTTTGTTCTCGTTTTTCCTTTGTCACTGGCTTGTTTCTTGGCTTTCTAGTTTGAAATCCATCTGGCTTTTCCTTTAAGGTGAATTTACTTCGAGTATCCGGCTTTCCTTTATAAGTATCAGATGTTGATCCTCGTTCTTGGAACTCTTGTCTCTCTCTGGGTTGGTCTACTTTACCCTTTGGAAATCTGCCCTTATTCTTAGGTCCCCTTTCTATTGTTTTCGTATTATCATCTCTTGAATCTCCAGGATCCTTTTCTCTTTCACCTGTCGATTCTGAAACTTGGGGATAAACCGTTTTCTCCTTTACAGTTTCCTTATCAGACAAAATATTATCCGCATCACTTGGTGAATCGGAATTTTCTCCTTTGAAAGTTGAATGGAATCTTGAAGTTTTTCTACCTTTGCCAGAAAATTTTAATCTTTCTTTGGAACTCTTTTCAATCGCCTGAGTAACCTTAGCATCGCTCAAGGTTTCATCCTCGCTTCTTCTTCTAAAAGTATTGGTGAATCTACTGTTTCCTTGCGGGCGGAAATTAGAATTTTTCTCTCTATCCTTTGGTTTGAATGACTTCTTATTTAATTCATCAAAGTGCTTTTTGAAATTAGGTCTTTCATCCTTTTGCTTGACCTCTTTATCATCCAAATTGGTTTTTACAAAATCAGACGCAAGTTTTTCAAGCTCAACATTGTTTGATGGTGGTGCGATGTCAATGACACTCTTTACTGCATCTCCCTTAACTTCATCTTGTTTAACTTCAACGTCTTTTGGCCCCTCGTGCTCCAATTTCTTCTTTAAAATCAGCGGTTTCAAAATAGTAGTGGGTTTGGGTGATTCCTTTCTTGGTGCCGGAGCAGCTTGGGGTTTATTACTCAATAATTCAGCCAAACTTTTCCCATTAATTTGCTGGTAATTGGAAGGGAGAGGAGCAGGTTTATATTTCGAATCAGTGTTTGGTTTTGAAGTTTCCTCAGGCTTAGAAAATAGCTTTTGATTAACTGCAGGGGGAGTTGGCGTGTCGTCTGTTCCATGTGTTTGCACTGTGGTATGATTGATATTAATTAACTTTTTCTCGATTTCATGCTGTTTTGAAAGAACATCAACAGGCTTGGCAGCTCCAAATGGATTGGCCCTAGGCTTTGGTGGAGATTTGAGAGGGGGGTTTGGATCAACTTTGCCCAATTTAGGAGATTGGAAAGACGGGTGGTGAAGTTGCGAAGGATGATGATTCCCTTGTTGGTGGTGTAAAGGTTGGTGATGTAACGGTTGGTGGAATTTAGAAGGAGAGGCGTTCCCATTCTTCAATTTGCCCGACAAAAAGTCATCTTCAATTCTAGCAATTTCAGCATGGTGTTCATCATTAAATCTCATACAATATTGAAAATCATGGAAGTCAGCCGTTTCAATCACAACTCTTTTACTGGCCTTATAATATAAATCTTGCCATTTAATAACTTTGGATAAATCTTGGAAACTGTTCAATTCCACAAATGCAACTTTTTTTATAATGTTGGTTTCCAAAATGTTTGACGATGGATCAACCACAATTTTAAACTTTGTATAAGGTGTATAACGACTTTTGAATAAATCATCTACAAAGCCATCATTTGCCGTTAATGGAAGATTCATCAACTTTACAATATATGGGGGTCCACTATCGTGACCCATTGACGGATTGAAACTGTCGAATCCCAGCCTAAAGTTATCATGATGTGAGTGCTTGTACTTTTCAATGGGTACTGAGATCGATGCCATATCTATGTCTTCATCAGCCCAGGAGCCGCCCAATGCTAAAAGTTAGTAAACGGATAAACTATTACTCGTACAAATTGAGTGTCGTTTATAAAAGTATCTCTTTGTACGGGTCAATCACGCTATTAATTAAACATACTCTCATCGGTAAAGAACTCCTGCAATGTCATTTTCTTTGGAGGAACTGAATTAGTTAGTAATTGATCTGTCTAAGCACCCTATAATTACAGGGACAATCTATATAACCCGGTTCCACATACCCATTGTAGCTAAATAAATGGTACTTCAATTGATCTGTCTTTGTATGACCTGTTCTCCAGTTATTATGTGGTTAGCGCCCATCAACAGAAACGCGGCGTGCGCGGCCCAGTTTCACGCTCCTCAATCCAACCAGTAACCAATTACACCTCCGGTTACCTACGTTGACAAGGGAAACAGAGATGGATAATGGTAGAGATAAAGAGAATGTGTCGCTGAAATCCTGATACTTTTAATTATAAATCTTGATAACTATCGTAAACTTTTCTCCACTTGGAAAAGAACCCTTTGAAATATTTTGCACCCAAGCCAATATCTTTGGAACCAAGAGTAGCTCTAATAGAGTGCATTGATAATTGAGGGATACCCAAATCAATGGTTCTGGCACCTGTCTGCAATGAAATAGATGGTCCAATGGTACCTCCTGATCTAGAATCATTTCTAATTTGGAAGTATTGAAGCTCATCACCGTTTTCTCTGGCAATTTCTTCAGCAAGCGCAACACCAGTAGAATCAGTAGCCATATGACCGTTAGGATCCAACGATAACACAATTCCCTTGTTTGGAAGGGGCTTGTGATGCTCCAAATAAACACTGGTAAAGTTAGGGTTGAGTAAATGAATAACATCAGCTGATAAAATAATGGAGTTGGCATAAGTTAATCTAATATCTTCAGTGGTGGAAAGAGATTGATAATGAGTGGAAGATAAAACTCTTGAAACAACCAGTTCGACCAAACCACCTTTAATACCTGTTCTGGTGGCAGATCCAATTTCTTCGTGATCAAATAATCCCACCAAGGCAAAAGAATCAGATGCTAATAAATCTTCATTAGCAGCATCGACCAAAGCGGAAATGGCTGCGAAAGAACAAACTCTGTCGTCAACTCTTGGAGCGTATACAAACTCTTCTTCGAGACCTCCAAATGTTCCCTTTTGGACGTCATACAATTGAATATCGGTTTGATAAATATCCTTGACAGAAACTCCTCCTAATTTGGCAAGGTATCTTAAAAGCTTCAAAGAGTGCTTTCCAAATAACGGAGAAGATTTTTCTTCCTCAGTGGGTTCGTCTTCTTTGCCAGAACTAAATCCAACAACAGGAACAGCTTGAGTTTCCTTATTGAAGGGACCAATAGCTGGAGTACCAAAATGAGGAGCTAAAGTAGGAATGTGAGCAATTGGGTGAGGAGTGGAGTCCACTAATTTGTTAACCAACTTTCCATCTTCCTTAACTAATAATCTTCCCCCAATTCCCAAATCTCTGTCCCACCAAAGGTCATTTAAAGTGCCCCCATAATTAGCAACGCCTAATAATTCGTAGCCATCAACCTTACTCTTGGTGGAGTTTGGTTTCAAGACAACCGTCAAAGAGTCGATATGGGATCCAATTAATCCAATTCCCTTTTCTGGAGTCCAATCCTCTCCCACGACAAATCCAACAAGGGACGAGCCATTTCTAGTGGTATAATACTTTCCAGGTTTCAAGTCTGTCCATGGGACTTTTTCAGAAATGTAGCTGAAACCAGCGTCACTCAACTTCTTACCCACTGACTGAACAAAGTGGTAGATGGTTGGGTTATCGTAAGTAAAGTCAATGTATTCTTGGGCAATGGCTCTATAGTAGTCCTTGGAAGCTTGAGATTCCCCAGATTGAGGAGTGGGGGCTGAAGCTGTTGGCTCTTGGGAATGTTCAAAGGTGTTAAGAGTAGCCCTGAATGCTTCTACCATTTTGTCAATTTCTGTCATTCTGGTTAATTGTTAAAACTGCGTAGGTATTAGTCTATATAAGCTTTTGTGTGGCTGCTGGCTCATTCCGCATGGTCAAAAGGAGCTGTCCGGAAACCGGTTTAAGACAATGTGACAAACAAAGACCGATAAGAACCGAAAAGAGAAAGTGAGAAAGAGACAAGCGAGATAGAATCCCATTTTCACTTATATTCTATACATTAATTTGGTTTTTCAGAGGCAAAAGTAGCAGCCACTATCAAGGGGAATACAACGGTAGCGTCAGCGTAAACTTTGACTTGTTTGGCATCAGCTTTGATTTTTCCCCAGGAAATAGCTTCATCAGGTCTTGCTCCGGCATCAGAACCATCGAATTCTTGACCCGTGTTAATATAAACAGCATGGTCTGCTCCGTTTCTCATTAAACAAGCATTACAAATATGGTGTTTAACTAATCCACCTCCAAGAATAATCATACCGGCATTGGAAGCTTCCATAGATAAAGAATTGATTTTTCTAATATCAGCCACAATATCTAATCTTAATTGTTGAGGACTGGCCTTGAATGTGTGGAAAAATAACATGTCCCCAATAGAACCGTCTGTCAAAGCAGGACAAAAAACAGGAATTTGATTTTTGTGAGCCCAGTATAATACGGAACTTTCATCGTTGATTTCTTTTCCAATTCTATCGATAAATTTAGAAGGAGTCCAGATATTTCCAGTGTTGTCAAGGCTTTCATTACCATTCTTTGCAACACCTTCTTGTTGCTCTTCTAACATCTTGTCTAAAATAGGAACCATCCATTCTTCAAATTTACAATAGTTATCGTTAGGGACCAATAAATTTCCAATTCTATTCATTCCTTGATCTCTTAAGCCTTTACCTGGTAAACTGAATTCCCCCATGTAAGTTGGAGCCAAACATTTGATTATGTCTTCTTCAATACCTCCAGCAGATGAAACAATAGCACTGACCATTTTATGCTGCACTAAAAATCTTAAAGTATCTCTTAAACCAGAACTAATTAAATTTGAAGTGTAACCTAAAAATATGGTTGATTTTTGAAATCCTTCATCGTCAAATTCTCCCTTGATTTCATGTTCTTCTAATTCAGTCTTGTTCTTTCCTCTCCATTTTCTCATATTGTTTATGATTTCACAGGCTTGTCCTACTGAAGAAGCTTGGAAACCCATAGTTTTCATTGATGCAATTAAATCAGTGGCTCTCATATCAATGGCTGAATCTTTGCTGTAGTCAATACCTTTGACTTCAACAAAGTCATCAGGGACAGGGATAGACTGTTTTAACACAGCATCGGAGGCTAAGCCGGGTAATTTTCCTTCTCCCATAGTTATCTATTCTTTGCAACTAGTGAAAATTTCGCGATGAGTCAAATAAACGGCCCATTTAGAGAAATCAGTTAATTCTGGGGTTAATTTTCAACTGTTTATTCTATTTTTACATTCAACTACTCTTTTAATCTATTTACTCCTTTATTCTAATGTTTATTGTATAAACTATTTATGTATAAATCTGTAATAAATATTACAATTATGCTTCGATTAATAAATCCATCGTTTTGCTCCTGGTGTTAAACCCTTTCACTGACCACAGGTTCCCAAGACTTATGCTTGGGCTTTGCAGTATTATAGGGCACATAAGCACCTCGTGTGTTGGTATAGTTAGGCTGATGTTGTTGCACAGGGTAAGCTCTTACAACTTTTTGATCTTCAGGTAATTTGTTTGGTGGAGTGTTGGTACCGTAACCCAACCAATAATGCCAACCAGGTTCAGCTTTGGAAATATCAACACTCATGAAAGAAGCATCATATTCAACCCATCTGGTTCTTAAATGGATTTCTTCTTTATTATCAGTTTCATAATATTTGTTACCAAAATCATCGGTTCCAACTAACCAACCTCTCTTGGTATCGTTAAGATTCTGGATTTGCCATCCGGCTCTTCTCAATCCTGAACTATATATGTTTTTAAGGGTACGAACAATTGATGTAGACATGATTGGAATATGAAATACGTTGATTGGTGCGAAAGTTGAAAAATGTCCAGTCGTGCACGGTTCATATTTAAGTAGGTGGTTTACAAGGTTGTTTTAAAACGTTATAATTTATGATCTATTTAGCCTAAAACATGAAAAATCAATCTCCCGGCCTAGTGTTTTTTTAAAAACGGTTATATAATTTATTCACTCTTCGTCTATTAAGGAAAAGTTCACAACCAACCCTATTTTTCCACTGTTTACTCCCTCATAACCCCCATATTTAAGCACCCAATTAAAATTGTCAAGCTTTTCATTAGCAAAATTTGACACATTGATATCGAACGTCTTGTTATTATAAGTAGGAAGACTTACTGAATATTTGGAATCACTCATTTTTATAAAATTTGTATCAAATTTCAACTTATAGGTTGAAGAATCCAAAAACACAAAATTTTCACATACGGATAACTTATTGAAGAATCTTTTACGTTCCAAAGACATTTGAGGAATCTTTAAAATATTATCAATATTATCATTCAAATTCTCTGGTAATTTGTCGGAGCTTGAATCTGTAGTACTGTATTTGAAGGGAATCTTATCATCTATGGACATATACGTGCAACTATTCAAAATCGGTCCATAAAGAAAGGGCTTATCAGCATATATATCCCCTTTAACAGTGCTATTAATGAACCAATTGAAAAACTTTAATCCAGCCGACAAAAGGGTGGTGGGAACATAGTCTTTAATGGGGGTTGTGAAGTCATTACCAAAAACCAATTCCTTCCCACTTATAGAAACAGTTGGTCTGAAATTAACTTCGAATGACAAATTGGGCAATTTATCTGTTGGATAGTCACCTGAGACAGGATCTGCTGTAGATGTTTTATCTAAGCAAGTGGCATCGCCAACATTGAATAAACTATTGGGGAGATGCTTTGCACTACCATCAAAATTTTTAATATTAATGATCAATTCAAATGTTCCAATATCCGATTGAAGCTTAATTGGTTTCAATGAATTGATTGGGACTATCTGGAAATTCTCAGAATAATTATTACTGGCCTTGACTAATAATCTTTTCACCATGGTTATCAATAAACTGAAAGTTTTCGCAATGTTCGGATGTCCAGGATTGAAAAATTACGTAATGCGTATCCTGTTGCATATTTTACGAGGCTAGAGGAAGAGTTAAAGAAATTGTCTGTAATGGTCCACAAGTCAACCAAAAAAAAGGGTCCACCGCTTTACCAAGTTAGTTTATAATTCAAAAGAATTCGGTCTGCGTTATCAGTGTGGAGAAAATAATGCCCAAAATATTCTTTTTATAGAAACTCCGAGAGTAATATACGAGAGTTTGAATTATTGATATCCATAATTTACACATAAACCATTAACTACCCTAAATTATCTTCTTTGAGCAGATTCCTCCAATAAACTATTCACATCAGTGGCATTGATAACAACACCCCTTTCACTACATTTTGCCTTAGCTTTCAATTCGGAACATAATCCATCAATATCTATTTCGGTATAACGAGGATGAGCTGTTATTCTGTCCCATATTTCTGAACATTTGAATGTCTTTTCAGGAGCAGGGACAACTTCGTCTTTATCTTCTTCGCTCTCTATTCTACCACTTGGCGATATGGAAGATTTGGTTGAAGGTGTATTTACTGACGGGAGGGATGCCGAGTCTGGTTCTGAAGGTAAGGAAGACTTTATGAAATCATTAAAATTGAAATTCGTATTCACTTGATCTTTTAATGGGTCATAAGCGGATTCCTCCGATACCAAATGATCTATTGGTGAAGGTTTGTAGTCAAGCTTATCGTCAAAAGCAAAATTAACATCAAAGGTATTATCATTCAAGAAAGACAAAGGATCATTATCATCATTTGAAGCATTCAAGTTATAGTTAAATCCAGAATCTTGGTTACTGAAAAATTGATCACTTAATAAGTCATTCTTATCAAGAGAATTATTTCTGTATTCTTGATTAGCTGAGAACAAATCAAAAGGAGACGTTACTTTATATGACTGCGTTTCGGAATTCTTTTTGGCTTTTGGAACTGGGCATTCTTTAGTACCACAAGCTTCGTTTAATTTATTGCAGAAAGGATCCAACTGTTCGTCAAATTTATTCTCAACCAAAATATTATCATTCAAAGGAGAGGTGGAATTTGAGGAACCAGACACCAAATCTGGTAAATTATTAGAATCATTCTTATTGTTCTTAGCTGACCATGGGAAACTAGCTTGGAAATTATTATTATCTAAGGATACTTCAGTATCAGGACTGGAGTCAATCACAGAGCTACTAGACCTCGAATCACTCAAAGCGTCACTTAAGCTAGAATTGGAATTCGAAACTTGATTGGCGCTAAGCTTACCAACTTTAGTGGGTAATTTTAAATCCAGGAAATCCGTGTCACCGCCTCTATACCTTGATAATTCATTCTTAAGCATATCTACTTGAGCCTTTAAGAAATCAGATTCTGTATTCATTTTGAGGTTGGCATCTTCTAAGGACTTAACTTTATCTTCCAAGTCTTTCATTTTTTGTTCTTTACGTTCTCTGTAAGCTCTTTGGGCAGCCCTGTTTTGGGCAGTTCTTTTAGATTTTGGCTCACTATCAATGGGCTTCCTACCTGGCTTGGTATGAAGTTTCTTATGGTCATCTGCCAATGGAGATTGACCATCCAATAAGTCGTCGTAATGTCTTTTGACATCAGTCATTGTAGAGGAGATATTGTTCATTCTTTTATGACTTAAAGAATACTAATGATTCAAACGGTTTTTCAAAAAAATGCAGGTGGCAGCTATTATATACGAATTAGTAATCAATTTAAAAAGGAATTTTGAGGGGCTTTTGTGTAACGTTCTGAGGGGTTCTATGTAGGCACAGGCACGACTGGAGTCAAACCGCCCTAGCCAGTGCGATTTTCGGGGTGGGAAGACAGCCTAGTCGGCCGAAAGGTGGCAGAAAAACATGGGGGAAACTGTTCGGGCAAGACACAAAAAGCTTGAAATAGGAAACTATAGGGGTGAAATGAATTGGATAGAATTAGAAGGAGTAGGATAATATATTTGATAGATCATCTAGATGGACAAATGTACTGTGGTTGCTACCATGTGGCTTATCTGTCAATCCGGAGGGTCAGCCGGATGAGTGAAAAATAAGATGGCAGCCAGATGGATGGAACGCGCATTTTCTTTTTCTCAGACATTCAATGGATCTTGATAAGGAAATTGAAACATTGGTTAAAACCAGGGCATTACTTCAGATGGTGAAGAATTCTACTGGTCTGATATATAATGACTTAGTAAGAATTAAGGAAAATAACAAAGAGATGAAACAAATCATGGGAGAATCAAAAGAATTGATTAAGAAAATATAGAGAAAGTTTTCCTAGGTTATATTCTATTTACTATTAAACTTAGGAAAGAATTCATTATACCCTGGTTCAAGTTTGAATATACCCGCTCCATTCTTCAATTCTATGGAATACATAACACAAGTTTTCAGTAAGGAATTTATCCACAAAGTATAATTCTTGTTAGTAACTTGTTCAGATAATTTGACTAATTCATTCTTAGTGGTTGTAAATCTTTCAATGATGTCATTCAATTCAATTTTATCATTGAAAGAATGTAAATATTGTTCAAATTTCAATTGGGCTGGGACTCCAACAGATTCAAAAGATTTAAATCTCAATTTAAACAAGTTTTCAAATTCAACCATGAAATCTTTAGGGGTTTCTTTAAACAGAACAAGGTCAATATTTTGATAATAATTCAACAAACAACAAACATTATCGACCAAATCATATAAGTTTTTATAATATGCGATTGTTTCCTCGTTGGTTTTAATAATGTTCAATAATCTGGCCTTCTTTGCATCAGAATCAGACTTATTTTTAGACTTTTTCTTTTTTAGCTTTATTAGTTTGTACTTATTGAAGTTGAGCACTCTGCCTATAAGATGGTCAACCAAAAGTTTAATAAGGTATCTACTATACCAATAGATGGAATAAAGTTCAAAAGGTTTGTATAGTTCCATATCTACCCCCATCAATAAATATTCAATCATTAATGAAAGCTTTTGATAATATACAAATGAACTTAATGGTAAACTTGGTTCATCACTTTCATTGAGTTTATCATTAATTTTATAACTTTGCACTAATCCTATTTCAAAATTTTCTGATGCCACTTGTAAAGAATCCCAAATGAGAAGACTTTTATTTATCAATTGCCTTTGTCTACATCTGTTATTTCCAAATATGGTAAGCAACTGGTAAACACCAGTGTCAAAATCTTTGAGTAATTCATCCAATTCTTTTCCAACTTGTTCAGCCTGTAATGCCGGTAAGTTCCAAGTTCTGTTCATTAAATTTGTATTAAACAAGTTCAATTCATCCATGAAAATGGAAGTGAACAGACTCAAGTTGACACTGGATCCCATGATCAGCTGATCGTCTCGAACAAGAAATAATTGGAAAAATCCTCTTGCAACCACATTAAAATCCTTAATTCTGTATTGAATATCAAACTTCAAGAAGTCCAACAACTCTGGAAAACTTTTCAAGTCTATCAGCTTGTCGTATATCAGTTTGATTTGGGTAAAAATATTTTCCAATTGAACAAGTGTTGCGTCTTGATCCATGCTAGTAAGTTCTCCCGGAATATGACGGTTATTCGACTTACTTTGAATATACTTCGAAAAACTTCCCCCAGGTGTTTTCATATTTGAAATTCTATCAGATATGTGAGAAATTGATTTTATGCTGGTTAAACCTTCCGCCAAACTTTCTGTGAAAAAATCAAATCTATTATATTCAAACAAATTTATCAGGAGATTGAAAATTATGGGTAGTTTATTAAGATTCAATATGATTTTTAAATGGTCCACAATCAGTTCCTTGTCCAGAAATTGTGATGATGACTTTACGATGGAAATTTTGTCGTCGATATCTTCAACAATGTGCTCGATTAAAACTTCATTCAAAAAATTGAGCTCCATGCTTCTGGTGGTGATGTCTTCTTCCTCGTATAGTACTGTATTACCCACACTTATGACAATCCCAACAAACTTGCAAAGAGCTACCACATAAGTATTCAACACTTTCCCGATATTTCCAGACATTCCTATTTGGCAGCCTTTTAAGTTATCTCTCTCAAAAGACACTGTGTAACTTTCTACCACCTGTTGAACGTATCTACAACTTAACACAGTTAATGGCAAAGAAGAGTTATCCAACCAACTCACCAAAAGTCTTAAAAGATAAGACATTGTAGCCACCAACTCTTCTTCGGTTATTTCTTTGGTAACATCAAAGTTAAGTTCTTGATCTGTAAAGGGTATCAAACCGGTGTCTAACTTTGGGTTGGTCACTTCTGTGGCCCGAGCACCTTCTAAAAGATCAAAATATTCGGACTGAACTACCCGGTTGTTCCTAATAAGCTTCACCGATTGAAACAAATCATCGGTGATGTCTACGTAGTCAGAAGACTCCATGGTGAAAAATTGTGCGCACCGATTAGATCTTAAACTAGGACCTGCTGCGAAAAATTATATCCATTATAAATTATTTATACACTACTATTGATCATCCCCCCTTTCTAAATCGGTCTTTTTCTTCTTTTTCAAGAAGTTAAACCCTACATAATAAATAAAACCATTAAATGCTTTTGTGGGGAAGATTTTTACTACCCAAGTGTTTGGGATGATTCTTATAATCAACCCAGCTGGGATAGAAATGAACCCACAAATGATAGATGTAGCCCAGAATCTTCCTTCGATTTCCGTGATGGAGAATGCAGCTCCTCCAACAAACATGATTAAAACTTGAATACCCATGATTAATACAGCAATGGCAATGAAATACCAATTTCTGAATAAATGTTCAAAGAAATTCAAATTATGACTGGTGATTCTACCTCTTATGGTAGTGATATCACTAGCTTCATCCAATTTTCTGGTAACAACTAATTTCCATACTTGTAACCAAACAAAAGTGTTAAAAACCATAGAGTCCAATTGTTTGGATTGGTTATTGGTAATTTCTTGAGATCCAAAAAAGATTCTTCTACCACCAAAATGAAGAACAAATGTAACAATTAATTGAGTGAAGGATTGTCCAAGAATCATTTTCCACATGGAAACTGAGATTAAAGGCTCTGTCCTTCCAGCTGGTTTATTCTTCAAAAATGATTCATCTGGTTTGTCAGTGGCTAAAGCTAAAGCTGCCAATGTGTCCATGATCAAATTGACCCATAACAATTGAACTGCTGTCAAGACTGAGTGATTATCTGAAGATGCAACGGCGGAAACAAATGTCAAAACCACAGCTGTAACGTTCACAGTCAATTGAAACTGAATAAACTTCTTGATAGAAACTGCCACGGTTCTACCCCATTTGATAGCCTGAACAATATCGGTAAAATCATCTGTCATTAAAATAATGTCGGAGGCTTCTCTAGCAACTTCAGTACCACTAATACCCATGGAGAACCCTACATCGGCTAACTTCAAAGCAGAAGCATCATTAGTACCATCACCTGTGACAGCAACAACTTCCCCAATGTTTCTTAAAGTGTCCACCAAGATTCTTTTATCTTCAGGACTAGATCTAGCCAACACTCTCAATTGAGGTACTATGTTTGTTCTTTCTTGAGGAGTTAACTTTCTGAAATCTGGTCCTTCCATGGAAGCGAAATCACTGGATAAATCCTCGGGGGTTAAAATGTAACAACTTTGAGAAATTGCTTTGGCAGTTCTTAAATTGTCACCTGTGACCATTCTAACAGATACTCCAGCATCTTTACATTTCAACACAGCTTCTGGAACACCAGGCTTCAAAGGATCTTGAATACCAACAATACAGTCAAGGACCAAGTTTCTTTTGGTATCATCATAGTTATTAATATCCACAAGATCCAGAGGATCTACCTCATTGGAGTTTGTGCTGTTGGCCATTTTTGGTGGGGGCCAGCTGTCAATACCTTCAAAATCTTGATGACCAACAGCAATGGCTCTCAAAGCTTCATTGGCATATTCGTCAATTTTTGTTAAAACTTCATCTCTACTATCTCTGTCTATCTTAACAAGGTTGCCTTCTTCATATTTATAACCACAGTTTTTAAATATGATTTCTGCGGCTCCCTTGAAATAAAATCTATATCCGTTATCAATTTTCTTCACCAAACCAGACCATTTTCTAGAACTTTCAAAGGGAATTATTTGAACAATATCATGCTTTTCCCTTTCACGAATTTCATCCAAAGTTTCTTCATTGAACACATTAAAAGTGTCTTTGGCTAAAATTAATAAAGCTGATTCAGTCTTATTACCCAAGTAAGGCTCAGAAACTGAACCATACTTGACAGTTCTTCTCATTTTATCATCTTCGGATTCAGTGGGAGAAAGTCTTTGTAAGAATGATTTCTTTGGAGGCTTGGATCTAAGTTTTTGTGCAAGTTCTTCATTAAAGTCTTCATTATAAAAAGCAGTCGAATTTAAGGTGACATTGGTTAAGAAGGTCTCCTTTAAGTCTTTGGAAAGTTTATGAGCAATATCTAAAGATTTGGGATCGTATTTATTGTTGACCATGTCGTTGAATTCAGTCCCATCTCCAAAGTATCCTTTGACAATTCTCATTCTATTTTCAGTCAAAGTACCAGTCTTATCAGAGCAAATGGCAGTAGCTCCACCCATAGTTTCACAAGACTTCAACACTCTGACCAAATTACCGTTTTGGGCCATTCTTGTGGTTGCAAAAGCTAATGCTAATGTTACAGCTAAGGGTAAACCTTCAGGGACAGCAACAACAATAATAGTAATTGCAGTGATTAAAATGTCTAAAAACCTTTTACCCTTTTCTGCTCCTTCCAAGTCTGCAAAGTTACCACCAGGTGCAATGTTGATAGCAAATCTAATGAACAAGACAACGAATAATACCAAGGCGGCTAAGAAACCATACTTTGAGATTCCACCTGCCAAGTTATCTAATCTAGCTTGTAAAGGAGTCACTTCATTTTCATGATTTAAACTCATCATGGTCCTTCCATGAATGGAATTCTCACCGATTGCAGTAACTAAAGCATTTCCAAGTCCTGATAACACTTTAGCACCTGAAATCAAATAAGGATCTTTAAATTTAATGTCTGTGTTTCCGATATCTTCACCATTGACAGAGTTAGCATGAAAGAATTTCATACATTCGTCAACTGGTTTTTTAACTATAGTATGAGATTCACCAGTCAAGGCACTTTCGTCACATTCAACTTCTCCGCTAACCAAAATACTATCAGCAGGAACAATATCTCCAGTTTGCAAGTTAATGACATCTCCTACCAACAAGTTATAGATAGATACCAATTTCTGAGAACCGTTACGAATTACAATCAACTCACGATCTTCCTTTTTAGCGTTCAACTTTGCAAATTGACGTTCCTTTTGATAATCATTAGCTGCTCCAACCAAAACAACAATCACCACTGCAGTGATAATGGCTACCCCTTCAACCCAATCTAATTTGGGAATTGGTTTATTATCAACATCGTATTGGGTCTTGGTACCAAAAGTTTCATAAAGTCCTAAAGCTAATGATACGGTGGCAGCCACAGTTAATAAAATTAAAACTTTATCTTTCATAGCTTCAGCACACAACACGAAAAAATTCTTTTGGGTTTTGATGGGCAATTTGTTTTCACCATAATGTTTTATCCTTGAAGAAATATCTTTTTCGTCATGGTCATTTATACCCTTATGAAGATCGGTGTTTAAATTGGCCGATAACTGATCTATTCCTCCCAAAGCCTTCAAATGGCTTAAAGATTTGGGATCATGAAGTTCCAGAAGTTGTCTGGAAGTAATGGAGTACTCGTCCGTCAAAGGAGTTTGAGAACTGATACTCATGCTTTCATCAGGATATTCCTTGGGAACCTCCAAAGTATTGACAGGCATGTCTAAAAACTGATTCTTTTCCTTTTCTGCCATATATTAAGATGTCTCGTATTTTTGCAGCTCTTCTTCTTCCTCTAGAACATTCGTTACAAACTGGCTACTTATGTGGTACAGAATATAATTGAATAAAGAAAACTAGAGATTGCCTTGGTATTTTATTTAATCTTTAAACTCCTAGGTTACTCTAACCATACCATGGAATTTTTTTGAGATAATTAAGAGAGAGGCTATGCTTGAGGCTGCGGCAAACCCCAGCCAAACTAGTCTTGTGCAACCGAAAAAGAAAACCGGAAAGCGTGATAGGCCCAAAGCAATGATCAAAGAGTTAGGAAGCAAAGGTGATGAAGTCAGGCCTAGCGTCATCAACTTGAACCAGGCAGAGCTATTTGGTAAATGATCGAAATATAAACCTGAGTTTCGGTTATAATACCTGAAATATCACAAGCCCTGTTCTTACGAAGCCATCCATGCGCGAGCCCTATTCGGAGTTAGGTTACCTTGATATGATAAAGATGGTCGGCGGAATATTGGCCCAATGGAAAGTTAACCTATTTCAGATAAATTGTGTAAGTGCTACCTGTTAGTTTTCCACCTGGGTGACAGGCATCTTCCCACCTACCGAAAAGGGCTATTTGGATCAAAGCTTGGCAGTTGCAAAGGATAATGGGCGTGTGAAACTATTTAGGCTGAGTCAGGAAACGCCCGGTGGGTATACTAGAGGTTCAATTATCTATATAGCCTTTGTAAAAGAAAGCTAGTTGACGTTTCTTATTAAACTGAAGCAATGACCCATTTATGAAACTACAATGACTCGGTTAATTTCATATCACTTTCCTTTTTTCGGTTCTCACAAGCCCCGTCAAAACGCATGCAATAGCGCACTTGCAGTATAGATTTCAACAGCCTCATATTGGGAAACCCTCACCATTGGACATCCATTCAGTTTCGTATCCATTGTGGCCTATGACTATCTATGACTTTCGCCTTGTGCATATGATTTTCTGGTTTTGTAACTTAGCCCACCGTCCATACTATTCGGCCGCAAGCCACAGCTCGGAAATCGTAACCGTATTTTTGCGCACTGGTTAGTACGATGGTTGCAACCCTTGACTCTTGGTTTATTGGGGAAGCTTCATTATCTAGTGGGGGCTTATCCAAGTTAAGTGGTATTGATGGCAAAGTGCCTTAACCCTGGAAGGACTCATCTTGGCCGGCTCAGCCGCTACGGCGTACTCCAGCAATTGGTTTGGCGGTGGCATATTTGCTTCCTCTAGAAATGGGCTGTGTAACTCTCAAAATCTTAGCTGTCGTTAACAATTCTGTTTTGCAACTCAACCTCTTGCTTGATAACACCTTTTGAACTAGAAAGCTTATGAATCATATCTTAAATGTAGAAAAAAAAAGAAGTGATGTTTTCTTTTTAATTTGGCGTCATATAGTACATTTCTCTATTTTAACGCTGATAGCCCTGCTGGCCAAACGGTTAAGGCATCCGCCTCCTAAGCGGAAGACTCCGGGTTCGAGTCCCGGGTAGGGTTTGTCTCTCTTTTTTTAAGAAATTTTCTGAACGCGTACTTTTTTTTGTCATCAATTAAAACAAAAGAATGGACCTTTTGACTTAAGTCTCATCCATAATATTACTAAGGGTGAACATGAACCATATTTGAGGGGTGCTGTAACAAAAATGTACCCAAAAAAAAAAAGACGACAACTGCAGGATTCGAACCTGCGCGGGCAAAGCCCAAAAGATTTCTAATCTTTCTCCTTAACCACTCGGACAAGTTGCCTTGATCTCGAAATTTTTGTAGTGCGAAGCTCTCTTTAGCAATGATTCGCCATGGAGGATTTTCGGCCATAGCAACCGATTTTACTATGGCTGG